>JAJHZJ010000032.1:8703375-9210437 GCA_023548195.1 Bettongia penicillata ogilbyi | reverse complement strand
CCAGTCAACTAATTGCAAAATAAAACCAATGCAGTGAATGTCTAATAATTGAAGAGTCCAGTGATAGATGATTAAGGGAGATACAAAGAGGAGACAGTTGTGGAGTGACATCAGAGGACCTGCTATCAAATCTCTTATGCAAAATTTATGTGATCTTGGGCAAGTCCCTTAACCCCTTTGTACTTGATCTTCCTGATTAGCATTTGAATTAGATGATATCTCAAGTTCTCATATATATTTCTAGGTCTATAACCCCCTCACTCAATGGTATTACGGTTATAAACTATACATTGCTTCTACCTTCATGGAGCTTACAATTAATAAGTGAACAATAGACTCATTTTCTATAATTATTTATCTTATTTACTATTTATTATTATTGCTAATAACAGTAGTAATGATAGGATAATATTTTGTTAGGAAACGATAGACTTACTATCTATTATTAACTAGATTATAATCTATTAGGGACCTACACTCAATTGCAGAGAGAAAATCATTGCCCTAAAGTTGTTCCTCTTTATCCCTGCAAAACATGCTTCAGAATATTTCTCTTCTATTATTGTTTACTCTCTTTACTAGATCATTGTTATGAATAGCCAGTTATGTACATAGTCAGTCCATGCTTCATAACAGTGATAGCTCTTTCAACAAAGAACTGCTAATATAGTCTCCAGTTTATTCTAATATTCTGGTTTTGCATCCCTTAAAAAGAAAAAGAAAAACAGCTCCCTTCCCCTATCACATATGCATAAACTTTCAGTGAGTCAAAACAGTACCTCAGTTCCAAACATTTCTTCTCATCAGGATCTCTTTATCCTTTAGATAAAATATTTCCCATAAATAATAAACTAGACACTTCTAAAGTTAAGTCACAAGTTTCTGTGTGACTACAAATATAAAACTTTTCTGAGTTTTGCTCAGAGGTGTGCAAAAAGTAAGAAAGACTCAATAGTCTAAAGGTTGTTCCAGAGTAATCAGAACAGTGCTGCTACATATGCAAAACCATATTATGCAAAATGTAACCAAAAAAGATTTTTATTCTTCCCTTGCACCTCAGTATTATTTCATACTTTCTGTCCCAATTTCCTGGCTAGTTTGAACCATGAGTCTCTACTGTAATATCATTATTCTCCATTCTCAGCAGTCTAGGTACCCCAGAAATTAAGTGACTTTCCCTTTACCGCACAGCCAAGCTAGGATTTAATGAGCACATGTGCCAAAGCTCCATGATAAACAGAAGGTAGAAGGGATGTTTTAGGATCCCTGTTCTCTTCCCATGAAACAAAATGTGAATTTTCATGGGACTTTCTAGAGGAAAGACTCCATTTGTTTCCACAAAAGAGTAAATAAAGTGGAAGGTAGGGTCAAAATTTCAGACCAAGAAGTGAGGGAGAGACATGCCATAGCAGGTTCTGTGAGGGAACTATCCTTTTCAGATAGTTTTAGAGTTATGGGCCTGGACTCATAATGACTTGAGTTTAAATTTGACCTCAGTTGTATAACAACTTTGTAATCCTGATCAAGTCACTTAAGTTCTGTTTGCTTCACTTTCTTCATCTCTAAAATGGGGATAACAATAGCACTTACCCCTCAGGTTGAATGAATAACAAATAAGCTAATAATTATAAAATGTTTAACACAGTACCTGGAGCAGAGTATTACACAAATATCATCATCATCATCATCACTATTATCATCACCATTTCTTAGATTAAGCTATGTAGGTAGTCAAGTGCTTGAGCTACTTATATGTAGAGCCATACTAAATCGCATGGGATTTTTATGTAAAAGGACTATATATTGGTATTGACCTATTTCCAATTTCTTTTCCTTTATACCTTCTTTCTCAGCATGCCCTCTCATCTCCCACTGACCACTACCACTCATGAAAAATACAATGCTACATAGGATTACCCTTTACCTATTTACTAAAACCTAGTCTTTCATCCAGGCCTTACAAGATGTGGAAAGTGTTTAAACATGTAGCATCGGCTTGCTACTTTTTATTATTTTTGCCATTCAGAATGATAAGTGTGTACCAAAAGTATTTCATTTTCATTGTGTTTCCTGCTAAATTCTGCACAGTGAAATAAACTAAGCAGATGGTAGACAGAAATAGTAAAGGTAGAAAGAAAATGTATAAAGATTTCTTGAGATAAACTGAAAAAGAGAATAGCATATGCTTGGAGTTTGGTGAATTAGAGGTAAAAAAGTCACCTCACATTTTGACACTATTCAGCTATGATTCAGATACATGAAAAATGCAACAATGTTGATTATACACACATATGCATGTGTGTATATATATGTATGTATATACACACATATGTGTGTATACATATGTATATATATGTGCATATAGCATATATTCATATATAATATTCCATATAGACTACTGAGACTGGAGTAAGGAAGACTGAGCTTCCTGAGGTAAAATCTAGTCTTACACAATTACTAGTTGTGTGATCCTGGGTTAACTCTGTTTGTCTAAGTGATGTCCTGTAACATAATATGACAACAAAATAATGCTGTGTAGAATAATGCAATATAATATATTTATATATTAAGTGTTATACACATATGTATGCAAGTGTATATATATACATATATGTATATTTATGCATGTGTGCATATATTCATATATAAAGATTCACATATGCATAGAGTTTTGAAGATTCCTATATAAAGTATTTAAATATAGTTATATTTAAAATATCATGGACTCATATGAAGTATGAAAATTTGTCAATGGAAATTTAAATAATCAGCTTATGACATTAATTTTTCATAAGTATGATTAAAAACACTGAATTATAGAGAACTAAAATGATTGTTTAAAATTAAATTACTAGGTTTTTCAAGAGATGTGGTGGAGGGGGGTGGAGCCAAGATGGTGGAGTAGAAAGATTCATATATGCTAGCTCTGAACCCACAATCGAAAAGTACCTGTAAAGAGGAACGCCCAACAAATTCTGGAGCAGTGGAAGCTGCACAGCAACAGAGTGGAGGAGATTTCTGTTCCAGAGAGCACTGAAAAACTGGCACCAAAAGTCCGTGGTGCACTGGACCTGGTGCAGAGCCCAGCCCTGCCCTGGCCATATGGCCCCAAGAGGAGCAGATTTGAGCAGGCTTCAGGGATGGAATCTCCAGCATCCATGAAGGTCCCTCCACCCACAGGCACACAGGTCAGTGAGAGAGCCTTCTGGACTGGCCGAGAGGGGAGCTGAGTGTCTCCATAACTCAGGCCCCCTCAGGAGACAGCAGCAGACACGGGCTCCCAAAGCTGGCATGAGCTTGAATCTATTACTGAAGGTCTCCAAATAAACCCTCTGAGGGAACTGAGCCTGGGAGGCGGCCCTGCCCGCATTTGATAACCTGAATTTAATCTTACACTGAATAGTAGCCCCGCCCCCCCGCTGAAAGCCCTGAGGCTGGGGAACAGCATTTGAATCTCATACCCCAAGCACTAATGAGCCAGGAGTGGAAAGGATTCTGAGAACTCAAGTAACTGGCTGGGAAAATGCCCAGAAAAGAGAAAAAAATAAGACCATAGGAGGTTATTTCTTGGTAAACAGATGTTTCCTCCTTTCCTTTCTGATGAGGAAGAACAATTCTTACCATCAGGGAAAGACATAGAAGTCAAGGTCTCTGTATCCCAAACATCCAAAATAGATACACAATGGGCTCAGGCCATGGAAGAGCTCAAAAAGGATTTTGAAAATCAAGTTAGACAGGTGGAGGAAAAACTGGGAAGAGAAATGAGAGATGCAAATTAAGCATGAAAAACAAGTCAATACCTTGTTAAAGGAGACCCCCAAAAAATGATGAAGAAAATAACACCTTGAAAAATAGGCTAACTCAATTGGCAAAAGAGGTTCAAAAAGTCAATGAGGAGAAGAATGCTTTCAAAAGAAGAATTAGCCAAAGAGGTTCAAAAGCTCACTGAAGAAAATAGTTCTCTCAAGATTAGAATGGAATAGATGGAGGCTAATGACTTTCTGAGAAACCAAGAAATAACAAAGCAAAACCAAAAGAATGAAAAAATGGAAGAGAATGTGAAATATCTCATTGGAAAAACAATTGACCTGGAAAATAGATCCAGGAGAGACAATATAAAAATTATGGGACTATCTGAAAGCCATGACCAAAAGAAGAGCCTAGACATCATCTTTCATGAAATTATCAAGGAAAACTGCCCTGATATTCTAGAACTAGAGGGCAAAATAAGTATTCAAGGAATCTACTGATTACTGCCTGAAAGAGATCCAAAAAGAGAAACTTCTAGGAACATTGTGGCCTAATTCCAGAATTCCCAGGTCAAGGAGAAATTATTGCAAGCAGCTAGAGAGAAACAATTCAAGTACTGTGGAAATACAATCAGGATAACACAAGATCTAGCAGCTTCTACATTAAGGGATTGAAGAGTGTGGAATAGGATATTCCAGAAGTCAAAGGAACTAGGACTAAAACTAAGAATCACCTACCTAGCAAAACTGAGTGTAATACTTCAGGGGAAAAACTGGTCTTTCAATGAAATAGAGGACTTTCAAGCATTCTTGATGAAATGACCAGAGCTGAAAAGAAAATTTGACTTTCAAACACAAGAAGGAGAAGAAGCATGAAAAAGTAAATGGCAAAGGGAAGTCATAAGGGACTTACCAAAAGTGAACTGTTTACATTCCTACATGAAAAGACAATATTTATAACTCTTGAAAGTTTTCAGTATCTGGGTAGTTGGTGGGATTACACACACACACACACACACACACACACACACACACACACACACACACATGCACGTACACACAGAGCCAAAGAACACAGAGTCAATTGAATAGGATGGGAACCTATCTTTGAAAAATTAAGGTAAATGTATAAAAGAAATGTATTGGGAGGAGAGAGGGAGAATTGGAATGGGGAAAATTATCTCTCATAGAACAGGGAAGCAGGAGACATTTTAGTGGAGGGAAAGAGAAGAGAGCTAAGAAAAAAAACATAAAGTTTACTCTCATCACATTCGACTAAAGGAAGGAATAAAATACACACTCATTTTGGTATGAAAACCTATCTTACAATACAGGAAAGTGGAGGAGAAGGAGATAAGCATGGTGGGGGGGATGGTGGAAGGGAAAGCAATGAGAGGATGGAGCAATTTGAAGTCAATGCTCTTGGGGAGGGACAGGATCAAAAGAGAGAATAGAAGCAATGGGGGGCAGTATAGGTGGAGGGAAATACAGTTAGTCTTCCACAACATAACTATTATGGAAGTTATTTGCAAAACTACACAGATATGGCCTATATTGATTTGCCTACCTTTCCAGAGGGAAAGGGTGGGGAGGGAGGGATGGGGAGAATTTGGAACTCAAAGTTTTAGGAACAACTGTTGAGCATTGTTCTTGCTACTAGGAAGTAAGAAATACAGGCAATGGGTAATAGAAAGTTATCTGGCCCTACAGGACAAAATAGAAGATGGGGACAAGGAAAGGGAGGGATGGTAGAAGAGAGGGCATAGTCTTGATAAGGAAAATTAGAATGCTCGGTGTATTGGGGTGGGAGGAGGGGACAAATGGGGAGCAACTTTGGAACCCAAAATTCTGTGAAAATGAATGTAAAAAGTTAAATAAATTAATTTATATTTAAAAATAAAATAAAATTAAAGTAAATTAAATTACTATTGTAGACTCTATGGCCACTTGAGTTAAAACTGCACATCCCATGAAAGACCACTAACAGTAAAAAAGTATGCCCTTCACATTTCTTCTTTCCCTATTCCCAACACTCTTTTTCAGATATTCTAGGAAAATAGTTTACACTGTGATGACTCGCCTCACTCCTATCCTGCCCATGGTCCCTATCCGTGCCACAAATATCCAAAATTTCATTTTCAGAAAGTGTTTTCAAGATCACTTGAGAAATGATACTTGGAAATTATAATACATTGAACAACCTACTCTCACTCCCCAATAAAGTACATTCCAAGAAAAACTGAAAACTCTGTCCTAATTGCAATAGCATGTGTCAAAATAGAAAATGTGTAATAATTTTATTGAAGACCAAAAGTTTGTTTTGCTACATTTTATGTGGAAGAAAGGCCTTTCAAAGATAAGTAATATAATGACATTTATTTTATGAAATAAGCAATTTAAAGATAATTTCATCACATCTCAAGTAAAAAATTATCTCATTATTTTTATATTATTTGTTGCATTGGAAATGCAAACAAACCAGAGAGTAGAACGTTGATATTACCCTATTTATTAGTCCCCTACTTTTTGAAACTGAGTCTTTTTTATATTTACGATAATAATCTCTTTGTATTAAGTACACAAAGTACATGAAAATTGTAATTTAAGAAAATGAGATCAAATTGTTCTTATCTTTCAATTATATTTTTGAAATTTGATTTTTTTAAAATTTAAGTTCTGAAGTCCCTCCCTCCTTCCCCACCCACCACCAATTTGACACAATTTCTAAATACGGGTAAAACCACACTATGCACACTTTCATCTATCAATTCTTTCTCAAGAAGTGGACATCATCTTCCTTCATCTATCCTTTATAGTTAATTTGAGTATTTATAATACTCAGAATAACTTGACTGGGAGAAGAGTCAGGATAGGGGAGAAAAGACAGAAAGTTTTTCTGGACTCTCTTCAGTTTCCCATGGAACATTAAATCAAGCCTCTAAATTAATTCTGGAGTGAAATACCCTACAAAAACATGGAGTGAAATAATTTTCCAGCCCAATATAACTTAGAAGAAATTCAGGAAAAGTCTTTCTCCTTTTATTTAAAGGGGAGTGCACGGTAGCGCTTTGGGAAGTTAGGAGACAGCTCTTATCCATCGAACAGATCAGCAAATTAGGCCCTGTGGTCATGGATCAACAGGGCAATGGCAGCAGAATGGAACTTTGAGGCCTCCAGTCTTACCACAGCAGGAAAATCGCCAGCTCTGGAAACACACGCACAACAGGCATGTACTTGGTTGGGCCACTCTAGGGCAGTTAGTAAGCTGCTAGTCACATATTTGCACATGGCACATATAATATGCATATACACACATACCCCACACATACCTACATATATCTATACATAATCCATTTTTTCTTTTGAAGTATTATACTCAGTTTTGCTGGGTATGTGATTCTTGATTTTTTTAATCCTATCTCCTTTGATCTCTGGGATATTGTATTCCAAGTCCTTCAATCCCTTAGTGTAGAAGCTTCTATATCCTGTGTTGTCCTGATTGTTATTTCCACAATCCTTGAACTATTTTCTTCCTGGCTGCTTATAATATATTCTTCTTAACCTGGAAACTCTGGAAATTTGGCTATACTTATTTCTAGGAGTTTTCCTTTTGGGATCTCTTTCAGGAGGGTAATAGGTATATTATTTCCAGTTCTATTTTAACCTCTGGGTTTAGAATATGAGGCCAGTTTTCCTAGATAATCTCTTGGAAGATGATGTCAAGGTTCTTTTTTTGATCATGGTTTTCAGATAGACTAATTATTTCTACATTTTCTCTCCTAGATCTATTTTCCAAGTCAGTGGTTTTTTCCAGTGAGATATTTCACATTATCCTCTATTTTTTCATGTCTTTTTACTTCTGTTTTATATGTTTCTTGGATTTTCATAAAGTCATTATCTTTCTTCTGCTCCATTCTAATTTTTAAAGAACTATTTTCTTCAGTGTATTTTTGAACCTCTTTTTTCATTTGGCAGTATCTGCTTTTATAAAGCATTCTTCTCCCCACTGGCTTTGTGGAATTCTTTTGTCATTTGGGTTAGTTTATTTCTAAAGGTGTTATTTTCCTCAACAATTTTTCGGTCTTGTTTAGCAAGATGTTTGGCTTACTTTTCATGATTTTTTTGTATAGCTCTCATTTCTCTTCCCAATTTTTTTCTCCACCTCTCTTACTTGAGTTTTCAAAATCCTTTCTTAACTCATCCATGGCCTGAGACCATGTCATAGTTTTTTTGGGAGGTTTTGGATGTAGAAGCCTTGTCCTTGTTATCTTTTTTTCTGGTGGTATGCTTTGTTCTTCCTCATCTGAAAGGGATGGAAGAAAATATTTTTTCACTAATAAAATAACCTTTTAGAGTCTTATTTTTTTCCATTTTGGGGGCATTTTTGCAGCTACTTACTTGACTTTTGAGTCTTTCAGTCAAGTGGAGGTTTATACTCCAGGGACATGTAAGTGCTCATTTCCTCCAAGGTGGCACAGTCAAGGGAAAGGAGTTTACTTCGTTCCTGGCCTATACTCTGGTCTGTGAACAACCACAAGCACTCTTTTCCGCCCTGAAACTGCCAGTAGGATTCCATATTCACAGCCACCATCAGCTTCACCATGCCAGCACCCCTCCTCACCCCAGGATTGCTACTCAGGACTGAGACTCAGATCAGCTGCTAGATTTCCCCAAGATCTTTAAGCTAGGACTCCAAAAGTAGAAGCTGCTACCACTTCAGGGCTTGGCCTGGGGCCAGACTGTACTCTCCTCTCTCCCAGGTAAAAGAGTTTTCTTACTGAAATTTGAAGCTGTCTTTGGTGTTTGTGGGTTTGAGAAATCTAGGAATCACAGCTGCTACCCAAGATTCCTTGCCTTGAAGCCTGCTCCAGTCCTGTCCATGCTATCTATATACCCCTCCTCCTTCAAAACTCAGGAAAACAACATCACAAAAGTCCTCAAACCAGAGATATTATTCCCCACATCTCAGGGACTAGTAACCAACTTTTTGATAAAAAGATAACAGATAAAATATAAGCTACTAAAGAAGAGTAAGAAAAGAGAGGTATTTATAACTTTAATGTCAGAAAAAAAAAATACTAACATTTAGAGCTGTCTATAAAGTATGAAGACTGCTTCAGAGGGCTGTGGCTACCCTTTACTCAAGATCTCCAAAGAGAAGATAGGTTATCATTTCTTCAGTATGCTTGTGGCAAATTACTTACACTTACATGTTGAGGAATGTAGATATTGTGTTGCCCTAACACAATAAAATTGTACTTCATAAAATGCTGTTATACTGACTCTTTCTCCTTTTGGTCATCCATCTATCTCCAACACATCTTCATTTGCTTTGCAATGCTCACATTTGAGTATGATAGAGGTTTCCTATCCCTGGATTTCTTGCTTTTCTTTTCTCTTGCGAATCTCCTTTTGAACATCAAAAGCCAGATCCTAACTCATCTGTGACATATGCTTTTCCCACATAACCTCAATGTGGTCTTTCCCTACTTTAGATTAAACACAACATGTTCACTGGAGTTTTCTTTTGCTCTTATCCCATTTTTTCCTATTATTATATATATTTACATATATTATTCACTCTATCATGGTTGTAATTTTATTTTCATAACCATAAAGGTGTAGGATCATCTATTTTTCAACTCCCAAATTGACAGGTGAGAAAGCTGAGAATTATAGAGTTCAAAAGTCTTGCAAAAAGTCTTACTACAAGAAAATATAGAAGACAGAATTTGAACTGAAGTTTTATACAGTCCATTTTAGCCACTTTATCACATTAGTTCTCAATCAGAATTGTGTCTTATTTTGTCTTTGTATGTATAAGCCCCATCAGCACAATGCCTTTTAATTATACAGAAACAATGTTTGGTGGAATTTAAATCCTGATAATTATGATGGTTACATTTATTTTTATTACTAGATAACTCATTTCATTGTTTCTGGACACTAAAGTCAACCTTCAATGAAAAAGAATGATTGCCTTCTTTGTTGCTTGTAGTCAGAGCTTTGCTTGGAGACACAGAATCTAATTGACTTACCTATGGTCATGCAGACAGGCATGTATCATAATTATTTTTTAAACTCAGATGTTCTTCATTCAGAGTGCAGATTTTTGTACATTATATCATGCTACTGCTGAGTGTAAAAAACATATTTTTTTCATAGCTTTAAAGTGCTATAAAGTAAATAGAATTCTCTTCTCCTGTAAGAAACAATGAGGGATTTTCAGAGAAACCTAGAAAGACCTGTATGAACAGATAGAAGTGAATGTGAACAGAAATATAAGGGCAATTTACACAATAATAATACTTCATATTACAACTGACACCATAACAACATATTATAAAACAAGTAACTTTAAAAGACAAGAATTCTGATCAATGAAATCATCAATAATGATTTCAAGGGGGCCAGTGATGTAAGATTTCTGCCTTCCTCCTAAAAGAGAGTTTTCAAGCCAATATGTGGAATGAGACACATATTTTTTTGGATATTTATAGCCAATATTTGAATTTATTTTCTTTGACTCTGCATATTTGTTTGTAGTGTTTTCTTTCTCAAGGATGAAGAAGGTAAGAAGAAAATGTAATTGCATATCAATTATTTTTTAAATATTTTACAAAAACCGTCTTTAACCTTACAGCAACCATGTGAGTCTGGAACTGTTATCCCATTTTTACAGATGAAAAATTTGTTTCTCAGTGAGATTCACTGTATTGTCCCATGTTCATCCAGCTTACAAATGTCAAAGATGGAATTTGAATTCAAATTGAGGAATCTATTCAATATGAGCTCCCTCTGATATTTCAGGGAGATTTGGTTCCCTTTGTCACAGTAGTGCCCAAAAGATTCTCAGGCTTCCTTTAAGTCCTAACTAAAATCCCATCTTTTGGAGGAAACCTTTGACGGTCTATCAGTTCTTCCCTTTCTTATTGTTTTCTACATTAATTTTCCAGAATATAGCTGATTTTGTATATTTTGTCTCCTCCATTAGATTATTAACTCCTTTAGGGTAATAATTGCCTTTTGTATCCATAGCACTTGTATTTCACAGTGTCTGGAACACAGTAGGCATTTTATGTTTGTTAGTTAATTGACATTGAGTGATTGAATGAATATATGCTGATATAGTGAAAACTTTCAAAATCTCCATTTGAGGCCCCCTAATGCTTAAGAAAGAGTTACTGGGCAGAAAGGTTAACTTTAGAATGGAAGAGAAAAGAATCTCATAGAAATTTTTTATCTTCCAGGTCCTAAGTTTTCAATCCTGAAATTGTAATGAAAAGGCTATCTTGTTACTCTGGAATGAGAACTTCATGACATTTTCTTACTGAGGCCTAATAACAATATACAAGTCAGCTTGATTTATTCTGCATGCTCTCAACTTGGGTGGAGGCAGCAGTATTCTTTCATAAGTGTATTTTTACCAAAAGGGATAGTGTGGGCAGGTTCAGATAAATGAAAAGCTACATTTGAAGTGTTTAAATTACAGAACGAATGGCTCTAATAACTTAGGTTAACTGTTAAAATGCTTCTAGAAGATTAGATTAAAAGAAATGCATTTTTTAAGATTCAGAAGGCAGAAGCCACAAGAATAGCAACATCCAAACACAGAACACTTCCATGGGGATACGGCAGAAAAATTAATTTTAAATATACTTATGATAAAAAATGATAATTCTTCAGTTTATGGGAGAAGATTTGGCTGCTCAAATACATAGATAATGTTTCATTTCTAATGGTGGAAATTAAAATCACAAGCATTTTAAAGCCACAGACTTATTAAACATGATATTAACTTAGGAGATGCTATTTTCTCAGCAGTTAAATTGTTTTTTTTCTTGAAATATATTTATATTCAACAGCACTTTTTCAATTTAATAAGATGTTCATTTCTGTTTTGGAATGTGTTGATTTCATGTCTTTTTATCTGATGAAATATTGCTTTTATGGCTTTTCTTTTTACCTGACAAAACACATTTAGGTACTCACTCAACACAACTGTCTTTAAACTTGCCTGTAGTGCATAGATCGTTAATCATATTGACATGCATACAATTTGCAGTCTAATGAAGCATTCCCGGAATGATGTTTAAAGTGCATAAAACAGAATGCATAGGATTACAAAAGAAGCCAATTATATTGAAATATAGTTATTCAAATATGGAAATAAGTTAATGAATCCCAAGTTATGAACCTCTATTTAGTGTAATGGAAGATAGAGATCTACCTGTTGTTTTTTTTTTTTTTTCTTCCCACTTCCAGGCACTAGGTAGCTGTAGTTTGAAATGAAATGTACTGGTTATTGTTTCTAACCATTTCCATCATTATGGACACCAATGATCATGTTCTTCTCCAGATCTTTCCTTGGATCAGACCCACAAAGAAAGTTAAAAGAGAGTCAGTAGAGAGACATTTTATAAGATTGTGCTCTAGTGACCAGAAAAGATAAATGGATAATTATGTCTTAGAATAAAGCTAGTGGAATTCCAATATAAATCAAAGCAGTCCACTTGATACTATTGTTACCTCAAAGAAAATGTAATTGCTAATAGACAGAGGAAGTAAGAGGGTGAACTCTTAGTGTATGCATTTCTGAAAGCAAGAAGGAAGAGGTCAATGACTAGAAATTAAAGGGAATCCTAGAATTTCCTAATGCTATTCATACAATTACAGATTTAAAAGTAGAAGAAAGTTTTGCTGTCAGATAAGAAAATTAAGGCCCAATGAAGCTGACTTTTCAAAGGCAGAAAGTGGCAGAGAGGATTTTAATCAGTTTCTTCCAACTTTAAACTCATTTATTTTTGTGCAGCACCACATTGCCTATTTGCCATATAAGAGATCATAATATTAAAGGGAAGTACTTTACCCCAGAGTTTAACAAGCTGGATTAAAAAAATAGAGAAAATACAAGTATAATCTCATGGCCAAATACTTGAAAGGGAACCTGAAAATTACTCCTGTTTTTTTTTTAATTTTTTGTAAAATATATTTTATCTATTTTTCAATTACATGTAAAGATAGCTATAGACATTTATTTTTATATGTTTTTGAGTTTTATTTTTCCTCTCCCTTCTTCATGTCGACCCTACCCAAGATCTGGCAAGCAATCTGATACAGGTTACGCAGGTGCAGTCACATAAACATATTTTCACATTAATCATATTGTGAAAGAAGAAACAGAATAAAATAGAAAGGTCACAAAATAGTGAAAATAATATACTTTTCTCTACATTTAGTCCTTACCTTAGTTTTGCTTGTGCAAACATTTTTTAATTGAATGCAATCAAAATTATTGATTTTGCATTTCATAATGTATTTTATCTCTTTTTTGGTCAAAAATTCTTCCCTTCTCTGCGAATCAGACAGATAAACTATTCCTTGCTCTCCTAATACCTACTTTGACCTCATCTTACTATCTGGTGTGAGATGTTGGTCTAGTTTCTGGCATTCTGTTTTCTAGTTTCCTCAATACTTTTGGTCAAGTAATGAATTCTTAAACCAGGAGCTGGAATTTTGGGGTTTATCAAACAGTTCATTACTATAATAATTTACAACTGCATATTGTCTATGTAATCTATTCCATTGATCTGCCACACTATTTCTTAGACATTACCAAATAGTTTTGATGATTACTGGTTAATAATATAATTTTAGATCTGGTAAGGCTGGGCCACATTCCCTTGCATTTTTTCCATTAATTCTCTGAATGTTTTTGAGTTTTGCTCCAGATGAATTTTGTTTCTATTTTTTTCTAGCTCTAAGATAAATTTTTGTACTTTGATCGGTAGTTGGATGCTTGTACTGAATAAGTAAATTAATTTGGGTAGAACTGTCATTTTTATTGTATTAGCAGAGCCTATCCATGAGGAACTGATATTTTTTTCCAGTTGTTTAGGTCTGACTTTATTTGTGTGAAAAGTGCTTCATAATTATTTTCATACAGTTACTGGGTTTGGCTTGGCAGGTAGATTTCCACGTATTTTATATTGCTTACAGTTATTTTAAATGAAATTTATCTTTCCATCTCTTCATGGTGAGTTTTGTTGGCCATATATAGATATGTTGAACATTTATATGGGTTTACTTTAAATCCTGCAACTTTGCTAAGTTGGTCATAATTTCAAGTAGTTTTTTTAAGTTGATTCTCTGTGATCCACTAAGTAATGATCATATCATCTACAAAGAGTGATAGCTTTGTTCTTCATTACCTTTTCTTACCATTTGTTTTTCTTCTCTTATAGCTAAAGCTCACATTTCTAGTACAATACTGAATGATAGTGGTGATAATGGGAATACTTGTTTCACTACCAACCATACTGAGAGGACTTCAAGTTTCTTCACCACTACAGATAATGTGTGCTGATCATTTTAGAAAGGTATTACTTATTATTTTAAGAAAATCTCCATTACTCCTAAACTCTTTAGTTTTTTTATTATTTTATTTGTTTTTAGTATTCTACAATCATTTCCATATATCCTAGTTTATTTCTGCCTCCCTCCCCTTTTTTCTGACTCCCTCCTCACTCCCTCCTGGAGATAGCATGCAATTTTATATAGGGGCTACACATACATACCTATTAAGTATATTTCACCTTAATTGTGTTGAATTGAAGAAATAAAATACATGGGAGAAACCTTAAAACAAACAAACATAATACAAAGGAAAATGGTCAGCTGCACTGTGATCCAATTCTATAGTTCTTTCCCTGTATATGGAAGGCGCCTTGCCTCAAGGGTCCACTGGGAATTTTTAGGTCCTTGCATTGCAATGAAGTACTTAGTCCACCAGAAAAATTCCTCACACACTGTGGTCGTTACAGTGTACAAAGTTCTCCTGGTTCTGCTCCTTTCACTCAGCATCAGATCATATAAGTCTTTCCAGGCCTCTCTGAAGTCTTCCTGTTCATCATTTCTTATAGCACAATAGTATTCCATTATATTCATATACCACAACTTGTTCAGTCATTCCCCAATTGATGGCCATCTCCTTGATTTTTTGGCCAACACAAAGAGAGCTGCTATAAATATTTTTGTACATGTGGGACCCTTTCCAATTTTTATGATCTCTTGGGGATACAGTCCAAGAAGCAATACTGCAGGGTCAAAAGGTATGCACATTTTTGTAGCCCCTTGGGCATAGTTCCAAACTGATCTACAGAATGATTAGATCAACTCACAGCTCCACCAATAAGGAATTAGTGTTCCAACTCTCCTACAACTTCTGCAACATTTATCATCATACTGTTTTGTCATATTACCCAGTCTGACAGGTGTGATGTGGAACCTCACAGTGGTTTTGATTTGCATCTCTCTAATCAACAGTAATTTAGAGCATTTTTTCACATGACTATAGATAGTTTTAATGTCTTCCTCTAAGAACTGCCTGTTTATAACCTGTGACCATTTGTCAATTGGGGAATCACTTGCATTCTTGGAAATTTGACTCAGTTCACTATATATTTTACAAATGAGGCCTTTATCACAGACACTAGTTACAAAAATGCTTTCCCAGTTTTCTGCTTCCCTCCTAATCTTGGTTTCATTGCTTTGGTTTGTGTAAAAACTTTTCAGTGTAATGTAACCTAAGTTACCCATTTTGAACTTCATAATGTTCTCTACATCCCGTTTGGTCACTAATTGCTACGTTCTCCATAAATCTGACAAATACACAATTCCTTACTCCCCAGATTTGTTTGTAGTATCCATCCTTGTGCCTACACCGTGTATCCATTTGGACTTTATTCTTGTTTACAGTGCCAGGAATTGGTCTGTGCCCAGTTTCCACCAAAGAATTATCCAGTTTTCCTAGCAGTTTTGTCAGACAGTGAGTCCTTATCCCAGAAGCTGGGATGCCTGGGTTTATCAAACAATAGATTGCTATATTTATTGACTGCTGTGTCATGAGTACCTAACCTATTCCACTGGTCTACCTCTCTATTTCATAGCCACTACCAGGTGGTTTTTATGATTGATGGCTTATAATACAATTTGAGATCTGGAAGGACTAGGCCTCCTTGCCTAGAATTTCTTTTCATTAGTTCCCTTGTTATTCTGGACCTATTGTTCTTCCAGATAAATTTTGATGTTATTTTTTTCTAGTTCTAGAAAATTATGTGGTGGTTTGATTGCTATGGAACTGAATAAGTAAATTAATTTAGGTAGTATTTTCACTTTTCTTATATTATATTGGATTGGCCTATCCACAAGCAACTATTGCTTTTCCACTTACTTAGATCTGACTTGAGTTATGTGAGAAGTGTTTTGTAATTGTGTTCATATAGTCTGTAGGTTTGGTTTGACCGGTAGAATCCCGGATGTTTTACAGTGTCTATCATAGCTTTAAATAGAATTTCTCTTTCTGTTTCTTGCTGTTGGACTTTTTAGTTGGAAATAGAAATGCACATGATTTTTGTGGGTTAATTTTGTAACCTGCAACTTTGTCAAAGTCGTTTATTATTTCAAATAGTTTTTTTTTTTTACTTGATTCTCTGGAATTTGCTAAGTATATCACAATAACTTCTGCAAAGAGTGATAACTTAGTTTCTTCTTTGTCTATTCTATTTTCTTCAATTTCTTCTTCTTATTGCTACAGGGAATATTCCTAGTATCATACTGAATAACAGTGGTGATAAAGGAGATCCTTGTTTCACCTCTGATCGTATTGGAAATTCATCTAGCTTATCCTAATGCATGCAATCCTTGTTGATTATTTTAGGTAGATACTGCTCATTATTTTATGGGAAATTCCATTTATTCCTATACTCTCCAGTGTTTTCAATAGGAAAGGACATCGTATTTTGTCAAAAGCTTTTTCTGCATTTATTGAGATGATCATGTGGTTTCTGTTAGTTTTGTTGTTGATATCAACAATAATGCTAATAGAAAAATATTGAACCAGTAACACATTCCTGGTATAAATACCACCTGATCATAATGTATTATTCTCATGATAAGTCGCTGTATTCTTTTTGCTAAAATCTTATATAAAATACTTAAATCTATATTCATTAGAGACATTGATCTATAATTTTATTTATTTTGACTCTTTCTGGTTTAGGTATCAGAACCATATTTGTATCACAAAAAGAATTTGGAAGGACTACTTCACCAATTTTCCCAAATAGTCTATATAGTATTGGAATTAGCTGTTCATTAAGTATTTGAAAGAATTCACTTGTAAATCCATCTGGCCCTGGAAATATTTTTCCTAGGGAGTTCATTGATGACTTGTTCAATTTCTTTTTCTGATATTGGATTATTTAAGTATTCAACTTGGTCTTCTTATATGGACAATTTGTATTTTTTTAAATAATCACCCATCTCATTTAGATTGGCGAATTTGTGGAAACACAGTTGGGAAAAGTAATTTCTAATTTCTAATTACTGTTCTAATTTCCTCCTCCTTGGAGATTAGTTCACCCTTTTCATTTTTGATATTGGTAATTTGGTTTTCTTCTTTCTTTTTATAATCAAATAAACCAAAGGTTTATTATTTTTATGGATTTTATTATAAAATCAACTCACTTTTATTTATTAGCTCAATAATTTTTTTATTTTCAATTTTATTACTTTCTCCTTTAATTTTCAGTATTTCTAATTTGGTATTTGCTTGAGGATTTTCAATGTGGTCTTTGTCTAACTTTTTCAGCTGCATGCCCAATTCATTGATCTCCTCTTTCTCTTTCTGTATTCATGTAGGCTTTCAGAGATATAAAACTTCCCCTAAGAACTGCTTTTCAGTATCCTATAAGATTAGGTATCTTGTCTCATTATTATTATTCTCTTGAATGAAGTTTTTGATTGTTTCTATGTTTTGATTGTTTCTAATCTACTCATTCTTTAGGATTAGATTATTTAGTTTTCAATTATTTTATATTTTTATTTTCATGGCATTTTGTTATATATAATTTTTATCGCATAATGATCTGAGAATGATGCATTGTCTATCTTTGCCTTTGTAAATTGGATTGTGACATTTTTATGCCCTAGAAGATGGTCAGTTTTTCTATATGTACCATGTCAGGCTGAGAAAAATGTATATTCCTTTCTATCCCCATCCAATATTCTCCAGAGATCTGTCATATCCACCTTATTCAGAGTTCTATTCACCTCCTTAACTTCTTTCTTGTTTATTTGAGGTTAAATTTATCAAGTTCAAAAAGGGCGAGGTTGAAGTCCCCCACTAGTACAGTTTTGCTGTCTATTTCTTCCTGGAACACCCTAATGTCTCCTCTAAGAATTTGAATGCTATACCAGTTGGAGGATATATTTTTATTAAGGATATTGCTATTTTGCATATGATGCTTTTTAGCAAGATATAGTTTCCTTCCTTCTCTCTTTTCATTAGATGTATTTCTACTTTTAATTGAGATTAGCATTGCCATCCCTGCTTTTGGTTCTCCCTTTTCCCTTCCCTTCCACAATAGAATTATAATTCTTTACCACTGACTCCCTCAGTCTTCCCTCCCTTCTTTCAGCCTCTCTCCCTTTAACTCCTCTTTTCCCTTATGACTTCTTCCCTATTTTTTAGCCTCCCCTCCCTTTTCTTTCCCCATTCCTCTCCTACTGCCAATAGAGCTAGTTAGATTTCTATACTTAACTGAGTTTGTTGTTTGCTCCTTGATCCAAATCAGATGAGAGTAAATCTCAAACAATTCTCATCTCCTTCCCCTCTTTCCTTCCAGCGTAATATATTTTTGTTCCTCTTCCTGTGACATAATTTACCTTTTTATGCCTCCTCTTTTCACATCTCCTGTTATAATCCCTTGTACACTTAAATCAAAAGTTTATTATCACATCATTTACTTTATACTCACTCCCTCTATATATGTATATCCCTTTCAAATATCATAATAAATATTCAGTTCTCAAGATTAACAAGTATCATCTTCTTCCCTTACGGGTTTGGAAATAGTTTCCCTATATTAAATAGTTGTAGAGAACCTTGAGGGGTTTGAAAGACCCCCTGATCAAGAGTTCCCCTCCTCCAAGGGAGAAGAGTAGCTGGCTTGAGAAGTTAAGTGATATATTGTTCTCAGGTGCACGTCCTTGAATTCCGGTCTTGAAGTTCCAGGAATCAGGGCTCCTGCTATACAGGATCACATTCCAATAAAGAGACCTTGAAGCCTCCCTTTCTACTTATCACCATCTGCTCTGTTTCATGCTTCAATCACTACCTTTATGGTTTTTTTACTATTTAAGCATCCCGATTCCCTGAATTATTGGCTCAGTATGTCCTGAATAAACTCATCTTGTTCAGAATGCTGTGTCCAGCCTGTCTTTTCATCCTCACTCTGTGAGCCCGTAACCGCCCCGGACCTACTGGACTATCCTGGCCGCAACAAATAACAAGTATTTTTTTTCTCATGTTTACCTTTTTATGTCTCTCTAGAGAAGTGTCTGAAAATCGAATTTTCTATTGAGCTCCCACCTTTTCATCAGGAAGTTCTGGAAATCCCTTACTTCGTTAAATGCCCATGTCCTTGCATGAAATGTTATGCTCAATTTTGTCCAGTAATTGATGCTTGCTTTTAGTGCGAGCTCCTTTCCTTATGGAACATCATATTCCATTCTCTTCCATCTTTTATTGCAGAAGCTGCAAGTTCCTGTGTGGTCCTGACTGTAGCTCCTCGATATTTAGATTGTTTAGATTGCAGTATCTTCTTCTTCAATTGATAGTTCTGGAATTTGACAATATTCCTTGATGTTTTTAGTCTGGGATCCCTTTCAACAGGTAAGTGGTGGATTCTTTCAATTACTATTTTGCCCTCTGGATTTAGGACTTTGTGCAATTTTCTTTGATGATTTCTTGAAGATATCGTCCAGGCTCTTTTTTACATCATGGCTTTCTGGTAGACCAATAATTCTTAGATTTGCTGTCCTGGTCTCTTTTCCAAAAAAAGCTATTTTTAATTAAATATTTTAAATTTTCTTCTATCTTTTCATACTTTAGATTTTGTTTCACTGATTCTTCTTCTTCTTCTTCTTTTTTTTTTTTTTTGCTTTGGGAGTCTGTTTACTCATGAGACTAAAATAGAAAGTTTTAACAGACATTTAAAAGAACAACAAAAAAGCATATGTTGGTCCACAATTTGATGTCCATGAAACATACCAGCCAGCATCACATCATAGTCAATTCATTCATTAATGGCATTACCCTGATAATCATTAAAATCTGCTTCAGGTATATATAATGAAAATATTTTCCTTTGCATTTTTGCTGTAGGTACAGTACTCTGGAGAAATGGTACTAATCCCCTAAGTAGATGTATGTCTGTATGTACATATATACACAAGTGCGTGCGGCCATATCTGTAGTTCTACATGCATCTTACATACAGCTACAGATACACACACATATACATATATACACACGTGTTTGGATAGTGGTACATGTGTACAGAGCAGCACACACACACACGTCTGTGAAACATCAACAATGCAAGTTACTGCTCAGATCCCTCCTCATTTGTCATGGGCGGCACTGGTTCCCCTCACTTGACCTTGATTATGTAAACAGCTTGATATGGCCTCTGACCCTACAGAAGATTCATCTAGATATCAGCAGCTGTTGTGCCTCGGACGGTACCCTTCTTATGCATAGCTTCCAGATCCTTCTGGGTCTCATCTTCCATTCTTCAGATGTCCTCCATCGTCAGGTCGATCCACTTGTCGATCCAACAGAAGAGCTGGTGGTGAAAGTTGGTAAATATTCTTTTTTCTTGTTTCTGAATAAAGTTTTCTACTTTACTCTGCAGGCCCCACCACTTGAATTTGATGGTTACCAGCTTGTAGGCACACATTTGGGGAGAGTCTTGGTTATTTGCCAGGTCTTTCTTCCAGTTGGGTCCCAAAGGTCCTTTCTTGGTCTTCACTGACTGGAATAATGCTGGGTCTTCATTGGCTTTATAATCTGCAGGCTCTACTTGACTTCGATCTGCAATATCAATATGGACAATTTCAACTGTCTTCCACGTGTTAGGATCTAAATTATGTACATTTTCTATTGTTCCCAAGTCTGGTTTGTGCCAGGTTTCAATTTTTATGAGGAAGTCATCTTTCATGTATTCGTTCATCACAATTGTTCTACAGTAGGGATATGCATTCCAGACTTTCTCATGAAATACCAAAGAGCCCTAGGAGCAATCATCCTGACAAACCCAGGAGCTTTACTCTTTAAGTGGTAAATCTTGTGTGTATACTGCCCCTTCTCTCCATCTTTTTCATAAGGTTCATTTGTTAAGACTTCAGTGCCTTCTCCACCTCCTGTTTCGTTTTTACTGGCTTCTGCCACAGAGTAAAGTTGTCCAACCTGGTACTCTTGAACCGAACATGGTAAAACCACACGGAATTCCTTAATCAGCACCATCGTTCCCTCACCGCTGCCGCCACCGTTGCCCCTACCACCGCCGCCACTACCACCCTGTTTCACTGATTCTTGATGTCTTGTTGTGTCGCTAGCTTTCGTGCTTCCTTTTCCATTTGTCCAGTTTTCCTTTTAAATTTTTCCGTGATTCCTTTTTTCCATATATTTAAAATCATTGGTCATTTTTTTCTTTTACTTCCCCAATTTAGCTTTTATAATCCTTCTTGAGCTCTTGCAAGACTGGTCTTTGAACTTGAGACCAGGTCATATTCCCTTCTGAAGTTTTAGGAGTACAGTCCCAATGCTCCCCTTTTTGTTATTCATGTTTGGTCCTTGTCCTCACAGAAAGATTCTATGATCTTGTCTTTTCTGGTTTGCTTCTTGCTCATTATGATCACCCTTTTCCTGGCCTTTAAAGGGGATCTCTGCTTCTGAGGTACAAGGGATTCTGTTCCACTGATCTTGTTTTTAGAACTTGAGTTTTTGGGTATTGTGGCCTCTAATTCTTTCAGTTGGAGGCTAGAATGCTGTAGCTTACATGGTGCTGATCTGGCTGATGTGCCAAAGCAGAGGCCAAGTGAAATCTTTCTGAGTTTCCATAGGGTTACCTGGGAGATAGCTCCATTAAATATCGGGGAGGTTTGGACTTCACTCCTTTCCTAAGCACAGACAGCCTCACTGATGGGTGAACTGGTGTTTACATTAGTATCTTCTCTATTTCCCCTGGCTGTGCAGAGGCAACCTTGTGTGGATCATTGTGGGATCCCACCCTTGGGGCTCAAGATTTACTCCCTGTTCAATGCCATGTGCCTCTCTGGGACATATCTGGTCCTGCACTGGGTCTCTTCAGCCACAGAAAGATGCACCCCCCTTTGCGAATTTCTAGCCTCACTGGGTAGGAGACTGTTTGACCCTTTGGCTCTTCCCACTGTTTTTCAAGGTCAGCAAGGGGAGGAGTAAAGCATTTAGTGATACCTCCATCATCTTGGCCCCCAGAAGTTCAAGTAGGTGACTTCCAGACATTTAATCTGCTGCCTGATCATCTCAAGAGTGGTTGCTGCAGTTACCTGGGTTCAGTAGTTCTCTCTTCTTCACTTCCATTGGACTCCTGTAGTAGCCTGATATGCCCGAGATTCTGCAGTGTGGCTGCTGCCTCAGACCCTCCACTGTTCCTGATGGGCCCTGCCATGGCAGGGACCACACTGGTACAGCCTGTGTTCTGTGTGATTCTCCAGCCTTGTGCAACTCTAGTTTTTGTTTTTGTTTTTTTTTTATAGGAATAGTTGAGGGGTGGAGCTAAGAGCCAGAGTAAAATCGGGAACCTCCCTGAGCCACCAAAGCCCTCCAAATAACTGTAAAATATGACTCTTAACAAATTCTAGATCTACAGAACTCACAAAAATGACAGAATTAAACAAATCTCCAGCCCAAGACAACCTGAAAAGTTGTCAGGAAGAGTCTGTTATACCAGACAGGGAGCAGAGCACAGTCCATTGTCGACCACACCATCACAGACAGGCTGGTGTAGGCCTCAGGTGACTGGATCATTGGCAGCTATGGCAGTTTCTAGATTTCTCACCCAACAAACACCTTAAAGTTTAGTGGGAAAACTGTGGGACCTGGGTGAAGGAGGAGTGTGCAGTCTGTCTGGGTCTGGCCCCAGACCTGGTTGGTGGGGGTGAGGGTGACAACAACAACAGTAGCAGCAATAGCAGTGGGAAAGGTGACTTCTGGAGTTCTGAGCCCACAGACAATGGGGAAAGAAACAATTTGAGTGAGGGCCATTGCAAGACCAGATATATCCCAGAGAAGCACATGTCATCAAATTGGAAGGAAACCCTGAACCCCAGGGGTGGGAGCCCACAGTGTTCAACACAAGACCCCAGTTCTGCCTTTGCACAACCAGAGGGATAGGGAAGACATTAATGCAAACACCAGTTTCTTTTTGCTCATGAGAAGAGTAAAGATCAACCCTCCCCCACACAATGCAGCTAGCTCCAACGTACCTCCAGGGAAACTCAGAAAGATTTCACCTGGCCTCTGCTTTGGCACAATGCGGTGATACAATCAGGATAACACAAGATCTAGCATCTTCTATAATAAGGGAATGAAGGGCTTGAAATATGGTATTTTGGATGTCAAAGGAATTAGGATTAAAACCAAGAATCACCTAGCTAAGAAAACTGAGTATAATCCTTCAGGGGAAAAAATAGGCATTCAATGAAATAGAGAATTTTCAAGCATTCATGACGAAACTACCACAACTGAATAGAAAATCTGACTTTCAAATACAAGAATGAAGAGAAGCATGAAAAGTGAAACAGGAAGGAGAAATCATAAGAGACTTATTAAAATTGAACTGCCTACAATTCTAAACAGAAAGATGATATTTATAACTCATGAGACCTTTTACACTATTAGGGTAGTTGGAGAAGATAGATAGGTGATAGATAGATAGATAGATGGATAGATAAATAGATAGATAGATAGATAGATAGATAGATAGATAGATAGATAGATAGATAGATAAATGGTGCAGGATGAGTTGAATATGAAGGGATGATATCCAAAAACAGAATTAAGGGATGAAAGAGGAATATATTGGGAGAAAAAGAAAGGGAGAGATAGAATGGAATAAATTACCTCATAATAGAGGCAGGAAAATGGTATCTCAATGCAGAGGAAGAAGGGGTAGGTGAGAAGAAATGAGTGCTTCTTACTCTCATCAGATTTGGCTTAAAGAGGGAGTAACATACACACTCGATTGGGTATCTTATCTTATAGGAAAGTAGGGGGGAGGAAGGGGAGAGATGATAGAAGGGAGGGAAGATTATGGCAGATGGTAGTCAGAAGGAAACACTTTTGAGAAGGGATAGGGTCAAAGGAAAAAATAGAGTAATTTGAAGTGAGGAGGGAAATATAGTCTTTCACAACATGACTATTATGGAAGTGTTTTGCATAACTACACATGTATAACTTATATTGAATTTCATATCTGCTCAGTGATGGTGGGTGAGAAGGGAAGAAAGGAGAGAATGTGGAAATCAAAGTTTTAAAAACAAATGTTTAAATATCGCTTTTACATGCAACTGAGAGATAAGATATACAGACAATGTTTTATAGAAATCTGTCTTACCCTTCAAGAAAGTAAAGGGGAAGGGGATAACAGGTAGGAATGATGAAAGAAAGGGCAGACTAGACTAAGAGTAATCAGAATCCATGGCCTCTTAGGTTGGGGGAGGGGAGACATGGGGAGAAAATAATGAATGTTGAAAATTTAAAATAAATAAATAATTTTAAAATAGGAATGTATGCCATATTTTGTTAAAAGCCTTTTCTGCATCTATTGAGATAATCATATAATTTCTGTTGCTTTTATTGCTGATGTGATCAATTAAGCTGATTGTTTTCCTATTATTGAATTAATCCTTCATTCCTGGTGTAAAACTCAGGTGGTGATTCTTCATTATTCTCCTGATAAATTGTTTTAATCGCATTGCTAACATTTTATTTATTTATTTATTTTTGCTTCAACATTCAATAGGAAATTGTTCTATAATTTTCTTTCTCTGTTTTAGTTCTTCTCAATTTAGGTATCAGCACATTATTTATATCATAAAAGGAATTTTTTAGAACTCCTTTTTTGCATATTTTCCCAAATAGTATAAATATTATTAGAGTTAATTTTTTTTCTTTAAATATTTGGTAAAATCCCCTTATTAATCCATCTGGTCCTGGATTTGTTGTTGTTGTTGCTGTTGTTGTTTTTGAGGAGTTCATTGAGTATTTGTTCAATTTCTATTTTCTCAAATGGGGTTATCTAAGGATTTTATTTCCTCTTCTGTTTATCTGTGCAATTTATAATTTTTGCAAATATTCATCCATTTTACTTAGATTGTCAAATTTATTGATATACAACTAAAGAAAATAACTCCTAATTATTGATTTAATTTCATCTTCATTGACAATGAATTCACTCTTTCCATTTTTGATACTGGCAATTTGTTTTGTTTCTTTTTTAAATCAAATTAACCGGAGCCTTATTGATTTTGTTACTTTCCCCAATAAAATTAGTTGTTAGTTGTATTAGTTCTATCTTACTTTCATTTAAAAAATCTCTTTTGATATTGAGAATTTCTAATTTGGTATTTTATTGAGGATTTTTAATTTCTTCTTCTGCTAAGTTTTTAGTTGCATACCCAATTCATTTATCTGCCTTTCCTCAGTTTTAATCATATAAATATTTAGAGGTATGAAATTTTCCCTATATCCCACTTTGGCTACGTCCCATAAATTTTGGTATGTTGTCTCATTAGTTTCATTCTCTTTGATGAAATTATTGTTTCTGTGATTTCTACTTTGACCTACTCATTCTTCAGGATTAAATTATTTTCCAATTAATTTTAATCCATCTTTCCATAACCTTTTATTACATGTAATTTTATTGCATCATGACCTGAAAAGAATACATTTGATATTTCTGTCCTTCTGCATTTGATTTTGAAAATTTTATGTAGTATCTGGTCATTTTGGTGTATATGTGTGCATGCAGATGCCATATGCCATTGGAAAAAAAGCATCTTCCTTTCCACCCCCACTGAATTTTCTTTAGAAGTTTATTGTATCTAATCTGCCTCCTTAAGTTTTTTCTTCTTGTTGTTGTAATTAGATTTATGTAGTTCAGAGAGGGGGTGGTTGGGGTCCTCCACTAGTATAGCTTTCTTGTCTATGTCTTCCTGTAACTCACTAATTTTGTTCTCTAAGAATCTGGATGCTATGCCATTTAGTGCATACACATATACATACATAAAACATAGAAACATGCATACAAATATATATAAATACATGCCGATGTGTGTATACATATATGTGTATATGTATGTGTATTTATGTATGTGTATACATATGTGTGCATGTGTGTGTATATATACATATATATGTTTACTATTGATATGGCTTCATTGCCTCTGGTATCTTTTAGCAAGCAGTAGTTTTCTTCTTTTTAATTAGTTTAATTAGATTTTAGATTTTTGCTTTTACTTTGTCTGAGATCAGGATTGTTGTCCCTGCTTTTGTTTCACTTCAGCCGAAGCATAATATATTCTGTTCCAGCCTTTTACTTTTACTCTGTGTTTGTCTTTCTACTCCAAATATCTTTCTTGTAAACAACATATTGTAGGATTCTAATTTTTAATTCATTCTGCTGTTTCCTTTTGTTTTATGGGAGAGTTCATGACATTGACATTCACAATTATCATACTAACTACGTATTTTCCTTCATCCTATTTCCACCTGTTTTTATACTTTTCTTGCTCTTTTCACTCTCTCCTTTCTCATCAGCATTTTACTTCTGAGGGTTGCCTCCCCGATCTGTTTTCCTTTCTGTTACCCCCTCTCCCTTTTCTTTGCCCTTTCTTCTTCTAAATCCCTAGAAGATAAAAATAGATTTCGTTACACAAATGAGTGCAAATGTCATTCCGTCCTTGAGTCACATCCAATGACAGTAAGAATCAAACAATACTCACGTCACTCCCCTCTTTCCATCTATTATAATAGTTTTTTATGTCTCTTCATGTAATGTAATTTACAGTTTTCTGCCCTCCCTTTCCTCTTCTCCCAGTCAAATCCTTCTCTTCTTTAATTATTTTATCATCGATCAAAACAAACTTATACCCATACCTTCTCTCTACATATAATGCTTTTGATTGCCCTTAAAAATATATGGTTCTTAAGAGTTACAAGGGTCATTTTCCCATGTAAAGATTTAAGCAGTTTACCCTTATTGAATAACATGATTTTTTATTTTTTCTTTCCTTTTTATGCTTCCTTTGAGTCTTGTTTTTGAAGATCAGATTTTCTGTTCTGATCTGATCTTTTCATCACAAAAGTTTTAAAGTTCCCAATGTCATTGAATATCCATCTTTTCCCCTGAAATCCTTGTTTTTTGCTGGATAGTTCATTCTTGATTGTAATCCAGGCTATTTCACATTCTCTAATATCACATTACAAACCCTCTGATTCTTTAATGTAGGCACTTCTAAATCTGGTGTAATTCTGACTTGGCCTCCTTGACATTTGAGCTGTTTCTTTTTGGCTGTTTGGAATATTTTCTCCTTGATATGGAAGGTCTGAAATTTACCCATGAGGTCATTGGAAGCCTACATTTTGGAATCTCTCTTAACAGGTAACTGGCGCATTTTTTTAGTGACTAATTTATCTTCTGGTTCAAGGATATCAAGGCAGCTTTCCTTGATAATTTCTTGAAAGATGTTGCGGTCATGCTCTTTCTCTGATCATGGCTTTCTGGTATTCCAATAATTCTTAAATTATTTTTCCTGGTTCTATTTTCTAGGTCAGTTTTTTTTTTCCAATAATATTTTTGTTACATATTCATCTTCTTTTTCCATTCTTTTGATTTCGTTTGACTGATTTTTGATGTTCCACGGAATTACTAGCTTCCACTTTTCCAATTTTAATTTTTAAGATTTTTTTCAGTTAGCTTTTCTGTCTCTTTTTCCATTTGACAAATTGGACTTTTAAAGGAGTTCTTTTCCTCAGTGGATTTTTTGTTTGCTTGGTTTTTTTTTTGTTTGTTTTTCCCAATTTATTTTTTTTTTAATTTTAATTTTCAACATTCACTTCCACAGACTTTTGAGTTTCAAAGATTTTCCCCTTCCCTCCCACCTAAGAGGGTTTGCAATCTGATAATGGTTCTCTATATATACATTCCTATTAAACATATTTTGACATCATTCAAATTATAAGGAAGAATTATAATGAATGGGAGAAACAATGAGAAAAGCAACAACAACAACAAAGAGAGGGAAAAATAGTATTCTTCAATCTGCATGCAGACTCCATAATTCTTTCCCTGGATGTGCATATTATTTTCATTCATGAATCTTTTGGAGTTGTCTTAGATTCTTTCATTGCAGAGAAAAACTAAGTCTATCAAAGTTAGTCATCACACACTGTGGTTATTACAGTGTACATTGTTCTCTTAGTTCTGCTTATTTTACTCAGCATCAGTTCATGTAAGAGTTCTAGGTTTTTCTGAAGTCTGCGTGCTCATCATTTCTTATAACGCAACAGAATCCTATTGTATTCATACACTATAACTAGTTCAGCCATTCCCCAATTGATGAATATCCCTTCAATTTCCAATTTTGGGCCACCAAAAAAAGAGCTTCTATAAATATTGTTGCACATGTGGATCCTTTTCCCCTTTTATGATCTCTTTGGGATACAGGCCTAGAAGAGGTATTACTGGGTCAAAGGTTATGCATAATTTTGTAGCCCTTTGGATATAGTTCCCAATAGCTGGATCAGCTCAGCTCCATTAACAATGAGTGTTCCATCACTCCCACATCTTCTCCAGTATTCTGTGTTAGTCAATCTGGTAGGAGTGATGTGGTACCTAACAGTTGTGTTGATTTACATTTCTCTAATCAATAGAGAGTTAGAGCATTTTTCAGTGAATTATTTTATTCCATTTTGCCAATTTTACTTTTTAAGGGTTTGTATTATTCTTTCATTTTTTTTCTGCTTCCTTTTCTAAACTGTTGATTTAAAAAAAATATTTCTCTTGTTTAACTCTCATTGATTTTCTCAATTTTTTACTTAATATTTCAAGTCCATTTTTGGGCCTTCTAAGAGGAAATTTTGGGCTTGAAACCAATTTATATTCCCCCTTGAGACTTCACATATAGTTATTTTGACATCATTATCCTCTTCTGAGTCTATATTATCTTCCCTATCTCCATAGTAGCTTTCTATGGTTAGGACATTTTTGTTTCTTTTTCGCTTATTTTTAGGATTGGAACTTTACTCCTGGGGTACAGGGGGTACTGTCCCAAGCTTTCTGCATGGGGTGCCAGGGGTCTGGTACCTGGCTTTCTGAACTGAGGCCTTTGGGATTAGTGACTTGCCCACTATGCTAGTGTGGTCTAGTCACACTTGCTGTTACTTGAGTTTGAGGCTAGAAGTTTGTCTGCTGCCCTGGCACTGAGGCCTCAGAGCTGGACTTCTGTGCCATGGTCTCCTGATTCCTAATGAAAAGGCCAGAGCTCAATTGAAAATGTGGTCCTTGGGGGAGGAGCCAAGATGGCAGAGTAGAAAGACTCATGTATGCTAGCTCCGAATCAACAGCCCATAAATTTCCTGTAAAAAGAACTCCCCACAAATTCTGGATCAGTGCAAGCCGTGCAGAAAAACAGTGGAAGAGATTTCCATTCCAGAGAGGCCAGGAAAGCCGTCCCCAGGGGTCCGTCGCACTCCACAGAGCAGAGCCCATCCCTGTGCTGCCCTGGCCATGTAGCCCCAGAGGACCAGATCCAAGCAGGCTTCACGGACGGAATCTCTGGCGGCCGCGAAGGTCCCTCCACCCACAGGCGCTACAGTTCAGTGAGAGAGACTTCGGGGCTGGCCAAGAGGGGAGCGGGGTGTCTCCACGACTTGGGCCCCCTCAGGAGGCAGCAGCAGAGGCAGGGCAGAGGCAGTGGCAGTCCAGAACGCCCGGAGCAGCAAGCAGGAGCTCAGGGCCATTACTGAAGGTCTCTGCATAAAAGCCTTGAAGGAACTGAGCCTGGGAGGTGGCCCTGCCCCCACCCAAGCACCAGAACTTAAACTCACATTGAATAGCAGCCCTGCCTGCCACTGAAAGCCCCGAGGCTGGAGAGCAGCATTTGAATCTAAGACCCCAGTCACTAGCTGGGCAGATCTAGGCAGGGGTGGAGAGGAATCTCAGAAGTCAAGTAACTGGCTGGGAAAATGTCCAGAAAAGGGAAGAAAAATAAGACTACAGAAAGCTACTTTCTTGGGGGGCAGATGTTCCCACCTTTCATTTCTGATGACGGGGAACAATTCTTAGCATCAGGGAAAGACGTGGAGGTCGGGGCCTCTGTATTCCAGACTTCCAAGGTGGATGTCCGGTGGGGTCAGGCCATGGAAGAGCTCAAAAAAGATTTTGAAAATCAACTTAGACAGGTGGAGGAAAAACTGGGAAGAGAAATGAGAGAGATGCAAGAAAAGCATGAAAAACGGGTCAATACCTTGGTAAAGGAGACCCAAAAAAATGCTGAAGAAAATAAGACCTTGAAAAAAGTCAATGAGGAGAAGAATGCTTTCAAAAGCAGAACTAGTCAAATGAAAAAAGAGGTTCAAAGATCACTGAAGAGAATAGTTCTCTCGAAATTAGAATGGAACAGATGGAGGCTAATGACTTTATAAGAAACCAAGAAATCATAAATCAAAACCAAAAGAATGACAAAATGGAAGAGAATGTGAAATATCTCATTGGAAAAACAACTGACCTGGAAAATAGATCCAGGAGAAGTAATATAAACATTATGGGACTACCTGAAAGCCATAATCAAAAAAAGAGCCTAGACATCATCTTTCATGAAATTATCAAAGAAAACTGAACCAGAGGGCAAAATAAGTACTGAAGGAATCAATCGATCACCGCCTGTAAGAGATCCAAAAAGAGAAACTCCTAGAAACATTGTGGCCCGATTCCAGAATTCCCAGGTCAAGGAGAAAATCTTGCAAGCAGCTAGAAAGAAACAATTCCAGTATTGTGGTAATACAATCAGGGAACACAAGATCTAGCAGCTTCTACATTAAAGGATCAAAGGGCATGGAATAGGATATTCCAGAATCAAAGGAAGTAGGAGTCAAACCAAGAATCACCTACCCAGAAAAACTGAGTATAATACTTCAGGGGAAAACATGGTCTTTCAATGAAATAGAGGACTTTCAAGCATTCTTGATGAAAAGACCACAGCTGAAAAGAAAATTTGACTTTCAAACACAAGAATGAGAAGCATGAAAAAGTAAACAGCAAAGAGAAGTCATAAGGGACTAAGCAAAGGTGAACTGTTTACATTCCTACATGGAAAGACAATATTTGTAACTCTTAAAACTTTTCAGTATGTGGGTAGTTGGTGGGACCACACACATACACACACTCACACACACATGTACACACGTACGTGCACACACATACACACATGCACGCACATGCAGAGACAGAGAGCACAGAGTGAATTGAATAGGATGGGTCCCATATCTTAAAAGAAATTAAGGTAAACGGTGAGAGAGGAAATGCAGTGGGAGGAGAGAGGTGGAAATGGAATGGGGTAAGTTGTATCTCATTCAAGAGGCAAGCAGGAGACTTTTTTAGTGGAGGGAAAAAAGAGGAGAGCTGAGGAAAAAAACATGAAGTTTACTCTCATCAGTTTAGACTAAAGGAAGTAATAAAATGCACAGTCATTTTGGTATGAAAACCTACCTTACAATACAGGAAAGTGGGGGAGAAGGAGATAAGCAGGGTGGGGGGGGATGATGGAGGGGAGGGCAATGGGAGGAGGGAGCAATTTGAAGTCAACGCTCTTGGGGAGGGACAGGATCAAAAGACAGAATAGAAACAATGGGGGGGCAGGATAGGATGGAGGGAAATACAGTTAGTCTTACCCAACACGGCTGTTATCGAAGTCATTTGCAAAACTACACAGATATGGCCTATATTGAATTGCCTGCCTTCCCAAAGGGAATTGAGTGGGGAGGGAGGGATGGGGAGAACTTGGAACTCAAAGTTTTAGGAACACTGTTGAGTATTGTTCTTGCTACTAGGAAATAAGAAATACAGTTAATGGGGAATAGAAAGTCATCTGGCCCTACAGGACAAAAGAGAAGATGGTGACAAGAGAAGGGAAGGATGATAGAAGAGAGGGCAGATTGGTGATGGGGAAAATTAGAATGCTCGGGTTATTGGGGTTGTGGGGAGGGGATAAATGGGGAGAAAATTTGGAACCCAAAATTTTGTGAAAATGAATGTAAAAAGTTAAATAAATAAATTTATATTAAAAAAAAAAAAAAAAGGAAAATGTGCTTCTTATTTGGCCTGGGACCTAATTTGTTAATCTATGGTGTGACTAAAAAACCTCCCCACCACCACCCCGGCTTGCCCAGATACTGCCTGTGCTGATGTGAATTCACCTTTGCCAAAGTGAGACAGATATTTCCTGAAGTTCTTCTAAATTATCCTAGCCTGGAAAATTGTTTCACTCAGTCCTTTTGTGATTTTGTTTTAATTATTTTAGAGACTTTATTTAACGTTGTTTCTAAGGGTAAATGGAGAGTTCAGACAACTTCCTGGCTTCTCTCCACCATCTTGGCTCTGCCATTCATAAATAAGAATTCTTTTTTAAAATGATAATTATGATCAGTTAAGGACTGTACTTTGAGTTCATTCACTAAAAAAAATTCCAGATGAGGAAACTACATTTACCAAAACTAATTTAAAGCTTTTGAAAACAGAATTTTAATGAATTCCTTGGAAGGGTAGTAAAGTTAAGTAAGTTTTTGAAGTCATATATATAGAAAAGTTCATTGGTAGAATTTAAACCAGGTTTTTCTGAGACTGAGGATCAATCTCTTTCCACTCTACCACATTGCCCCTAAAACTGCATAACTGTAAGAAATTCCAAAGAACGTGCAAAGTCAGTCAATCAGTAAGCATTTACTAAGTGTCATCCATGTTCCAGGCACTGTGTAACTACCTAAAGGAATAAGTATAGCTTTACAGTTGTTTCTTTGGTAAACTCAAATTTGAAGTAAAATGATGATTGTTTATACTAGAAATAAGATATAAAAGAAGTCAAATAATTATAGATGTCTCTAAAATGTTACACTTGCTTAGCACAAATAATTTCTTAAATAACAGATTTGGAAAGTAGTCACAATGTCAGTCATAAAGCCTTCATCCCCTTTCCAAATGAATCTGACCACATCTTAAAATTTAGAAATAATTATTTCCTGGATTGAGGGTCTTTTAAAAATCAGTTTCTTTCTCTTCCCCCCTTCCACTAATCATGCTATCAGTAGGTTCATGAAAAAGTGAGAATGAACTCCAAATTGCAAGATTAAATACAAGCACATGACTTGCTAATAAAGCAGCCACATTACACTTAATCAAAAGTATTACATGGGGACATGATGGAAAATTATAAGCAATATCAACCCCAAAATAGTAAAAATCATGGAACATGGTATGATAATTCCATGGGAGAAAAGTATGGAATGAGGTTTCGTGGAAATGTGGAATAAAATTTAAGGATGTCATTTGTGGTTCAAGTAGAAATTCATCAAATATTTGTGACATATAAATTTTCCATTGCTTCTATGTTGGACTGTGTTCATTCTAACTGACAAAGCCATCACTGCTTTGAGATTACCATATGTAAACAAATAATAATGGTTCTTAAGCAGTCTCCAGTGAAAATTAAGCAACTTTAGTGTCCCAAATGTCCAGCACATGCTATATTTTAAAATATTTGCTAAATTTGGCAAAGTAAATGGTGTTGGAAAGGGAACTCAGACCTGAACAAGTATATGAAGGAAATGCATGGTGGAGACATGCATGTTTAAAACATTCAGCAGTCAATTTTCAGCACAATGAAAGGAAAATTGCTAAATAATAAAAAACCATCATGCTATTTTTACCAAATGAAATGCAAATGAGAAGATATCAATTGTTACAACTCATGCACCTATTTTCTCATCTCCATAAAATAATTATGAAAATGGAACATGCATTCATGCATCATAAAAACTTAGGGAGAGAAGTAGACTTTTAAAGACTTTTATTTTGTAGTGGTACACAACCTGATCACAATCACACAATTTAATGAGAGGTATAAATAATGAAGAATATCATTCGTCATTATAATCTATATATAAATAATTACATAAATTATGTAAATATAAAATAATATATTTATTTATTATATGAATATAATAAATAAATATAAATATATAAATATATATTTATTATAATAAAAATATAAATAATTATATAAATTATGTAAATCTATATATAAATAATTATATAAATAATCTACATTTAAATAAGAAGATAAACTTGTGATAAGTATTCACTATCATTAAATGAAATTTCCCATCATGTCCAAAAGAAAATTGCTGATTGTAGCTGCTGATGTGCATTCAATCCTAGTTCATGAATGGCAATGTTATATCTCTGGAGCCTATAAAGGTACAGAGCCCCCCTTGATGAGATGAATGGCCACTAAAAAGACATCATCAAAGCAATCAACAGAAGAAAAAGTTAATACATATTACCAATCTTACGACAAGCAGTTGGATGTCGACCCTATTTGGTTAGTGGATCAGCTCATGTAAGAGGAACAGACAGTGCAGACAGAAAATGAGCTGACTGTACAAATGGAAAGATGATATGAATGGATTATATTTTGGAAACATCGCAATTCTTTCAATGATCCCAAGCTGTTACTTGATAGAAAAAATCTCATATTTCTATAATATTACTCCAGAAGTATCATAAGGCTACAAATAATGAAGTACAATGACATCCAAAGAATCCAAATATAAGATAAGGCACAGTGCAACTAAATGTTACTTCAGTATATTACCAACAAGGTCTTTCTCTTAAGAAGGAACATAAAAATATAGAGACCTGTTGACTGTGAAAGGATCTTGTAAATAAACTAGAAAAAGGAAATTTTTAAAAATAGACTACCCAACGAGACACAAGTACTTTTCAAACATTAAATGAAAAAATATCTGAGACTTTCCTGTTCATAAATTTTAACCACTTGTAAATTAGAACGGAAAAAAATGGAAGCAAATGACTTCAGGAGAAACCTAGAAATTACAAAACAAAAGCAAAAGAATGAATAAAATGGAAGATCATGTGGAATATCTCATTGGAAAAACAACTGACCTGGAAAAATAGATCCAAGAGAGACAATTTAAAAATTATGGGACTACCTGAAATCCATAATCAAAAAAAGGCATGACATCATCTTTCATAAAATTATCAAGGAAAGCTGCCCTGATATTCTAGAATGAAAGGACAAAGTAAATATTGAAAGAATCCACTGATCAACACCTGAAAGAGATCCAGGAATATTGGAGCCAAATTCCAGAGTTCTCAGGTCAAGAAGAGAATGTCGCAAACAGTCAGAAAAAAAAAAATCAAGTATTGTGGAAATCCAATCAGAGTAACACACCATCTAGTAGCTTCTATATTAAAGGATCGAGGGGCTTAGAATATGATATTTCAGAGGTCAAAGGAGGAAGGGTTAAAAGCAAGAATCATCTACCAGAAAAACTAAGCATAATGCTTCAGGGAGAAAAAATGGGCATTCGATGATATAGAGGACTTTCAAGAATTCTTGATGAAAAGACCAGAGCTGAACAGAAAATTTGACTTTCAATCATAAGAATCGAGAGAAGCATGTAAAGGTAAATAGGAAAGAGAAATCACAAAGGACCTAATAAATTTGACCTGTTTGCATTACTACATGGAAAGACAATATTTATAACTCTTGAAACTTTTCTCAATATTTGGGTAGTTGGAGGGATTACACACACACACACACACACACACACACACACACACATACACTATACGTATATGTGTGTATGTATATATATATTCTATACTCTCTCTCTCTCTCTCTCTATATATATATATATATATATATATATATATATATATATATATATATATATATATTTATATGTGTGTGTGTGTGTGTATAGACAGAGGGCACAGATGGACTTGAATAGAGAATGATGATATCAAAAAATAAAATTAAGGGGTGAGAGAGGAATATATTGGGAGGAAAATGGAGAAATGGAATGAGGCAAATTATCTCATAAAAAAGCAAGATTAAGCTTTTTGAATGGAGGGGAAAGGGGGGGAAGTGAGAGAGGAAAAGTGAAGCCTACTCTCTTCACATTTGGCTTAAGGAGGGAATAACATGCTCACTCAATTTGCTATGAAAATGTTTCTTACACTACACTAAAGGAGGGAAGAGGACAAGTGGGATGAGGAGGATGATAGAAGGGACAGCAAGTGGGAGGATGGAGTCATTAGGAGTAAACACTTTTTGGAGAGGGACAAGGTTAAATGAGAGAATAGAATAAATGGGGGGCAGGATAGGATGGAGGGAAATATAGTTAGTCTTACCCAACATGACTATTATGGAAGTCTTTTGCAAAACCACACATATATAACCTGTATTGAATTGTTTAACTTCTCAGTGGGAATGGGTGGGCAAAGAGGAAAGGAGAGAAGTGGGAATTAAAAGTATTAGAAATGAATGTTGAGAATGTTTTTGCACACAACTGGGAAATAAGAAATACAGGTAATCAGGTATAGAAATCTATCTTGTCCTACAAGAAAAGAGAGAAGATGGGGATAAAGTAAAGTTGGGGTGTGATAGAAGGGAGGACATAATGAGGGAAGGGATAATCAGAATGCTAAGCATTATAAGGTGGGGGGGGATATATGGGGAGAAAATTTGGAACTCAAAATTTTGTGGAAATGGATGTCAAAAATTAAAAATAAATAAACATTAAAATAATAAAAAATTAACTTATTTCTAATTTTCAACATTTCATTCCATAAGTTTTAAATTCTCTCCCTGCCTCCTTCCCTTCCCCTCTCCCAAAGAGAGGATAAAATCTGATACAGGATTTACATGTACATTTCCATTAAACCTATTTTCACATTATTATATGTTCCTGTTGTATCGGAAAAAAAAAACAAAAAACTGGACTCTGAAGATCCATGAGAATAAAAAAAAAAAAACAAAGTAAATAGAAACAAGCAAATAGTCTGTTTTGCTCTCCGTTCAGATTCTCTAGTTCCTTCTCTCAGTGTGGATGACATTTTCCATCATTATGCCTCTAGATTCTTTTTAGGTCCTTGCACTGTTGAGGAGGACTACTTCTATCAAAGTTAGTCATCACACACTGTGGCTGTTACTGTTTACAGTGTTCTCCTGGTTCTCCTCACTTCATTCAGTATCAGTTTGTATAAGTCTTTCCAGATATTTCTGAAATCTGTCTGTTTATCATTTCTTAGAGCACAACAATATTCCATCATATTCACATGCCACAACGTGTTGAGTCATTGCCCAAATGATGGGCATCCACTTAATTTCCTCTTCTTGGCTGCCACAAAAAGAGCTGCTATAAATATTTTTGTACATATGGGTTATTTTCACATTTTTATAATCTATTTGGGATATAGTCTTAGAAGTCTTATTGTTGGGTGAAAAGGAATGCACATTTTTATTGTCTTTTGGGCATAACACCAAATTAGTATGCAGAATGGTTGGATCAGTTCACTACTCCAACAAAAATGATTAGAGTTTCAATTTTTCCACCTCTTCTCCAACATTTATCATTTTCCTTTTTTGTCATGTTAGCCAATGTTATAGATGTGATGTTGTGATTTACTTTTCTCTAATCGATAGTTGTTTAGAGCTTTTTATCTCTCTCTCTCTCTCTCTCTCTCTCTCTCTCTCTATATATATATATATATATATATGTGTGTGTGTGTGTGTGTGTGTGTGTGTGTGTGTGTGTGTGTGTGTGTGTGTATATATATATATATATATATATATATATATATATATATATATATATATCTTTGATTTCTTCCTGTGGAAATGGTCTGTTCATATAATTTGACCATTTGCCAACTGGGAAATTAATTGGATTCTTAAGAAATTTGACGCTGTTTTCTATAAATTTAGAAATGAGACCTTTATCAGAGACACTGGTTTAAAAAAATACTTTCCCAGTTTTCTGCTTCCCTCCTAATCTTGATTGCACTGACAGCAAAAACTTTTCAATTAATGTTATCAAAAATGTAATCCATTTTGCCTTTCAAAATGTTCTCTGATTGATCATAAATTCCTCCATTCTCCATAAATCATACAGAAAAACTATTCCTTGCTTACCTGATTTGCTTATATTATCAGCCTTCATACTTAAATGGTGTAACCATTTGGACTTTATTTTGGTATACAGTGTTTGATGTTTGTCTATGCCTAGTTGCTGTCATTCTATTTTCCAGTTTTCCCATGAGATTTTGTACAATAGCGAGTTTTTATCCCAGAAACTGAGGTCTTTTGGTTTATTAAACAGGAGATAGCTATAGTCACTGACGATTGGGTCTTGTATATCTAACATATTCCGGTGATCTACCCTTCTATTTCTTAGTCAGTACCAGTAGTTTTAGTGATTGCTGCTTTATGATACAATTTGAGATATGGTAGGGCTAGGCCACCTTCCCTAGTGTTTCTTTTCATTAATTTCCTTGATATTCTGGACTTATTGTCCTTCCAGATGAATTTGATGTCATTTTTCTATCTCTACAAAACATTTTTGGTAGTCTGATTGGTATAGCAATGAATAAATAGATTAATTTCGATAGCATTGTCATATTTATTATATTAGGTCAGCCTACCCATGAGCAACTGATATATTTCCAATTATTTAGTGTTTGCCATTGTGTTCATATAATCCCTGGGTTTGTTTTGGCAGATAGACTCCCAAATATTTTATAATATCTATGCTAGCTTTAAATTGTATTTCCCTTTCTGTGTCTTGCTTTTGGGCTTTGCTAGTAATATATAGAAATGTCAATGGTTTGCTTGGGTTTATTTTACATATTCCAATTTTGCTAAAGCTTTTTTATTATTTCTAGTAATTTTTTACTTGATTATCTAGGATTGTCTACATGTATTATCATATTTTCTACAAATAATGATGACTTACTTTCTCCTTTGCTCATTCTAACTCCTTCAACTTTTTATCTTCTCTTATTGGTGAAGCTGTTTGTAGTACTATATTAAATAACATTGGTGATAATGGACATCCTTTTCACTTACACATATTTTTGGAAATGCATATAGTTTATAACAATTACATAGAATTCTTCCAGGTGATTTTAGGTAGAAGCTACTTATCATTTTATGGAAGACTCCATTTATTCCTATATTCTCTAGTGTGTTTAATAGTAATGGTTGTTGTATTTGTCAAATGCTTTTTCTAAATCTTTTGACAAAATAATCTGGTTTCTGTTACTTTTGTTGATGATATGATCAATTATGCTGATAGTTTTTTCTAATATTGAACCAAGTGTGCATTTCTGGTATAAATCCTCCCTGATCAAAATGCATTATTCTCATGATAAGTTGTTGTTATGTTTTTTGCAAATATTTTATTTAAAAGTTTTGCTTTAATATGCAATAGGGAAATTGCATATTCTTTCTCTGTTTTCACTCTTCCTGGTGTAGGTGTCAGTACCATATTTGTATCATAAAAGTAATTTGGTAGGACTCCTTCTTTGCCAGTTTTTCCAAATAGTCTATAATAATTATTGGAATTACTTGTTCTTTAAATACTCAATAGAATTGCCTTGTAAATCCATCTGGCCTTGGAGATTTGTATTTCCTAGTGAATTCATTGATGGTTTATTCAATTTCTTTTTTTCTGAGATGGGGTTATTATACTATTTTACTTCCTCTTCTCTTATAATTTGGAAATATTCATCTACATAACTAAGATCATCAAATTTATAAGCATATAGTTGGGAAAAATAGTTTCTAATTATTGTTTTCATTTCCTTTTTAATGGTGGTGAATTCACCTTTTTCATTTTGATACTGGTAATTTGGTTTTCTTCTTTTCTTTATCAAGTTAACCAAAGGTTTTTCTATTTTTTTTTTCATACAACCAACTGGTGGTTGTATTTATTACTTCAAGAGTTTTCTTAATTTTATTGTTCTTACTTTGTCCTTTAGTTATCAGTATTTCTAATTTATCATTTAATTAAGGATTTTTAATTTGTTGTTTTTCTCAGTTTTTCAGTTGTACACCCACCTCATTGATCTCTTAATTTTTTTTTCATTCAGAGATATAAAACTTCCCTTAAGAACTGTTTTCACTGCATCCCACAAGTTTCTGTATGTTGTCTCATTATTGCCATTCCCTTGATTGAAGTTATTTAGGATTTCTGTGATTTGTTGTTTGGTGCACCCATTCTTTAGAATTAAATTATCTAGTTTACAATTAAATTTTAATCTATCTTTCCACGGTCCTTTATGACATATATATTCTTTGTTTGTATCTGAAAAGGATGCATTTAATATATTTGCCTTTTGGCATTGGATTTTGAGGTTTTTGTGCCTTAGTATATGGTCAATTTTTGTGTTGGAGACACATCCCACTGAGAAAAAAAAAAAGGTTTATTTCTTTCTTCCTCCATTCAGTTTTCTCCAAATGTCTACCATATCTATTTTTTTAAGGTAAATTTATTTATTTAACTTTTTACATTCATTTTCACAAAATTTTGGGTTCCAAATTTTCTCCCCGCTTATCCCCTCCCCATAACCCCAATAACCCGAGCATTCTAATTTTCCCCATCACCAGTCTACCCTCTCTTCTATCATCCTTCCCTTCTCTTGTCACCATCTTCTCTTTTGTCCTGTAGGGCCAGATGACTTTCTATTCCCCATTAACTGTATTTCTTATTTCCTAGGAGCAAGAACAATACTCAACAGTTGTTCCTAAAACTTTGAGTTCCAAATTCTCCCCATCCCTCCCTCCCCACCCATTCCCTTTGGGAAGGCAGGCAATTCAATATAGGCCATATCTGTGTAGTTTTGCAAATGACTTCGATAACAGCCGTGTTGGGTAAGACTAACTATTTCCCTCCATCCTATCCTGCCCCCCATTGTTTCTATTCTGTCTTTTGATCCTGTCCCTCCCCAAGAGTGTTGACTTCAAATTGCTCCCTTCTCCCATTGCCCTCCCTTCCATCGTCCCCCCCCACCTTGCTTATCTCCTTCTCCCCCACTTTCCTGTATGTAAGGTAGGTTTTCATACCAAAATGACTGTGCATTTTATTACTTCCTTTAGTCTAAACTGATGAGAGTAAACTTCATGTTTTTTTCTCAGCTCTCCTCTTTTTTCCCTCCACTAAAAAAGTCTCCTGCTTGCCTCTTGAATGAGATACAACTTACCCCATTCCATTTCCACCTCTCTCCTCCCACTGCATTTCCCTCTCACCGTTTGCCTTAATTTCTTTTAAGATATGGTCCCATCCTATTCAATTCACTCTGTGCTCTCTGTCTCTGCATGTGCGTGCATGTGTGTATGTGTGTGCACGTATGTGTGCACATGTGTGTGTGAGTGTGTGTATGTGTGTGGTCCCACCAATTACCCATATACTGAAAAGTTTTAAGAGTTACAAATATTGTCTTTCCATGTAGGAATGTAAACAGTTCTCCTTTGGTAAGTCCCTTATGACTTCTCTTTGCTGTTTACTTTTTCATGCTTCTTCTCATTCTTGTGTTTGAAAGTCAAATTTTCTTTTCAGCTGTGGTCTTTTCATCAAGAATGCTTGAAAGTCCTCTATTTCATTGAAAAACCATGTTTTCCCCTGAAGTATTATACTCAGTTTTGCTGGGTAGGTGATTCTTGGTTTGAGTCCTACTTCCTTTGACTTCTGGAATATCCTATTCCATGCCCTTTGATCCTTTAATGTAGAAGCTGCTAGATCTTGTGTTATCCTGATTGTATTACCACAATACTGGAATTGTTTCTTTCTAGCTGCTTGCAATATTTTCTCCTTGACCAGAGAAATCTAGAATTTGGCCACAATGTTCCTGGGAGTTTTGCTTTTTTGGATCTCTTTCCAGCAGTGATCTGCGGATTCCTTGAATATTTATTTTGCCCTCTGATTCTAGACTATCAGGGCAGTTTTCTTTGATACTTTCATGATATATGATGTCTTGACTCTTTTTTTGATCATGGCTTTCAGGTAGTCCCATAATTTTTAAATTGTGTCTCCTGGATCTATTTTCCAGTTCAGTTGTTTTTCCAAAGAGATAATTCGCATTCTCTTCCATTTTTGCCTTCTTTTGGTTTTGTTTTTTGATTTCTTGGTTTCTCATAAAGTCATTAGCCTCCATCTGTTCCATTCTAATTTTGAGAGAACTATTTTCTTCAGTGAGCTTTTGAACTTCCTTTATCATTTGGCTAATTCTGCTCCTCTCGGTTCTGCTTGGCCAAGGCAGGGCTGGGCTCTGCTCCGGGTCCAGTGTGTGGAGGACCTTTGGTCTCGGTTTTGTAGGGCTCTCTGTAACAGAAATCTCCTCCACTCCATTGTTTTGTGACTTCTGTTGCTCCAAAATTTTTGAGGAGTTCTTTACAGGTATTTTATAGGGTGAGTGTTTGGAGCTAGCATATGTGAATCTTTCTACTCCACTATCTTGCCTCCATATCCATTTTTTCTAAAATTCTGTTAACCTCTGTAACTTCTTTTTAGTTTATTTTGTATTTAGATTTATCTAGTTTAGAGGGTGAAGGTTGAGGTACCCCACTAGCATAGTTTGGTGTCTATTTCTTCCTGTAACTCCCTTAACTTCCCTTCTTAGAAATTAAATGCTATACCATTTGATGTATAGATCTCTAATAATGATATTACTTTATTGGATATCGTTCTTTTTAGCAGGACATAGTTTGCTTCCTTATCTCTTTTAATTGGATGCATTTTTCCTTTTGCTTTGTCTTAGGTTAGGATTGCTTCCACTATTTTTTTTTAATTCTTCTAACTAAGCATAATATGTTCTACTCCAACCTTTCACCTTTGTCCTTTGTGTATCTCCCTGTTTCAAATGTGTTTTTTATAAACAACATATTGTAGGATTATGGTTTTTCATCCATTCTACTATTTACTTCTGGTTTATGGGAGACTTCATCCCATTCACATGCACAGTACGAATACTATCTGTGTCTTTCTCTCCATCTTATTCCCCTCATACTTCTTTTCTACTTTCTCCCTTTCCCTCCTCAAATGAGTTTTACTTTTGACCATTGCCTCCCTCAATCTTCTCTCCCTTCTATCAGCCCCCTCACTTTCATTTACCTTTTCCCTTACTACTTCTTCCCTACCTTCTAACTACCCCTCCATTTCTTTCCACTTTCCCTCATAGTGCCTGTAGGGCAAGTTAGATTTCTGTACGTGAGTATGTTATTCCATCCGTGAATCAATTCTAATGAGAGTAACCTGCAAACTAGGCTCATCTCTCTCCCTTGTTTCCCTCTACTATATATAGTACTCTACTAATCTACTATATATATATATATATATATATATATATATATATATATATATATGCGTGTGTGTGTGTGATGTAAATTATCATTTTATGTCTCCTCCTTTCCTCTTCTCTCTTTCCAGGTCTTTTGAACCCCTTAATTAGGTTATCCTTATATCAGTTAATTTGTAACCACACTCTCTATCTATGTACGTCTCTTTATATGCTGTAATAAAGATACAATTCTCACCATTTACAAATATCATCTTCCCATGTAGTGATGTTACCTGTTTGCCCTTATTCGATAACTGTTTTTTTTTTCTTCTTCATCTTTTTAAGCCTCTCTTGAGTCTTGTATTTGAAGATCAAATTTTCCATTGAACTCTGATCTTTTCATCATTACATTCTGCAAGTTCCCTATTTTATTGAATATCCTTCTATTTGCCTGAAAGATTATGCTCAGTTTTGATGGGTAGTTGATCATTGGTTGTAATCCAAGCTCCTTTGATTTATGGACTATAATATTCCAAACCCTCCAAACTTTTAATGTAAAAGTTGCATGATCCTAACTCTAATTCCCTGGCTGCTTGCAGTATTTTCTCCCAGATCTTATAATTCTGGAAGTTGACTACAATATTCCTTGACATTTTCTTTCTGAGATTTCTTCCAAGAGGTTATCAGTGGATTCTTTTGATGACTATTTTACCCTTTGCCTCTAGGACCTCAGGGTAATTTTCTTTGATAATTTTTTGGAAGATATTGTTCAGGTTCTTTTTTCAATATGCCTTCCTGTAATACCAATAATTCTTAAGTTATCTCTCCTGGATCTATTTTCCAGGTAAATTGTTTTTTCCAAATAAGCATTTTCCTTTTTTTCTGGTTTTTATTTGTATTCTTTTAATTTTTTTTTTGAGTGATCCTTGATGTCTCATATAGTCACTAGTCTCTACTTCCCCAATTCTAATTTGCAATGAATTGTTTTCTTCAGTTAATTTTTGTAACTCCTTTCGCATTTGGCCAATTTTACTTTTTACGGAGTTGTTTTCTTCAATTAGCTTTTGTGCCTATTTTCTTTTTACCAATTTTAGTTTTTAAGTTGGTTTCCTCAGTGATTTTTTTTTCCATTTTGTCAATTGAATTTTTAAAGGAATGGTTCAATTTGTCTTCTACCTCTCCAATCTGTCTTTTAAAGTCCTTCTTGAGACGTTCCAAGAAGGCTTTTGTGGCTGAGATCAATTTATTTTCCCGTTTGACATTTCAGGTGAGTGTATAATGACAATGTTGTCCTCGTCTGAATTTGTATTTTGATATTCCCTGTTCCCGTAGTAAGAATTTATGATTTTTGCTTTTTGAAGATATTTTCTGTTCATTGTGTTTGCATTTTGCCTAGTTTTTAAAACTGATCTCTGCTTCTGTGTCACAGGGTGCTCTATCTTATGATTCTTGTGCTGGGGGTTAGAGGCCTGATTACTGCCTTTGTTTGCTATGGCTTCTGGCTCTACAAGCTGGAAGCTGTGCAATGTTTTAACTTACCTGTTGCTGAGCTGGAGCTTGAAGGTAAGATCTTTCTGCATTTCCCAAGAGTTACATTGAACCTTGCAACATGAGTTGTGGGGGAGATTGGGTCTGGCTGCTTAAGGTCTCCTCCTCCCCTAGAGCTATGCTACAGTACAGGTAACCTCAGCTGCTTGTGGATGACTGTCTCTGGTCGAGGTGGTAGTTCTTCCATGTTGGTATATGCAGGTTCCCTGTTGTGGTGTCCATTGAATCCCCATGCTGGTGTCCACGGGTTCACCCATCTGTTTGAAGGTAAGAGGCAAGCTTTTTTTTAGTGCTTGCCTGGTCTACCACCCTAGGGATTAGGATCTCTCACTGGTTGGGGAGGTTGGGCTTGCCACTGCTTTTCAGGGATGCCTCTTATCCTGTAGTAGTACCCTTGAGTCATAGTAAGAGTGACTTTTCCTGTTAATACATCTAGTTTCTCCAACTGAAAACAAAACAAAAACAAAAACAAAAAAAGAAACATGTTGCACCCCATCTTACTGCTGGCTCCATTCTTCCAGGATATTTTCTGGGGTTATATTTTCTGAGCTTTTCAAGTTCAGTAATGGAGAATGAATGTGACTTATTCCTTATGCCACTATCTTGGCTGTTGGAAGTTTAACGAATTATAAGCTAATAACTTTGAGTCATTCCTCTATCTATTTCAGAAATTAGGCCATTATCAGAGACATTACATAAAATTCTCCCCTAAATTTTCTGCTTTTCTTTTAGGCCATTATGAGAGACAGTACATATAATTTTCCCCACAGTTTTCTGCTTTTATTTTAATTTTGGTTGCATTCATTTTGTTTGTACAAACCTTTTTAAATTACTTTTTTAACTTTTTTTTTAATTTTTTAATATAAGTTTATTTATTTAACTTTTTACATTCATTTTCACAAAATTTTGGGTTCTGAATTTTCTCCCCATTTGTCCCCTCGCCCCAATCCAATACACCAAGCATTCTAATTGCCTCTATCATCAATCTGCTCTCTCTTCTATCATCCCTCCCTTCCCTTGTCCCCATCTTCTCTTTTGTCCTGTAGGGCCAGATAACTTTCTATTCCCAATTACCTGTATTTCAGCAAGACTATATTATATTATAAGATTATATTTTATTAAATTATATTATATGATTATATTATACTATATTATATTATGTTATATTGTATTGTATTAGCAATTATATTAGCAATTATATTAGAAATAATATTATAGTATAAGATTATATTATGAGATTATAGCAAGAACAATACTCAACAGTTGTTCCTCAAACTTTGAGTTCCAACTTCTGCCCATCCCTCCCTCCCCACCCATTTTCTTTTGGAAGGCAGGCAATTCAATATAGGTCATATCTGTGTAGTTTTGCAGATGACTTTAATAGTACTCGTGTTCTGTAAGACTAACTATATTTCCCTCCATCGTATCCTTCCCCCCATTGTTGCTATTCTCTCTTTTGATCCTGTCCCTCCCCAAGAGTGTTGACTTCAAATTGCTCCCTCCTCCCATTGCCCTCCCTTCCATCATCCAACCACACCCCCCCCCGGCTTATCTAATTCTCCTCCAATTTCCCATATTGTAAGATAGGTTATCATACCAAAATGAGTGTGCATTTTATTCCTTCGTTTAGTCGAATGTGATGAGAGCAAACTTCATGTTTTTCTCTCACCTCTCTTCTTGTTCCCTCCACTAAAAATCTCCTGTTTGCCTCTTCTATGAGAGATAATTTGCCCCATTCCATTTCACCCTCTCTCCTCCCAATACATTTCTCTTATACATTTACCTTAATTTTTTAAAGATTTGATCCCATCCTATTCAATTCACTCTGTGCTCTCCTTCTCTGTGTGTGCGTGCATGTGTGGATGTGTGTGTGTGCGTGCACGCATGTACATGTCTGTGTGCGTGTCTGTGTGTGCCTGTGTGTGTGTGTGTGTGTGTGTGTGTGTGTAATCCCACCAACTACCCAGATACTGAAAAGTTTCAAGAGTTACAAATATTGTCTTTCCATGGAGGAATGTAAACAGTTCAATTTTGGTAAGTCCCTTATGACTTCTCTTTGCTGTTTATTTTTCATGCTTCTTCTCATTCTTATTCTTGAAAGTCAAATTTTCTTTTCAGCTCTGGTCTTTTCATCAAGAATGCTTGAAAGTCCTCTATTTCGTTGAAAGACCAGTTTTTCCCCTGAAGTATTATACTCAGTTTTGTTGAGTAGGTGATTCTTGGTTTTAGTCTTAGCTCCTTTGATATTCTGGAAGATCCTATTCCATGCCCTTCAATCCCTTAATGTAGAAGCTGCTAGATCTTATGTTATCCTGATTGTATTTCCACAATACTGGAATAGTTTCTTTCTAGCTGCTTGCAATATTTTCTCCTTGACCTGGGAATTCTGGAATGTGACCACAGTGTTCCTGGGAGTTTCTCTTTTTGGGTCTCTTTCAGGTGGTGATCTGTGGATTCCTTGAATACTGATTTTGCCCTCTGGTTCCAGAATATTAGGGAAGATTTCCTCGATAATTTCATGAAAGATGATATCTAGGCTCTATTTTTTATCGTGGCTTTCAGGTTGTCCCGTAATTTTTAAATTGTGTCTCCTGGATCTATTTTCCAGGTCAGTTGTTTTTCCAATCAGATATTTCACATTATCTTCCATTGTTTCATTCTTTTGGTTTTGTTTTGTGATTTCTTGGTTTCTCATAAAGTCATTAGCCTCCATCTGTTCCATTTTAATTTTGAGAGAACTATTTTCTTCAGTGAGCTTTTCAATCTTTTTTTCCATTTGCCTAATTCTGCTTTTGAAAGTATTCTTCTCCTCATTGGCTTTTTGAACCTCTTTTGCCAATTGAGTGAGGCTATTTTTCAAGGTGTTATTTTCTTCAGCATTTTTTTGGGTCTCCATTAGCAAGGTATTGACCCGTTTTTCATGCTTTTCTTGCATCTCTCTCATTTCTCTTCCCAGTTTTTCCTCCACCTGTCTAACTTGCTTTTCAAAATCCTTTTTGAGCTCTTCCATGGCCTGAGCCCATTGGATATCTATTTCGGATGTTTGTGATACAGAGGCCTTGACTTCTATGTGTTTCCCTGATGGTAAGCATTGTTCTTCCTCATCCAAAAGGAAAGGAGGAAATATCTGTTCACCAAGAAATAACCTTCTATTGTCTTAAATTTTTCCCTTTTCTGGACATTTTCCCAGCCAGTTACTTGACTTTTGAGATTCCTCTCCACCCCCACCTCACTAGTGCTTGGGGTCTGAGATTCAAACCCTGCCCCCCAGCCTCAGGGCTTTCAGCTGTGCACCTGGCTGCTGTTTAGGGTAAGATGAAATTTAGGTTCTCATGTTGGGGCAGGGCTGCCTCCCTGGCTCAGCACCCTCAGGATGTTTATGCAGGCTCCTGCCTGCTCTGGGAGCCCCTGCTTTCCCCGCCACTTCCTCCCAAGGATGTCTGAGTTATGGAGACACCTCGCTCCTCTCTTGGCCAGTCCAGAAGACTCTCTCACTGACCTGTAATGCCTGTGGGTGGAGGGACCTTCACGGCCACTGGAAATTCTATCTCTGAAGCCTGCTCGGATCTGCTCCTCTCAGGGCCGCACAGCCAAGGTAGGGCTGGGCTCTGGTCCGGTGTGTGATGGTTCTCTGGTGGTGTTTTTTCAAGACTCTCTGAAACAGTAATGTCCTCCACTCAGTTGCTGTGTGGCTTACGCTGCTCCAGAATTTGTTGGGAGTTCCTCTTTACAGGTAATTATGGGCTGTGGTTTCGGAGCTAGCATATGTGAATCTTTCTACTCTGACATCTTGACTCCTCCCCCTAAATTATTTTTTTTATAGTCAAAGCTATATGTTTCACCTTTTATGAGGCTTGTTCTAATTTCTCCCAACTTCTTCTCTTATCTATAGATCTGAAAAGTAAACTATTTTCTGCTTTGCTAATTTGCCTATGGTATCAACCTTTATGTGTGATGTACTCATTTTGACCTTTACTTGAAATACAGTATGAAACATTGATCTATGCTACATTTCTGCCGTACTATTTTTTTTAGTTTTCTCAGCAGTTTCTTTGTGAAATAATGAGTTTTTACCTTCAAACTTTGAATCTTTAAGTGTATCAAACAACATGTTACCATAGTCATTTACTACAATGTATTGTTAACTTGATCTATTCTACTGATCCACTACTCTCTTCACTAATTCTTAACAAGGACCAGATTGTTTTTTGACAATTATCACTTTTTAATAAAGTCTGAGATCTCTGATTCAGGTAGGCTACCTTACTTCCCATTTTTTTTTCATTGATCCCCTTCGTATTCTTGACCTTCTATTCATTTAGATGAATTTTGTTGCTATTTTAATATTTCTGTGAAATAAGTTTTGGTAGTTTGATTGTTATGGCATTGGAAAATAGATTGTTAGATAAAATTGTCATTTTTATTAAATACACTCTGTCTATCCATGACCGATTAACACACACACACACACACACACACACACACACACACATATATATATATATATATATATATATATATATATATATATATATATATATCGAGAGAGAGAGAGAGAGCACACACACACACACACACACATATATATATATATATATATATATATATATATATATATATATATATATATATATGTATCTATGTATATATTTTTTTTCTTTTGCAAAAGTGTTCTTGTAGTGCCTGAGTTTGCCTGGGCAGGAAGAATCCCAAGTATTTATATATTTATTAGAGCTGTGTTAAATGGAATTTCTTTTCCATTTCTTGTTGTTGGACTGTATTGGTAGTAAACAATAATGCTGATGACTTATGTAGGTTTCTTTTGTATCCTTCGATTTTGCTTCAGTTGTTAATTATTTCAGCTAGGTTTTAAAATTGATTTTCATGGATTCTCTAAGCATATCATCCTATCTAATAAGAATGATAGTTTTTTTTTACTTATTGTCTATTCAAAGTTCTTCAATTTCTCCTTTTTATTACTATAACTACCATTTTTAGTACAATATTGGATGAGTAACCATAATGAGCATCCTTACTTTACCTTGATCTTATTAGGAAGACTTCTGGCTTATACCCAATTCAGGCACTTTTCAAGGAAAGGAAATAAAGCTATCTGCTTTCATATGATAACATGCTCTAAGTCACTTTTGTTTAGAGAAATGCAAATTAAAATAACTCAGTTACAACCATCAGATTGGCAAATATGAGGAGAAAAGTGACGAATGTTAGAGGGGATATTAGAAAAGTAAAACACTAACATACTGTTGGTGGAGTTTTGAATGAATCCAACCATCCTGGACAGCAATGTAGAGCTATGTGTAGAAGACTAAAAAAAATATGGCTACCCTTTGACACAATAACTCCACTACTAGGTCATTGTTAGGAAAAGCTAAAAAGGGAGAAAAGAACATATGCATGCAAAAAACTATTTACAACAACTCTTTACGTAGTAGCTAAGGATTCAAAATTGAGCTGATATCCCTCAATTGGAGAAAAGATAAACAAGTTGTGGTATATGATTGTGATGAAATGTTATTGTATTACAAGTAACCTTAAACAAGATAATTTCAGAAAACCTTAAAAGATTTACACAAACTAATATAAATTGAAGTGTGCAGAACCAGAAGAAAATTGTACACCATAACAGCAATATTTTACAATGAACAACTGTGAATGACTTAGCTATTCTCAGCAATGCAAAAATCCAAAACAATCCTAAAAGACTCATGATGAAAATAGTATCCGCATTCAGAGATAAAACTGATGGCATCTCAATGCAGAATAAAGGATCCTGTTTTTCTTTCTTTCTCTCATTCTTTTTTGTTCATCTTTTCTTCCACAAAATGACTAGTATACAAATGTTTTATTGCACAACTGTAACCTATAACTTATGGATTTGGATGTCTGAGAGGGGGAAGAAAAGGGTGGCAGGAAAAATAGAATTTGAAATTCAAAAGTTGAAAAATAAAATGTTAAAAATATTTTACATGTACTTGGGAAAAATAAATTATTATTGAAAAGAAGCAAAATTAAAATAATGATAGTAACAAAAATAGATAGCATTTGTGTAGCATATGCAAAATGTTCAAAGATTCTAACAATAAGAAAAAAGATCTAATAAATTCCTTTTACATGGTGCTTATGCCTAAACTAGGATGAGTAAAAATAAAGAAAGAAAACTACAGACCAAGTTCCCTACTGAAAAATTGATGATTTTAGCCAGGAGATTATAACAGCATTTGACAAAGATCATGCATTATAGCAAGGTGTGATTTTTACCTGGAGTGAAAGACTAATTCATATTTATATCAGGATAATTGACCCTGTAAATAACAAAAACAACAAAAATCACATTATGTTATCTGGAAATGTAGAAACAATCATTGGCAAAATATAAACTCAATTCTTATTATGAACATTAGAAAGCATAGGAATCAATGGAATATTTCTTAAAATTATAAAAAATTCTATCTTGTTGGTGTCTTTTGTACGGTGTCTAACTGTCCATCATCAGACTAATATAGTCTTGGAAGGCTCTGCCACAGGTCAGGCACAGGTAGTCCACAAGAGAATTTAGAGTGCAAATGTCTCTAAATTTGCACTCCTTGTTTTCTTTTCAGCTAATGCAATTCTACTTTGCTCAAAGAGCACAATGTCTTCTTCATGTGAGAATGTCATGCTAGGAAGTCATTTGTTAGTGTCTCCCATACCATAAAATTAATTCAAAGTTGTTCATATAGACCTTGAGAGCATCCCTGTATCACTTTTGGTCACTATGTAAGTGCCTGACTTGTTTGAGCTCTCTATATGTGTCTTTTAGGCAAATGTATAAATGTCATTTGAACAATGTGGTTGGGTCTTCAGAGTTGCCCTCTCTGCAGTAGAGTTCTTGGTAGGTCAGCTCAAGAAAGGACCTCAGTATCTGGTAACTACTCCTGCAGGTGATCTTCAGAACCTTCCTAAGACAATTCAAACTGAAGGAATTTAGTTCCCTGGCGTGTTGCTGATATACTATCCAGGTTTCACAGGCATGCAACAATCAGATCAGCACAATGGCTCTGAAGACTTTTAATGTTGTAGTCACTCTAACACTTCTTTTGTCCCACACTTTCCTTTGGAGACTTTCAAATACTAATCTAGTTTTGGCAGTACATGTATTAACCTGATCATTTACGTGAGTATTCCTGGAAAAAATACCGCTGAGTTAAGAGCTTTTCCATAGCATTCAAAATTTCTCTATTTGCTGTAACTGATGATTCCACATATAAATGATATGGTGCTGGCTGGTGAAGAACCTCTTCTCTTGGTGTCATTTGTTAGAGTAAAATTAGCACAAGTAGCAATGAGTCAATCCATACTTTGCTACAACTCAGCTTTAGTAGCTTAAGCGAGTTCACAATTACCTGTGAACAAAGTCATATACCAGCTGCCCCTTAACTTTAGCCTTAACTAATATCTTTCCAAGTTAAATAATTTTCTATCAATGCGGTAGCTGCCCTCGATCCTGCTTTTGCCCTTGTTAAAGGCATATGTCATTGCTGAAAACATCACGCTAAAGAGGAGAAGAGCACGTACACAGCTTTGCTTCATTCCACCGGTTTCAGGGAAAGGACAAAATATTTATCCATTATCCAAAACCTGGGCAAGGATGTTATCATGATATTGATGTACCACACTGATGAACTTCTCTGGACTCTCAACTTTTGCTGTAATTTTCCCCAAACCTCATGACTGAAAGGATCAAAGACCTTGGTCAGATGAATGAACCTTGTGTACAGATTCTGCTCTATTCTGCTCCTTAGAAACCTTCCCAGTAAGATTAAGGATGAGGACATATAAACTGACACAAATGAAAGTGAGCAAAACCAGGAGAACATCAATGGTAGCACTGTATCATCATCAGTTCTGAATGACTTAGCTATCCTCAGCAATACAATGATCCAAGATAATTCTGATGGATCTATTATTAAAAAATTCTATCTACCTCCAGATAACTGATGGAGTTCAAATGAAGATGAAAGGTACATTTTTTTTTTACTTTAGTTTTCTCTTTTTTAGTAATTTCTCTCAAAAATAGCTAAAATAGAAATAATTTTTGTATGACTACACATGCATAATTTTATCCAGTTGTTTGCCTTATTAAGACAGGATAGAGGAGAGAAAGAGGTAAGAATGTGGAACTCAAAGGATTTTAGAATAAGTTTTAAAATTGTTTTTACTTGTAATTAGAAAGAAATACACAAAATTTTACCCAAAATATTTATAGTAATTTTTCATACTTATATCAGGTCTTCAAGATAATATTATTAACTTCTTTTTACTTCCAGGAAACTGAGGTTAAAAGACATTCTATTGCTTTACAAAGTCACAAAACGGGTAAATATTTGAGAAAGTATTGATATTTAGATCTTCCTCCCTGCAAGTCCAACATTTAATTCACTGCACTGCACCACGAAATTTTTATATGCTATAAAGATTTCTTATTGGTGGAGGGGGGTTGGAAAGAAATTTTTAGAATAAGAAAATAAGAATCTGGTACAACTATCATCAATGGGGGTTATATTTAACGTTAATTTAATCACAGAAGCATTCAATAAGAAATACTAAAATAAATTGTACTACAAATGAAAAATAGTAATCGATTTTTAGCAAGTTATAGTTTATAAGATAAATTAACTATTTTATTTCAGATAATCTTTTATAACAATCCTATAACATGGGTATGAGAAAGAAATATGTGATTCTCGCTTTATGATTGAAGAAAACAATTCTGAGAAAGGTAGTTCGCTTGCCAAAGTTCACAAAACTGGTTCATGACAAAACTGGAACTTATTCCCCATTATTCTGTCCTCAAATCTAATGTTCTTATAAAAGATGAAAAGGTCAAATTATTACTGACTAATACAAAAATATGACATGAACTTATAGGAATACTTTTAGGAATCACAGAATTAATTGATATCTATAAAAGAAATAGAAAAATGATTTTCTTTATTTTGAATTTTTATCCTTCTTAAAGTTTAGAATAAAATGGAACAAGGAACTTTAAGGAAAAGTTTTAAGTTTGCAACAGAGAGCAAAAAGACAGAACTACTTATCCTATATTTCATTACCATATTCTTCACCAAAGAAAATGACTTTCTATTTTAAATTGTGGAACATGTACCATAAAAAGAGAAGTAAATCTGATAATAAGGGAGAAGACAAAAGGAAGAGAAAAACTAGCTGCTTTAAAATTGCCTCTAAGAGGGGGGAAGGAGCCAAAATGGTGGAGTAGAAAGATTCACATATGCTAGCTCCGAACACATAGCCCATAAATTACCTGTAAAAAGAACTCCCAACAAATTCTGGAGCAGTGGAAGCCACGGAGCAACAGAGTGGAGGAGATATCTGTTCCAGAGAGCCCTGAAAAACAGATCCAAAAGGTCCATAGTGCACCAGACAGCAGAGCCCAGCCCTGCCCTGACCGTGTGGCCCCAAGAGGAGCAGATCCCAGCAGGCTTCAGGGACAGACTCTCCAGCTGCCTCGAAGGTACCTCCACCCACAGGCGCTACAGGTCAGTGAGAGAGACTTCTGGGCTGGCCGAGAGGGGAGCAGAGTGTCTCCGTAACTCAGGCCCTCTTGGGGGACAGCGGTGGGCAGGAGCTCCCAGAGCAGATAGGACCTCAGATCCATTACTGAAGATCACCGCATAAACCCCCTGAGGGAACTGAGCCTGGGTGGCAGCCCTGTCCCCACCTGAGAAACTGAATATTATCTTACCCTGAATTGCAGTCCCACCAGCCGCTGCAAGCCATTAGGCTGGGGAGCAGCATTTGAATCTCAGACCCCAAGCACTAGTGAGGCAGGGGTGGAGAGGAATCTCAGAAGTCAAGTAACTGGCTGGAAAAATGCCCAGAAAAGGGGAAAAAGAAATAAGGCCATAGAAGGTAACTTTCTTGGTGAACAGATGTTTCCTCCTTTCCTTTTGGATGAGGAAGAACAACGCCTACAATCAGGGAAAGACATAGAAGTCAAGGCCTCTGTATCCAAAATATCTGAAATAGATACCCAACGGGCTCAGGCCATGGAAGAGCTCAAAAAGGATTTTGAAAAGCAAGTTAGACAGGTGGAGGAAAAACTGGGAAGAGAAATGAGAGAGATGCAAGAAAAGCATGAAAAACGGGTCAATATCTTGCTAAAGGAGACCCAAAAAAATGCGGAGGAAAATAACACCTTGAAAAATAGGCTAACAGCCAATGAGGAGAAGAATGCTTTCAAAAGCAGAATTTCCCAAAGGGAATAAGAGGTTCAAAAGCTCACTGAAGAAAATAGTTCTCTCAAAATTAGAATGGAACAGATGGAGGCTAATGACTTTATGAGAAACCAAGAAATCACAAAACAAAACCAAAAGAATGGAACAATGGAAGATAATGCGAAATATCTCATTGGAAAAACAACTGACCTGCAAAATAGATCCAGGAGACACAATTTAAAAATTATGGGACTATCTGAAAGCCATGATCAAAAAAAGAACCTAGACATCATCTTTCATGAAATTATCAAGGAAAACTTCCCTGATATTCTAGAACCAGAGGGCATAACCAGTATTCAAGGAATCCACAGATCACTGCCTGAAAGAGATCCAAAAAGAGAAACTAGCAACATTGTGGCCAAATTCCACAATTTCTAGGTCAAGGAGAAAATATTGCAAGCAGCTAGAAAGAAACAATTCCAGTATTGTGGAAATAAAATCAGAATAACACAAGATCTAGCAGCTTCTACATTAAGGGATCAAAGGACGTGGAATAGGATATTCCAGAAGTCAAAGGAGCTAGAACTAAAACCAAGAATCACCTACCCAGCAAACCTGAGTATAATACTTCATGGGAAGAAATAGTCTTTCAATGAAATCGAGGGCTTTCAAGCATTCTTGATGAAAAGACCAGAGCTAAAAAGAAAATTTGACTTTCAAACACAAGGATGAGAAGATACATGAAAAAGTAAACAGCAAAGAGAAGTCATAAGGGACTTACCAAAATTGAACTGCTTACATTCCTCCATGGAAAGACAATATTTGTAACTCTTGAAACTTTTCAGTATCTGGGTAGTTGGTGGGATTACACACACACACATGCACACACACACATACACACACATACCTACACACACATACAAACATGCACGCACACACAGAGACACAGAGAACGGAGTGAATTCAATAGTATGGGATCATATCGTAAAAAGATTAAGGTAAACGGTGAGAGAGCAATATATTGGGAGGAGAGAGGATGAAATGGAATGGGGCAAATTATCTCCCATAGAAGAGGCAAGCAGGAAACTTTTTAGTGGAGGGAACAAGAAGAGAGGTGAGAGAAAAACATGAAGTTTACTCTCATCACATTCGACTAAACAAAGGAATAAAATGCACACTCATTTTCACATGAAAACCTATGTTACACTACAGGAAAGTGGGGGAGAAGGAGATAAGCAGGGTGGGGGGATGATGGAAAGGAGGGCAATGGGAGGAGCAATTTGAAGTCAACACTCGGGGAGGGACAGGATCAAAACAGAGAATAGCAACAATGGGGGGTAGGATAGGATGGAGGGAAATACAGTTAGTCTTACACAACACAACTAGTATGGAAGTCATTTTCAACATTACATAGATATAGCCTATATTGAATTGTCTGCCTTCCCAATGGAAATGGGTGAGGAGGGAGGGATGGGCAGAAGTTGGAACTCAAAGTTTTAGGAACAACTGTTGAGTATTGTTGTTGCTCCTAGGAAATAAGAAATACAGGTAATGGAGAATAGAAAGTTATCTGGCCCTACAGGACAAAAGAAAAGATGGGGTCAAGGGAAGGAAGGGATGATAGAAGAGAGGGCATATTGGCGCTAAGGGAAATTAGATTGCTCGGTGTATTGGGGTGGGGGGAGGGGACAAATGGGGAGAAAATTTGGGACCCAAAATTTTGTGAAAAAAAATGTAAAAAGTTTAAAAAAAATTGCCTCTAAGACCAGGCAAATTGTATCTCCAAGTGGTAAAAGAAGTTTCATTAGTGCACTTTTGATAAATCATGGAGCAAAAAAGATAACAGAAAGCTAACATGTTGTTTTTTTTTAAAGATGGTTTTAATTTTCAGAAAAGAAAAAAATGAAATCATAAACTGGTAAGCTTGATGATTATTTATACAAAATTATTAAACTGATGGTCCATAATAACTCAAAACTATATAACCAAGACCTACTGTCATGATTTTCATATGAAAATATCTGGTATAATCAAACTTATTTAATTTTTTTATTGAATTACTGGACTATTAATTATTGGAAACAATGTAGGAGCAATTTATATGGCTTTAAATATGGTATTGAACAAAATCTATGACAATTTTTTGGATAAGGTGGAGAAAAATGGACTTGGAATTATCATTATAGTGACATAGTTTTCTGAATGTCATTGACAGCAAAGTGTTGACTAATATCTCAGCGTTATTTGAAGTGATGATGATAGTGAGAGAGAAGATCCTCTAATGGTTTGTCACAGGGTTCATTCCTTCCCACAGTTCTGCTAAACAAAATTTAAAACAACTTGTATAGACATATAGGGGTGTAGAACTGAGTGAAAGAAAGATTTGGATCATGCTGTACTCTGTCCTTGTGAGACTCCTGTGTTGAGTTTGGTCACAACAATTTAGGATGGATTTTCACACACTGGACTTCAAGCAAAAGGGAGCAATTCTGAGAAGATTTGGGTCATGACACAGCAAGTTCACTTGAAGGACTTTCACATATTTTTATCATTAACGTTTTAATGAGATTTTGAGTTTCATTTTTTTTCCTTCCTCCCTCTCATTTTTCCTCCCCAAGATGGCCAGGAACCTGATATACGTTATATATGTGCAATCATGTAAACATATTTCCACACTAATCATGCTGGAAAGAAGAAACAATAAAACAGAAAAGCCACACAACAACAACAAAACAACAACAAAAATTGAAAATATTAGGTTTTGATGTGTAGTCAGACTCTATAGTTATTTCTCTGCATGTGGATAGAATTTTGCATCACGAGTCCTTTGGAACCATTTTGGATAGTTACATTTCTGAGAAAATCTAAGTCATTCATAGGTGATCATCACACAATGTTGTTATTACTGCTTTCCCAGATATTCTCTGGAAAAGAAGAGAGTTACTGGCATGTTTGAAAGGCTGTACTTCAGAATAATGTTGCAAAAAAATAGAACTGTTTTGTTTTATGAACACAGGCAGAACTAGAACCAAATAGAGCAAAGTTTAAAGGAGGCAAATTTTCTAACACTATGATGTAAAAATACTTAACAATACAGACAAAAAAAATGGGATGAGCTGTGTCAGGTAGTTATGAGTTTCTAGTAAGTGAGAAGATCGATAACAGGATGTGACAACAAGATTTTCTGAGGTTAAAATCTAGTATCACCAGATGACCTCTAGGTTTGAACATAAACTTTGTCATTTAAAATTCATCAAAACCTGGCTCCAGGTTACCTTTCCAATTTAATAACATAGTAAACCACTTTAACTAGCATTTAACTCTTAAAGTGCTATACAAATACCTTATTTGATCCCCACATCAACTGTGGAAGGTGTTTAGTATTCTTATCCCCATTTTTCAGATGAAGAAATTAAGACTGAGAGAGGTTAAGTGAATTATGCAAGGTCAATTAACCCGTAATTGCCTGAAACTGATATTGAATTAAAATTTTCGTGATTCTACATGCAGCATTCCATCCACTATGCCCCCTGTCTGACTCAATGGGAAACACTTTGAACACGGTATGATCCCACCAAGGTGACTTTTCTGTTTCTCATGCATAATACTCTCTATCTTCTGTCTATGTGCCCTTATGCTACCTATCCCCATGCCTACAATGCACTCCATCACTTCTGCCTCCTAGAATCACAGCATTCCTTCATTTCTTAGTTCAAGTGCCAACTTTTCCATTAAACATTTCCTGACACCCGCAGCTGCTAGTGCTTTTCCCCTTCAAATTATTTTATCCCTTTATGCATACATATTATCTTCCTTAACTAGCCTGTCAACCTTGAGAGGACTGGTTCAATTTTTTGTTTGTATCATTAGTCCTTTGTTCAGTACCTGACATATGCTAAATTTTTAAAATACCTCTTGATTGACTGCTATATATTCTACATACACCAATGTATATTGAGTGTACATTCTAAGGTACATATTTTTTTCAAATATGTGTATGCTGTAGAAGAGAGATATTTTGCAAAACAGAATTAATATGCTATATTAATAATCTGTAATAGTGGCCCCCTACAAAAGAAAAATTTAATGAGAATCAAAGTAAAGTCCAGAATTTAGGTTCAAAATGACATTACATCTGTATGAGATGGAAGTTAAGTTATGACATCAATTTGCATAGAAAGAATACAGAGCAGGTATTCTAAGCCAGGTTCCATAAAATTTATAACTATGCATGCATATATTTCTTTGGACTTCACTTTATATTAGTATGTTTAGTTTCCATTGTAATTCCATGCATTATAATTTATACATTTCAAAACATTATACTAACAAGGGGCACATAGGCTCATCAAATTGCCAAAAATATCTATGACATAAAAATTCTTAAGAATACTGTATGAGTATTGATAGACTTTAAGATCAATAAGGCAACCTATCAACATTAATTTAAATGAATAATTCCGTGTCAGAATCTATTAACATAATAGAATTTGTAGGGATCAAGTTCTATTTCCGCTGCATACAAGCTTTTAGAAACTGGACAAATCTTTTAATGCTCCAGGCCACTTTCAAAGACCAAAAGATGTGCGCATAGTAGGTCTTTAAAAGGATGGAGAATTCTGGCATGCAATGATAAGGGAAATTCTTTGAAGTAGTTTCTCTACAATGATGAAATCTTAGACCATTTTTTTAAAATGGTGATCAGTTAAAGGGAGTAAAGAGCCCATTGGGCTCTGCTTGGGTGCAACCCCATATTCTTGGTCTTCATATCATAGAAAAAGGAATTCTGGCAAATTTGGAAAACAACTAGAAAATGATAGACATTATTGGAAAGGCAGGGGGGATGTCCTATTAATATCAGATAAGGAATACTGAGAATGTATTTCCTTGAGAAATCGTAAAGGGAATATATAACCACGTTCCAATATTGGTAAACCTATACTAACATCAAAAAAGCCTGACTGTTTCATCTGAAAGGGAACAAGCAAAACTTCTTCCTGGCTACCTTTTCATTGATCAGCCACAACTTAATTAGTTGTTAAGAGTTTTGACTATTAAAGGCTAAAATTTTCTTTCTAAAGTTATACTTCAGTTTTCTGTTGTTAAGAATCCACTGTGTGGAAGGCATTTGTGTGACTCTAGTATCAAGGGGCCATATGCAAATCTTGGATTATTTGAGACAAAACAGAGATAATTTCTGCACTTTGTATACAACATAAAATTGGTTTCTGTTTTCTAGAAGCTGAAAATATGAAAAGTCAATTTTAAAGATTCTCATGATTCCCATTTTCTTTGGCTCAACTAAAATCACCTCCCCCTTTCAAGATTCAGAAATTATTTTAAGTGATTGTAAGGAACTGCATATCCCAAAATCCTGCCAGTCAAAATAGAAAATGAATATCAAAGCATTTTTCTTTGTCATGCAGGCATATAGACAAAATATAAGGAATAAGTAAGTATAATGTAGCTCCAAATATCAGCAATATATTACATGGAATTCAATCATCATCATATAATTACAAGATCATATATTTAAAGTAGCAGAGACTTTATAAGTCATCTAATCCAAACCCTTCATTTATTTTATCTGATACTTTCACTACCACTTTTAGGAAGATGTTATTATCTATTTTAGGTGAAGAAACTACAGATTAGAGAGGTTTGTTGACTTGCTTCTAGTCACCCAGAAAGTAAATGAGATACAAAGTTTGATTCTAGATATTTTAGTTCAAATTTCTGTATTTTTTTAAAGTGAAAGAAGAGGATCTTGAAATTCTATTTTCCTTAACGTTATAGATTTAGATTTGCCTCCTGTCTTCTTTTATTCATAATCTTCAGGCTAAACATCCTTTCTACTTTTAGATCTCTCCCTCTTTGAATCTCTCCTACATTTCTACTTTTATCTCTCCCAGACACTTAGTATATAATTCTCATTTACTGTAATGTACATATTTTACTTTTCTTCCTAATTTGATTGATTGCTCCTTGAAGGTAAGGACAGTTTGATTTTTGTCCTTGTATCTGCAGCATCGCCTGCAGTGCTGAAGACATATTATGAACTTAGTGTTGCTGTTTAACTGATTCATGGTTTCCTCTTCTCTCTCCACAGCTCACATTGCAAAGTATAGAAAGTCATTACAACATTCCCTCTGAAATGATTTTTGCAATATGGAACTGGGGCATTTCTGAATAGGCTAGCTTTATGTGACACTGCTTTAGCAATGGAAAAATCAAATGAATCTTCCTTCTGGAATCTTACTGTCTATATAAACTATAATGACATGGACTGATGGAATAATAAACCTATCTGAGTTTGACTTTGAACAGTATCTCAGGTCAGTTTTCCCATGCAAGAAATAAATAGAGAAAACAGCAATGACAAAGTCAGTTAACTCTCCCTACCACATCCTATGACTAGCTTAAATTGGTTTTGGACTTTCTAATGGATCAGTATTCATGAGGATTAGGTCAGCCTATTTTTTCTTTCACTTGTTTCTATTAACTAGGCTGAAATATATCGTCTCTATACTCACATCTCATCTAAGATGCTGTGGTGCTACCCCCTGAGTACAGTTGTGCGACCTGAAATGTTTATATATTCTGAAATGGCAGGTAAGTGTCAGACTGAGTCATGGGACCAGCCCTGAATGGTCGTGGTAATAATGATTCTGGGAAATGACACATTCATTCATACAAGAACACACACACACACACGGTCACACATTGAAATATAAGTTTATGTTAGGCAGTCTCATCTCTATTTAATGTTATCAAAATAAACTGCTTGGCTAATCTTCTAGCTTATGCATAAGATAAAATTCTCCCCTGTCAGTTTGGAGAGCCAAATTTCTATTGTGTTCTAGCTACTATAAATAGATTTGAGAAATATGGTATTGTTAGTTGAAATATTCTAGTCAACTTGACACACGGAATTTGCTACTTAACTTACAAATTTTTACTACCACAAATCTGTTTCCCTACATCCCCTCTCCACCTTCTCTTCTTATAATTTTGGAAAATTGTTTGTTTATTGATTTTACTCTTCCTTAAAGAATTTGAGAAGTACAGCTATGAGTCTCTTTATTTTCTAATTGGTATCATAATTATCTCGGTTAGCAAAATCAGCTCTAGGTTTCTTACATTATATTTTTTCAGCACTTAAATCTAGCATAAATTGCTTGGTGTATATGGTATATCTGCTCTTGACTTTCAAAATGTGTAAAATTGGACAAAAAATATAAAATTTTGATAAAAAACATTTTCCATCTGTATTATTGGTAATCCTACAGTGAACAGTTTCTAAAATCTCATTAAGATATCTGGATTCATTTGCAACAATTTAGGGGAAAATAAATCCAAAAGAATCTCTTCTAAAGAACCTTTCTATTTTACACAGTAAAGTAATTGAAAGCACTGATGTGACATGAAGTACACAAGATATGCTCTAAAGAAAAAGGCATACACTCTGTTGCATTGCTAATCCTCAGACAATATAATGCAAAGGAAAAAGTTCTGATCTCAAAGTTTAAAAACTTGAGTTCAAATCCTGTCTCTTATGGATTAGATGTATGTCACTGGGAAATTGACTTCAACTCTCTCAGTATCAGTTTAATGAGTCAATAATATTGATACTATCCATCTACTTGCAGTTAGAATAGCATAGTAGATAAATCATTGGGCATGGAATCAGGAAAAAATGAATCAAATCTGGTCACAGAGAATTACTAGCTATGTGACCCTGGACAAATTATTGAAGGTCTTTTTTTCCCAGTTTCCTCACATATAATGGATATAATGGCACTGCCTTCCCAGAACTGTTATGAAGATCAAATGAAATAAAAATGGTAAAACACCTGTCACAGTGCCTTGAACATAATAAGTACTATATAAATGTTAGTTAAGATGACAACAAGGATGATGATGTTGATGACACACAGTGAATAGAGATCTGGGTTTGAAATAAAAAAAACAACTGAGTTCAAATCTGACTCCATACCCTTATTAACTGCATTTCCCTAGGCAAATAACTTAGTCTGTGTCTGCGTCAATTTCTTTAACCATTAAATTCATATAGTAATAGCACCTACCTGCGGTTGTTAAACTCAAAGGAGATAATATCTGTAAAGGGAATAACACAGTTCATGGCACATATTGGGGACTTAATAAATGCTTATTTTCTTCTTATATCTCTTAATTTTTTGAGCAAGGTGACTTGTGAACATCAAAGTGCTATATAAATGTAAGTTAGCAAATTGTATAAGCATGTGCCAGTGTAAATGATATATGACAAATAAAAAATATACATGCATTAAGAAATATAGGAAAGAGAGTTTGTGCGTGCTCCATAGTAGTCTATTAGTGAGAGCCAAATCCTAACCAAAAGGCCACTGGTAGGTTGGTGCACATGGCCTTTGAGTCCCTTTCCAGGTCTCTCTCTACCATTCTGTCATTCTAAGATGCCATAATCTTATGTCATACTCTTATACACACACACACACACACACACACACACACGCACACACACATATATATATATATGTATACACACACATATTTGTGTGTGTGTTGTGTGTATCAGCATTGTACTCCAAGTGTGGCAACTCCCTCCATGCATACAGCTTGCAACCAATCAGTGACTTAACAGATAAGCTCTTTTAAAGTCAGGGAATGTTGAATGACTTGTTGAGAATCACACACTTAATAATTAAGAGAGTAATAATTAAGTACGAACTTAGGGCTACTCAACTTTAAATGGAGCTAACTCAGGGGTTCTTACCTTCAAGAGCAACTGTACCCACTATGTCATATTGTCTCTAAAGAAAAGAATAATATTGTGATGTCACAATAAAGTAATAGAGTCTTGAGCAACATGTTTTGTGTTTTAATGGAGTCTTGCTTGTTTTCCATCACCCAAATACCCTCACATTTAATATTAATTAATGAGATTCCCTGGAGTTTAGATTGAGAGGGATAGGTGAGGCATTCTTTAAAATTCAAATTATGTATGGAGTTATCAAGAACCTTTGAACATGCTCATAACTGTGGGATCAGAGATTTAGTGCTAGAAGGGATCATGGATGTTAAAGAGAAAAGCATTTTCAGCTGATGCTTTACAAATGAGGACATAGAGTTGTGACTTGATTAGTTTATTCTGCTGATTAAATGTCCATCTGACTCCAAACCTATCAGTGAACTGCCTCCCAAAGCAGTCCCTGGCTGGGAATAGTCTATCAACATCAAGCTCTGTTCCTGAGTCAATTTGAATTCATCAGGGAAAAATATTGTTAAATAAATAATGTGAGCTTTTACAACTGAAAAATCATCATATCCTACAAATGAGGACTTGTTTTTTGGTTTTTTGGTTTTGTTTTTGTTTTTGTTTGTTGTTGTTGTTATTCTTGTTGCTTGCTTAGGTTTAAGAAAGGATTGAAGAAAATATTAATGCAATGTAAAGATTGATCATATGTACATTTTCCCTCAGATAAGTGATTATTAAGAATTAAGAAGTGCACAATTGTACACAACAGAAATGTTAAAATAAACATATTATACTAAAGAAAAGTTTTTAAAAATACGAATAGGCATGAAATTCACTAAAATTTAAATGTTTTGATCATATTGAAATGCAAATATGAAAAAAGCATAGAAAAATAATATAACAAGGCAGGAAACTACTTGCAAACAAAGGTTTCTATGCATAGTAACGTGCTGTAGAACAATAAAATAAAATTACAATTTCAATGAACAGCTTGAAAGTGCATAATATAAATAAACGATCACACCATGTGTGCTGACACATATAAATATGTGTGTATGTATGTATATAAATATATGTATATATACATATATAGATATATGTATACAGAAATGCCAGTGGACTAAATGATTTTTTATAATGAATTATTTTTCAGCTCTCAATAATCACTTCCCTAAGTTTTACACTTTCTCCCTCTCCATTGCGACTCCCTCCCCAAGACTGCATGCATTTGGTATGAGTTCTACACATACATTCTTACTAAAAAGATTTTCACAATAGTCATGTTTCATAGAAGAATTAAAAGAAGGGAGAAACCGTGAGAAAAAAACAAAACAAATCATAACAAAAGAGAAAATAGTCTGCTTCATTCTGTGTTTGGACTCCATAGTTCTTTCTATGAATGTGGATGACATTTTGCAACATGGGTCCTTTGGAAATATTTTAAGTCCTTGCACTGCTGTGAAGGGCTAAGACCATCAAAAACAGTCCTCACACATTGTAGCTGTTATTATATGAAATATTTTCTTGATTCTGCTCATTTCATTCAGCATCAATTCAAATAATTCTTACTAGGTTTTTCTGAAGTCCTGTTCATCATTTATTTTTATATTTTTATATAATCTAATTATTTTTTTCAGTTTTAAACTTTCACTTGCACAAGAAGATGAATTCAAAATTTTCTCCAAATCTCTCTCAATAACCACTCCATGACAGTATGCACACCATTCACCCCTTCTTCCTTTCTGTCCTCCCTTCTATTTCCCTCTGTCTTTCATCAGCTTTCCCCTCTATTTAACTGTAGGGCAAAATAGATATTTATTCTGAATAGCCTATACATCTTATTTCCCAGATGGACGCAAAAACAATTTTTAGCATTCATTATCAAAGCTTTGAGTTCCATATTCACTCTCTTCTTCCCTCCCCATGCATCCTCAACAAGATAGCAAGCAATTCAATATAAGTCATAGATGTGCAGCTGTTCAAAACACTTCCATAATATATTATGTTGCAAAAGAATAATCACATTTCTCTCTGTCCTATCCTGCCCTCCATTTATTCCATTCTCTCCTTGACTTCTCCTCCCATAATAGTGTTTTCTTCTGATGATCCCTTTCCCCAATTTGCTGCTCCATCTATTATCTTTTCTATCCCCTTCCCAATGTCTTCCTGCAGGGTAAAATAGATTTCCATACCCAATTGAGTGTGTTATTCCCTTCTTATGCCAAAATTCATGAGAGTAAGGCTCATTTTCCCCTTTCATCTCCCCCATCTTCCCCTCCAATTATCTCTCCTGGATCTATTTTCCAGGTCAGTTGTTTTGCATTGAGGTATTTCACATTGTCTTCTATTTTTCATTCTTTTGGTTTTCCTTTTATAATTTCTTGATTGTTCATCAAGTCATTAGCTTTCATCTGTTCTGTTCTAAATTATAAAGATCTATTTTCCTCAGTGGAATTTTGGACCTCCTTTTCCATTTGACCAGTTCTGTTTTTCAAGACATTCTTTTCCTCATTGGCTTTTTGGATCTCTTTTGACATTTGGGTTAGTCAGCTTTAAAGGTATTATTTTCTTCAGCATTTTTTAAGTCTTCTTTAGCAAGCTGTCGACTCGTTTTTCATGATTTTTCTTGCATCACTCTCATTTCTCTTCCCGATTTTTCCTCCACCTCTCTTTGATTTTCCAAAAAATTTTTGATCTCTTCCATTGCCTGAGACCTGAATATTTTTTGGAAGCTTTGGATGGAGGAGCCTTGACCTTGTTATCTTCCTCTCAGTTGAGTGCTTTGGTCTTCCTGTGATTGTATGCCTTACTCTTCCTCATCAGAAAGGATGGAAGAAAATACCTTTTCACCAAGAAGGGAAGGTTCTATACCCCTATTTTTCCCCTTTGGTGTCATTTTCCTTGTCAATTATTTGACTATTGCATCCTTTGTCATTTGGAGAGTATAATACCCCAGGTTTGAGGTTTTGTTCAGCTGTTATTCAAGGCATCACGAGGGACCTGTAAGTTTTTAGTTCCTCTAAAGTGGCATAGTCAAAGGAGAGGTGTTTACACCTGGACTGTGAGCAACCAAAGCCTTTCTTTTTCTCCCTGGAACTGGAAGTAGAATTCCCTCTCCGCACCTACTACCAGCTTCACCATGCCAACACTCTTTCTCACTGCAGGAACAATACTCATGACTGAGGCCAAAGTCAGCCTCTCAATTCCCCGAGGATCGGTAGACTGAGAGCTCCAGAAGTCGCAATTGCTTTGCTAGTGGTTTCAGCTACCCTATATCTGAAGCTGGGACTGTGGTTGGACTCCACTGTCTCTTACTCAGATGAAAGAGCTTTCTCACTGACCTTAGAAGCTATCTTTGGCCTTTGTAGGTTGAGAAATCTGGAAACCGCAACAGCTGCTGATGATTCAGCACCCTGAAGGCGGCTGCAGTTCAGTCTATGCGAGTTGCCCCAGGTTCAACTGTGCTCGGTTCTGAACCTAGTGTGATAGACCCATCCTGTGAGCTTTCTGGGCTTCCTTGGGGTATAAATCAATTTCACTGTGTCATTGTGTGGCTTCTACTGCTCTAGAATTTGTTTAGAATCATTTTATAGGTATTTTAAGGACTTTGTATGGAGAACTTGAGCAGATTCATGTTTCTACTCCACCATCTTAGGTTTGCTGCTGCTATTCATCATTTCTTATAGCACAATAGTATTACATTCATATACCATAACTTATTTAGTTCCTTTCCACTTGATGGGAATCCCATTAATTTCCCAGTTTTGAGCCACCACAAAAATATTTACTATCAATATTTTAGTACAAATAGATCATTTCCCATAATTATGATATCTTTGGGATACAACCCTGGAATCAGTATTGCTGGGTCAAAGAGCATGAAAATTTTTATAGTCCATGAATATAGTTCTGAATCACATTCTAGAATGGTTGGAACAGCTCATATTTCCATCAATAATGAATTACTGTTCCAACTCTCCCACATCTTCTCCAAAATTTATCATCTTCCCGTTATGTTATGTTAGACAATATGCTAGGTGTGATGTGACACTTCAGAGTTGTTTTGCATCTCTCTAATAAATAGTGACTTGGAATGTTTTATTTTCATATAACAATATTAGCTTCAACTTCTTCCTCTGAGAACTGCCTGTTCATATCTTTGGCCATTCATCAATTGGAGAATGACTTACATAGTTAGTTCTCTATGTATTTTACAAAGGATGCCTTTTTCACATTCACTAGCTGTGAATATTCTTACTCAGTTTTATACTTCCCTCAGAATCTTGGTTACAGTGGTTTTGTTTGTGGAGAAACTTTTCAATTTAATGTAATAAAAATTATCCATTCTGCATTTCCTAATGTTCTCTGTCTCTTGTTTGGTCATCTATCTCCCTATTCTCCATATCTGACAGATAAACTATTCCATGTTCTCCTAATTTGTTTGTAATAAAAGTCTTTACACCTAGATCATGTACTCATTTTGACGTTTTTCTGGTATATGGTGTCAGGCATTGGACTATGCTCAGTTTGTGCTACACTATTTTCCACTGTCATGAAATATGGTACTTTCTTTGAGAGAGTTTTTTTTTCCTTCTGGAAGATAACCTCTTAAAAAAAATTTTTTTCATAGGCTCATACCCATTTTTATTCTTCTTAAATTGACTTGAGAAAAATAAGGAAAGATGTCATTAATCATCACATGTACAGGATTGACAACAAGTTACAGATCTCCTCTGAAAACTCTTTAAACAATTTCTCCACTAAGGGAAAGCTTCTATAATGATATGATACTGTCTTTTGGCATTTGGCTAAAATTCTAACATACCCGAAGGAAAAAAGGTGACTAAAGCATTTGAGGTTCATTTGAAGGTACAATTAAAACAATTAATGAAGGAAACATTTAAACAACAAAAACTTGATCCCCAATCAAAATAGATTTCCAATAAAGCTAAGAAATAGAAAGTTGTAGTTATTTCTACCAACATCAAATATATCAAATTATCAATATTTATATCAATTTACCAATTTCTAGACCTCTTAAACAAAAGGATAATGGGAAGACCACACTAAAATCAAATAACATATATTCAGTACTAGACAACCTACACTTTTATAATTTATTATTAAATAAATCATGTAATTATAAAGGATACCAATATTATAATATATAAAATAAATAATAGCAAAGTATTCTAACAAAATCCTGTGGATTTTAGTAAACTATGGGGTTCATCATTCCAAAGCAGCTAAAGAAACAATATTTCCTTATCAGAAAATGGAAAAGAATTGATGGAGGTTTTCAGAGCACACAACTAATAGGTAGAAAATATATGGAAATTCTTTTGGGGGACATATACATACCACTTCACAAAGCATTATCAAGGAAAGAATGGCAATAGTTATATCCTTCTGACTGTTTTAAATATATCCTTAAACACTTTATCTTCAGACAGAACCCATGAAATGGTGAAATTAAAAACAGTGAAATGAAAAGGCCCTATCTAGGTGACTTTCACCAGCAATATGCCATCAGAGAAACACCATATAAATGGTTGCATCATTCAGATTTGTACATAATATTGTGCAATTTATGGTAGTAATTCAGGGTCAAGTGATGGTCACTAGAAATTACAGAAAAAAGTACTTTTAAGGTGATTGAATATACTGATTAATTCAATATGCTCAGTAAAGTGGAAAGTTGGAAAAAAATGATATCTACTGAAATCATGGAAATACACAGTTAGATACAGAAATGTGTACAACATAAACTCACTATTATTTATAACGTAATATATGACACATACACTACAATACCAAATATGCAAAAAAAAAGCCTGTGAAAATTCAGCAAATAAACTGTGATGATGCTGAAACATTTTTAGAGATGGAACTGTTGTCCACAGCCACCCAGAAAGGATATTGATTCATAAAATTTAACTAACAATATTTTGATAGATATTACTATCACAATTATTCCCAATTTATGAGTTACAAGAAATGAAAACCATTCAAATTACAGCTATCTAATGGAAGAAACTTAAACCATGTGAGAAGAAAATATTGAAGATACACATATCTTTATCATCCTTTATGCTATGAGAATTATCTTGAAAGTGCTTTTATTCAATCTACAGAAGATGAAGTGACACCTCAATACTTGTATTCAATTACAAAAATAACAAAACCCAGTCATTTTGTCCAATGTTGTTATGGTTTGCAGAACAGGAATTATAACAACAGCAAACAAAATAATAGGAGGACTTATACTCGAACAATTTTTCACAAAACATAAGAATACAATACTGGTTGTAATAATACTACCATTAACAATATTATCTACCACAATAACATATTATACTTCTTTAACTCTTTTTCTCTTAATAAAAAGCACATACATATTTATTAACTGGAGTTGGTTTATTATAGTAGATTCTAAACCGATTTTATGGACAGGAATCAGGAAACCTGAAATATGAGAGTTTAAGGAATTTGCTCTAAGTCAATAGCTGTTAATAATAATAATACCAATTAAAAGTACACCTGTAAATATTTTACACTTTGCAAGGACAAATGATATCAATATATATTGAGATTTGGAAGACATAGCATTGAGGAATTTATAAGAAATGGAGGATGTTAAAATGTATTAAGTGACACATAGAAAAATACATTACTATTATTATTATTATGCAGCATTAATGTTACCCTCTATTAGTTTATTTCCAAAATGTGAGATATATTATGAACATATTGACTTTACATGTAAATATTTAAATTCATGAGCTAAAAATTAAAATCATAACTTCTTAAAAATTCCTTAATTTTATTTTTACTTATTTTTAATTAATTAGTGTTAATTTTCAACATTCCCTTCCATAAGATTTTGTATTTCAAATTTTCTTCTCCTCCCTCTCCTCTACCTTCGCCGAGATGGAGTGGAATCAGATACAGGTTCTACTTATTCATTCATATTAACAATATTTTCACATTAGTCATTATGTAAAGAACAATTGGAACTAATAGGAGAAACCATGAGAAAGAAGAAACAAATAAAAAAAAAACGCACAAAAAGGAGTATGCTTCCATCTGCATTCACATTCCAAAGATCATTCTCTGGATGTGGATAACATTTTCCATGAATTACTTGGATTGCTCAGAAGAGGTAAGTCTATCAGAGTTAGTCATCTCACAATGTGGTTGTTACTGTGTACAAGGTTGTCACTACTGGGCTCAATTCACTCAGCCTCAGTACATATAAGCCTTTCCAGGTTTTTCTGAAATCCACTTGCTCATCATTTCTCCTAGCACAACAGTATTTCATTACATTCATATACCACAGTTTGTTCAGTCATTCCCCAATTGATAGACAATCCCTCAATTTCCAATTTTTTGGCCACCACAAAAAAAGTTGTTATGAATATATTTTGGTGCATTTGGGGCAAATCATAGCTTTTAACTAATTTAGAAGTATCAGGAAAAAAAGACACTTCGATTACTTTCCAAAATTCTAAACTAAAACTCTGAAATTAATACTCATGAAAAAGTAAAATAAAAAGTATTATAATAATAGCAATTAAATATAGTCTAATACAGGTATAAAACAATAAATACCATAATTCCATATTTTTAAAAATTTATTATTCTATAAAGTTTACAGTAACAAAGCATGTATTTCCTGGACTTAAAAAAATAATATAAAATAATATTAAGAAAGTGCCAGAGAAAAACCATAATCCAAATATATGTTGTTTACAAGAGACACTTTTGAAATAGGGGGACACACAGGGTAAAGGTAAAGGGTTGGAGCAGAATATATTGTGCTTCAGCAGATGCAATAAAAGCAAGGGTAGCAATCCTAATCTCAGACAAATCAAAAGCAGAAATAGATCTATCAAAAGAGAAAAAGAAATTTTATCCTGCTAAAAGGCACCATAGACAACGAATCTATTTCATTACCAAACATATATGGTCCAAGTGATATAGCATCCAAATTCTTAGAGGAGGAGTTAAGGGAGTTACAGGAAGAAATAAACACCAAACCTAAACTAGTGGGGGACCTCAACCTCTGGCTCTCAGAACTTGTTAAATCTAACCTCAAAATAAACAAGAAAGAAGTTGAGGAGGTGAATAAAACTCTGGATACAGCAGATATGATAGATCAGTGGAGAAAATTGAATGTGGATAGAAAGGAATATATCTTTGACCCAGAGGTACATGGTATGTATAAAAAAATGACCATATACTAGGGCATAGAAACCTCACAATCGAGTGGAGAAAGGCAGAGATATCCAATTCATCCTTCTCAGATTATAAAACAATATAAAATTATATGGAATCAAAGACCATAGAAAGATAGAACAAAAATTAATTAGAAACTGAATAATCCAATCCTAAAGAATGAGTGGATCAAACAACAAATCATAGAAATAATCAGCAATTTCATTCAAGAAAATGACAATGATGGGACAACATACCAAATCTTATGGGATACTGAAAAAGAAGTTCTTAGGGGAAGTTTTTCATCTTTGAATACCTACATGAATAAAACAGAGAAAGAGGAGATCAATGAATTGGGCATGCAGCTGAAAAAGCTAGAAAAAGAACAAATTGGAAATCCCCAAGAAAATACCAAGTTAGAAGTACTAAAAGAAAAATGAGAGATTAATAAAACTGAAATTAAGAAAACTGTTGAAATAATACATAAAGCTGAGTTAGTTTTATGAAAAAAAAATAAAATTGATAAACCTTAGGTTAATTTGATTAAAAAAAGAAATTAGAAAACCAAATTACCAATATGAAATATGAAAAGGGTGACCTGACCTTCAAAGAGAAGTAAATTAAAACTATAATTAGAAATTACTTTGCCCAACTACATGCCCATACATTCGACTATCTAAATGAGATGGATGATTACTTCAAAAAATGAAAATTGCCCAGATTATCAGAAGAGGAGGATAAATACTTAAACAACCCATCTCAGTAAAAGAAATTTTAAAAAGCTGCCAATGAAATCCCTAGGAAAAAATCCCCAGGACCAGATTGATTTACAAGTAAATTCTATCAAACATTTAAACAACAGTTAATTCCAGTACTACATAAGCTATTTGGGAAAATTGCGGAAGAAGGGGTCCTCCAGAATTAACTTTATGGTACAAATATGGTTCTGATTCCTAAACCAAAAAGAGATAAAACAGAGAAGGAAAATCATACACCAAGTTCTCTGAGGAATATAGATGAAAAATTTTAAATAAGATTTCAGCAAAAAGAATACAGCAGCTTATGATGAGAATAATACAGTATGATAAAGTAGAATTTATACCAAGAAAGCAGGGCTGGTTCAATATTAGAAAAACGATTAGCATTATTGATCATATCAACAACAAAACTAACAGAAACTATATGATTATCTCAATAGATGCAGGAAAAGTTTTTGACAAAATACTACACCCTTTCCTATTGCAAACAGTGGAGAGCATAGGAATAAATGGAATTTTCCATAAAATAATCAACAGTATTTCTCAAAAATTTTCAACAAGGATTGTATGCAGTGGGGATAAGTTAGATGCATTTCCAGTATGATCAGAAGTGAAAGAAGAATGTCCATCATCACAACTATTATTCAATATGGTACTAGCAATGTTAGCCATAGAAATAAGAGAAGAAAAAGAAATTGAAGGATTTAGGATAGGCAAAGAAGAAACTAAGTTAACACCCTTTGCAGATGATATGATGATATACTTGGAGAATTCCAGAGAATCAAATAAAAATTGCTTGAAATAATAAACAACTTTTGCAAATTTGCAGGTTACAAAATAATCCCACACAAGTAGTCTGCTTTCATATGTGTGTACGTATGTATGTATGTATGTATGTACGTATCTATCTATCTATCTATCTATCTATCTATCTATCTATCTATCTATCTATCTATCTATCTATCTATCTATCTATCGGTATGTCTGTCTGTCTTTCTGCCTATATATGTATTACCAGCAAAGCCCAATAGCAAAAGATTGAAAGAGAAATATGTCCGCGCTCTGTCCCTGCCGGACCTCAGGGGGTACGTCGTGACCTCTGCTTCCACCTAACTAACGGCGGCTTCGGACGTCTCCGGTCCCGACCCCAGGGGCTGAGGACGGGCAAAACCAGACACTGGCCAGAGTGGTAGAGCAATGCAGATGTTTATTCAGTAGTTCACATCAGTCCAGTCCCACTTGAGCAACCCAGGGCGTTGCCTTTTATTCCTTATCCCTTCCGGTTCTTGCTATCTGGCCCCTGATTGGAGAGCTCAGCCTGCTGTCGCCCCAGCCCCCTCCCCTTAGCTGGTTGTGTCCTGTGGCAATAGGGCAGGAGTCTCTCTGGACCTTCCCTCCCCACTCGGACCATCTACTTGGTCCTATCACAGGTGGCCAGGTGTGTTTTACTCTCACTGGGGCTTCCTCAGCACCTCCCAGAGGGCGGTATCGTGCCTTGTACACGAGCCTTCCCTGCACCCTTAGCCCGGAAGTCACAGGTGAGGCACGTGATTGCCGGGGAGGGGCAGGTATAGACTCCTGCTGTTACCTCTCTGCCCAGGAGGTTCAGGGACGGCCCCTGACAACTCCCCCTTTTTGTTTTATAAAGGTAAGTGAGAGAATAGGTCATGTGGCCTGTCTCCATGTCTGGTACCGAAAGTGGGCAGGGCCCCTGTCTTAGGCTATGTGGGTGGCTCCCACCTCCAGCATTTCTGGTAGGTGGACCCACAATAATCCCGTCATTGGGTACCTCTGCAGCCAGCGGGTCTCCCAGGACATGGAGCCATACTATTCCTAGAGAAAGCTTACTAATGACTACAGTGGGGCATAGGGATGCTTTTGGGGCTGAGGTGAGAGCTAGCGGCTCTCCAAAGCTGTGATCCAAACTTGTGGATTAGAGTGATTTGTCAGGGAGCGGAGAGCCCATGTGGTATATTGCCGCTGTTGCGTCTGCCTCTGCCGAACCTGGCGTAGGCAGAGCAGGAAACCCATGGCAAGGAGAAGGAATAAAGAGGCGGAGCCCACATAGCTTTTCACCCATGTAGATAGAGTAGAAAAGATAGAACTAAAGGTGGTGGTAACAGCGGGATCAATTCGGGTGGCATTAATATTGGCAACCTGGTGCCAGAGGGTGTGGAGGGTGCTCACAAATCTGCGATAGTTTGCGGGACAAATTGGCAGCATGGGAGAGGTTTTGTTTGAATAAACACTCTCCCTACTATCTTTGGTCCTATACATGCTTGTACAGAACAATTCTGGCATGTAAAATTGAAAATTCCTGTCATGTTCTGATATATCTCTAGTTTAGATCTGTAGTCTCTGTCCCATAGAAATATATGTGTGTTCCCCAGACATACTTCACCCATTAAAGTAATGTTGTTAGCTTTCTTTGGTGATGCTGCAGCAGGCATTCCCTGCACTGTTTGTCCTCTCATAGCTAGAATAACTTTGTCTAGTCCCTGAACAGGTCTTTCAACCTCAGGAGACCCTTTATAATTGATGTACATTTGTCTAGGAAAGTTTGCTGCATATTTTTCCTCAAGTAAGTATGTAAGATTGTGACATGAATATAACATTTCTATGTAGTTTCCCATAATCAATTCTTTCTCCTGACAGGTATGTTGTGACAGTTCTCAAATGGTAAAAACCCCGTATACAGATGCCAAAGGGTTACATTTCTCTTCTTTTGTAAGTTACAAAATGGCCTAAATTTCATCCCACGAATAAGTCCCACAAAGTCCTTGTCTGACCAAACTACTATTGTCCCATTTATCCTCCAGGTGAATAGATTATAAGCGTGTCATGTATCTTTTTCATCCCATGTCTCCTGTCCGTCCACAATAGTGGCACATCAGGGATACCCCTCTGTTCCATTCACCTGTGTGTATTTAAAACCAAACCCATTCCAATTCCCAGAAATACCCTTCTATAGACAAAGTGGGAAACCTGTGACTAGTCCTGAAAAGTTAGTGTCTCTGAAAGAGTCCCATTATTATCATAGTCTAGTCCATCATCTTTAAACATGTGAGAAATATTGCCTTGGATGATAAATTTGGTTATTGTCTCACTCCATGACATCACCCTTAACCATAGTGGATTCGTGAGGAACGTCCATCTCTATTGTTCCTTCGGTGCTGGGTCGATGGACGCAGTGTTCTTTGAGTGTCATGATAAGTACAAGAAAAATGAAAGGAGTCATTGTGACCTAGTTGATTAAGCTTCTCCAGAAGTTTTTTCATCCGCCGCTGATAGCACCTCCTCACTCCCATCCTTTTCACTGGAACCCAAACTTCTTTATTATCATCTGTTGAAACACAAACATACCCTTTTCCCCACGTTAACACTGTATGAGGACCAATTCAATTTTTATTCTCATCGTGCCACATTACTTTACTGGCTGCTTTCAGGGCACTTGTTATTGCTGATTCATTCTTTGCAGACTCCTTATTAGGAAATGTTAAGAATTTCATAGCAGCCAATAAGCCATCATTATAGAATTTTAAATAATTTAGAGTATAAACAGCCAATTGTGAATTTATCAACTCCTGGTCCAACTCCTCCTTTTTCTTTTTGCAAGTAAGTGTCCAGGGATCGATTTGCTCGTTCCACTATAGCTTGACCAGTGGGATTATGGGGGATTCCAGTGGCATGTAAAATGGAAAATTCCACCATGAACTGTTCAATGGCTTTACTGACATAAGCTGGACCATTGTTTGGTTTAATGCTTTCTGGTACTGCATGATTTAGAATGTGACCGAGTGTGTGTGATATAAAATATTGTTGTTTTGGCCCTTATTGCTAGTTGAACTTCCATAGTTATCTGTTTAATACTATCTGCCCTATCAGGAATATAGGCTGACTCTACTCTAGGTATCAATGGTACTGTATAATAATGCTTGCAATACTTCATATAATTCATTTTGTTGTGTAGAAGTAAATGTTGTTTTAAATTTATGCATCTCCTTTTTAGATGGAATATACATAGATGCCCTAAAATTTTTTGTTGCATCTGTAAAAACATTAACTCCCTCTACCAGTGAGGAAGAGCATTTGTTGGTCCAAGACCATGGCTACGTGGCAAATTGCCACCCAGAAGGAATTGGGAACCCGTGTTGGAAATTCTGATTAATCAATATCTGCCATTCCACAAACTCTTGTATGCAGTTCTCTATTTGTTGACTTGTATACATAGTATATATTGTGTGAGGTTTCTGTCCTATTAACATCCTTACTCTCTTCACTGCCTTATGTATGATTTGGGCTACCAGCACAGCATAAGCACACAAGCTCTGTTCTTTATCTGAGCCAAATGTACCCACTCAATAATCCCTTGTTTTTGATGTAAAACTCCAGTGGGTATATTTTTTTTTTTTTCAGTGAATAAATTGTTACTTTCAAGTCCTGTGATTCTCATATCCTGCTAATAGTACACCCCATAATCTTTTCCTGCACTAATTTCAAACATTCCAGTGCTTCATCTGTCCATTCTCTGCATGAGTTTAATTGAGAAGGACCTTTCAATAAATCATATAATGGTTTCATTTGATCAGTTGTAATTCCCAACTGTGGCCTACACCACTGAATTTCTCCTATCAATTTCTGAAAGTCATCTAAAGTTGTAACCTTTGTAGAATCTATGATAGGTGACTTCAAACTTAAGCCTTACCACCTTACATCATTGTTTCACAGGGTAGTTTCTCCTTCTCTGATTACATTTACTCTGAAAAAGAAACTTTTTAGAAATTAAGTTGTTAATAAGTTCAAACATTAAATTTAACTTTTGCTTAAGCCAAGGAATGACTACAAGTTCAGATTAAAAGAGCAAGATCTTTTCTGCTTCATAGACCATTACATATTAATTTACCAATACATTGTCTTGAAAATGAAAATTTAAAACCGTTTAAAATTTCTCCTGTTGTTAACAGTCACTAAACTTTTACAAAATTTAGTTGAAAACCTTCAAAATAATAGTTCTCTTCTCTTGATCTAATCTGGAATGATAAAAGTTACAATTCACTGTAGACCCAGCTGAATGATAGTTGGGACTGCAGGGCAAAAATCTTAATGGTTCCATCCTTTACTCAGGTAAATTTTATTTCTGTGTCCACTCCTTAAGAACTTCTTTGATTGAGAGGGTTTTTGAATTCCTCAGCTGAAGGGAGGGAGACTTCTGGACAACTGCCCAGTGGCGCCAAGTCTATTCCATTCTGCTGGAGAGTTTCAAAAGCTTTATCTCTGCTGAGGTGTTCCTTTAAGATTTATGCATATTTCCAATTTTCCTAGTGCCAAATAATTTAACAAATCCTGATCTGTCTTAAACATCCAATTAGGAGTGACACGTTTCACTTAAAATGTGAACAGAATAACTACCTTTTGGTTACTTCTCATTATACAAAATACTTTTCTTTTAGGTGAGATTTAGGTGAAAATGCCTGCCCCAGATCTTGTCTCGTCTCTCTCTCCACCCTCACAATTTGGCCAGAATTGGAGGGTAAGGCGAGAGAGAGTTTAACCAAAAAACTTTCAAATAATTTCCAAAACTTTTATGCTTTCCTTAAACTTCATATCCATGTTGTTTTCCTAATGGGCTTTGATTAAAGCCCCCTTTAAAACTGCACAGACACTATGTCCCTGCATTTCCCATCCAAGACTACACCTTGCAATCACATAAACTAAATAATATAAGATTAGTTCCTCTCTTTCTCTCTCCCATACTTCTCCCCGATGCTGCAGTCATCAGAGAGAAGGGAGGAGGGGGAAGAAAAGAGATAACATTCCAAGGTCCAGCTACCATGGAGCTGACCGTAATAACTCACAAACACACGCACACAGAACATGTAAAGACAGAACACATATACAGACAATAAAAGAATCCAAAAAACTGAGAAAAAATTGTCAGAAATCCTCTATACACATTATAACTCTGGCTTAATTTCTATCACTGTGTCCGGGCTGCTGAATTCGCCACTGTGCCACAAATCCTGGGCAAATTTTTTGCTGTGCCACAAAACCAGGCCCTGGGCCAACTCTGGATGTATTTCCTGGTTGAATTTCTGACTGCACCAGCTCCCTCTTTCCTCTCTGTCCTATCTGGTCATGATTGTCTCCTGAGCTCCCAGACCGCCAAGATTGTATGACTGTCTGTACATAAGCAGAGCCGGGACCATATTTTGCAGCGGCCTCTTTAAGATCTCTTAGGAATTTGTAGAGGAACTGTCTATGCACCCTTTGAGGCTGTCCGCCCTGTTCTGGCTGAACAAGCACAGGGAATAGGTTGGCCCCTTCCCAATCTACCTCCTCTCTATTTTTCTGCTGCTCTATTAATCGGCAACGGGTCGGATCAATTCCTGTATGCTCTACCCATGGACTGATGGTTATTATTTTCTCGACCCAATCTTGGCAAATTCTTATGTGTATTTTTATCCCATTCTGCTTGCAGAGTTTGTACACTTGGCAAGCGAGAATGCCTTTATCCTCTGGCTTAACTTCTGTATTTCCCATAACTAAACTGCCTTCGGGACTAGAGGGGAAAACCCGAAAGTCCCGGTGTGCCTGGTCCTTCTGACCCTCGCCTGCGAGGGACAGGAAGGCTCACAACGTACCTGAACTGTAGTGCCCCACGTTTGGGCGCCAAATGTCCGCGCTCTGTCCCTGCCGGACCTCAGGGGGTACGTCGTGACCTCTGCTTCCACCTAACTAACGGCGGCTTCGGACGTCTCCGGTCCCAACCCCAGGGGCTGAGGACGGGCAAAACCAGACACTGGCCAGAGTGGTAGAGCAATGCAGATGTTTATTCAGTAGTTCACATCAGTCCAGTCCCACTTGAGCAACCCAGGGCGTTGCCTTTTATTCCTTATCCCTTCCGGTTCTTGCTATCTGGCCCCTGATTGGAGAGCTCAGCCTGCTGTCGCCCCAGCCCCCTCCCCTTAGCTGGTTGTGTCCTGTGGCAATAGGGCAGGAGTCTCTCTGGACCTTCCCTCCCCACTCGGACCATCTACTTGGTCCTATCACAGGTGGCCAGGTGTGTTTTACTCTCACTGGGGCTTCCTCAGCACCTCCCAGAGGGCGGTATCGTGCCTTGTACACGAGCCTTCCCTGCACCCTTAGCCCGGAAGTCACAGGTGAGGCACGTGATTGCCGGGGAGGGGCAGGTATAGACTCCTGCTGTTACCTCTCTGCCCAGGAGGTTCAGGGACGGCCCCTGACAGAAATCCTATTTAAAACTAAGGTACACACTATAAAATATTTTGAAGTCTACCTGCCAAAACAAACCCAGGGACTACATGAACAAACTTATAAAACACTTTAGGCACAAATAAAGTCAGATCTAAGCACGTGGAAAAGTAACAGTTGCTCATAGAGAGGCAGAGTCAATGTAATAAAAATGACAATTCCACATTAATTAATTTACTTATTCAGTGCCATACCAAACAATCAGATAATTATTTTCTTTTTTTTAGTTTTTTTGATTCAATAAAACAAACATTTATTAAGTATCTATTATATGCAAGGCACCATGCCAAATGCTGGGGATACAAGCAGAAAAACTGAAAGAATAAAGAACAAAGTCAAGATTCCAAGCCAGGTTTTCTGTCGCCCCACCCCACTCCCAGGGCTTGTTCTCCCGTCCCTCGGATCAGTCTTGGAACAGCAGTTATAGGCTGGTGTTTGCATTTGTTGGCCAGACTAGGTTAGACCCACACATGGTGTACATTCCTCACATTAGTTTCTCTCCTGAATGTCCTGCTGTGCTGAAGTGTTGGCAGTATGCATTATCTTTTCTCCTAGCCCTTATGAAAATACTGACCTTTTCTCCAGGCTTCTGTGTAGAGGGTGGTGGATGAGGAGGTAGGAGAAGAGAATCTGTAATTTCTAGCAAGCTCACTGTGAGCTTTGGGCCATGCCAACACTGACCTCCTTTGATAGACCTGTTCTTCCACTGCCCCTGTTACTGAGCCTGATATGTGGGACCCCATTGTAGAGTCCCAAATGGGGATGTTAGGGGGAACGTGCTACAAACTCATCTAGGGCAGTCAGTATGAAAGGGGCTGTCACAGCAATAATGACCGACAAATTCACTTTGTGGAGGCTGGAATTTCAAGTGGAGAAAAACGCTAGAGCAACGTTACTCTAGTCACCATTGAGTCATTGTTCTAAAAGGAGCATGGCAGGGTACATCCAACTGCTACATGTGTATGTTGTATAGGCATGTGAGTATATTGTATATATTTATCTATCTAGCTATCTAGCTGGTTATCTATCTACTTAAACATTTCCATGTAATGGAAGGACTTGGTAATAAGGGATGAATCCTTAGACCATGCTCACAGTTGACCTTCTTGATGGTTTATACAAAGCATGCAAATGTATTCCCTGCTTGAATACAAAACAACAGATGAAATTTTGAAAGCCCTTTTTTTCCAGTCATAAGTGCCTTAGGGGCTGGAACTGTAACTCATGAAATATCTTCGAATTGGCTGTGGATACTGAGAAGCCAATGACTCGTGGGGCACTGAGCTGGAACTTAGTGTGTATACAAAAGGAATGATTTGTCTCTTTCCTTGCTGGAGATTACTAAAGATAGGACCTCTGGGAGCTTCTGTGGGGTGGAGGGCCAGGTGGCTTCTCTGTCTCCTACCTTGCCAACCTTGTCTATAAGTACACAGTATCTTCTTTTTCTTTTATATTCATTCTGCAAGAGGAATATCCATGTGAGTTTGGGAGATCCAGAGGCCTCTTCAGAAGTCTAGCTGACAGCAGCAGGAGTAGTTGCTCTGCCTGACCTCCCCTGATTCTTTTAAGATCAGCTTAAATCCCAGCTTTTATTGGAAGCCGTCTCCGAGCCCACTTGCTTCCAGTGCCTTCTTTTTTTATTAATTTATGTATTTAAGTTTTCAACATTCGTTTCCAGAAAATTTCGAGTTCCAAAGTTTCTCCCCAATTCTTCCCTCCCTACACCCAAAACGCCAAGAATTCTAATTATCCCTATCACTAATCTGCCTTCCATTCTAACATCCCTCCCTTCCCTTATCCCCATCTTCTCTTTTGTCCTGTAGGGCAAGATAAATTTCTATACCCCATTACATGCATTTCTTATTCCCTAGTTGTATGCAAGAACAATACTCAATAGTTGTTCCCAAAAATTTGAATTCCAACTACTCTTCCTCCCTCCCTCCCCACCTATCCCTATTGGGAAGACAAGCAATTCAATATAGGCCATATTTGAGTAGTTTTACAAATGACTTCCATAATAGTCGTGTTGTATAAGACTAACTATATTTCCCTCCACCCTATCCGGCCCCCCATGGCTTCTATTCTCTCTTTTGACCTTGTCCCTCCCCAAGAGTGTTGACTTCTAACTTCTCCCTCTTACCATTGACCTCTCACCCTGCTTATCCCCTTCTCCTCCACTCTCCTGTATTGTAAGATAGGTTTTCATACCAAAATAAATGGGCATTTTATTCCTTCTTTGAGTCGAATGTAATGAGACTAAACTTCACGTTTTGTCTCTCACATCTTCCTTTTTTCCCTCCACTGAAAAGTCTTTTCCTTGCCTCTTTTATGAGAGAGAATTTGTCCCATTCCATTTCTTCCTTTCTCCTCCCAATATATTCCTCTCGCATCACTTAATTTCTTTTTTTTTTTTTGATATGATCCCATCCTATTTATCTCACCCTGTGTTCTCTGTCTCTGTCTCTCTCTGTCTCTCTGTCTCTCTTTCTCTTTGTGTGTGTGTGTATGTGTGTGTGTGTAATCCCACCAATTACCCAGATGCTGAAAAAAGTTTGAAGAGTTACAAATATTGTCTTTCCATGTAGGAATAGGAACAGTTCAACTTTAGTAAGTCCCTTATGATTTTTTTTTTTGATGTTTACCTTTTCATGCTTCTCTTGACTCTTGTTTTTGAAAGTCAAATTTTGTTTTCAACTCTGGTCCTTTCATCAAGAATGCTTGAAAGTCCTCAATTTCACTGAAAGACCATTGTTTCCCCTGAAGTATTATACTCAGTTTTGCTGGGTAGATGATTCTTGGTTTTAGTTCTAGTTCTTTTGACTTCTGGAATATCATATTCCATGCCCTTTTATCCCTTATTGTAGAAGCTGCTAGATCTTGTGTTATCCTGATTCTAGTTCCACAGTACTTGAATTGTTTCTTTCTAGCTGCTTGCAGTATTTTCTCCTTGACCTTGGAACTCTGGAAATTGGCTACAATGTTCCTATGTGTGGCTGTTTTTGGATCTCTTTCAGGCGGTGATTTTTTCAATACTTACTTTGCCCTCTGGTTGTAGAATATCAAGACAGTTTTCCTTGATAATTTCATGAAAGATGATATCTAGGTTCTTTTTCTGGTTATGGCTTTCAGATAGTCCCATAATTTTTAAATTGTCTCTCCTGGACCTATTTTCCAGGTCGGTTGCTTTTTCAATGAGATATTTCACATTCTCTTCCATTTTTTCATTCTTTTGGTTTTGTTTTGTGAATTCTTAGTTTCTCATAAAGTCATTAGCCTCCATCTGTTCCATTCTAATTTTGAAAGAACTATTTTGTTTAGTGAGCTTTTGGACCTCCTTTTCCATTTGGCTAATTCTGCTTTTTAAAGTATTCTTCTCTTCATTTGCTTTTTGAACCTCTTTTGCCAATTGAGTGAGCCAAAGAATGCTTTCTTCAGCATTTTTTTTGTGTCTCCTTTAGCAAGCTGTTGACCCGCTTTTCATGATTTTCTTGTATCTCTCTCATTTCTCTTCCCAATTTTCCTTCTACCTCTCTTTCTTGATTTTCAAAATCCTTTTTGAGCTCTTCCATGGCCTGAGGGCAAGGAATATTTATTTTGTATGTTTAGGATACAGAATCCTTGACTTTTTTGTCTTTTCCTGATGGTTAGCATCGTTCTTCCTCATTAGAAATGATGGGAGAAGAAAACTGTTCACCAAGAAATTAACCTTTAATGATCTTATTTTTTCTCCCTCTTTTGGGCATTTTCCCAACCAGTTACTTGAGTTTTGGATCTTTGTCAAGAGTAGCATATATTCTGAGAGTCTGTAAGGTCTCAGTTCCTCCAAGGTGGTAAAATCAAACGTGCACACTCTTATGGAAGGAAGGAAAAGTTTTTGTTTCCAGAATCTGAGTAATGAAGTTTTGTCTTCACAACCACCTAGCCTCCAGTTCAGTCAAGTCAGCACTGTGGGCTGAGATGCAGATAAGCCGCAGGGGCAGCGCTGCCATTCAGCGTGATATAAAGATCAGCTGTTCAAATCCCTCAGGAGCATGAGATGGGGATAGGGCCTCTACACAGGGCTGAGGTAAAAATCAGCTGCTCAGTGTCCCCAGGGGTTTTATGCTCCATCAGTGGATGTGGGCTGCTGTGGAATCTGCTGCAGCCTGACGGATGAAACCTCTGCAGGCAGCAGCCTGAGGCTGGAGCTGTAGGAAAGCCCTTCTCTCTTCTCAGCCAGCTGAAAAAACCCTCTCACTGACCTTTGGTGCCTGTGGGTTGAGGGACCTTTGAACAGCTGCTGCTGTCATAGGGGATTCCGCCCCTGAAGACTCCTCATGTCCTCCTTCCAGAGCCATGCTGCTGGGCCAAGACTGGGCTGGGCTCTGCTCCACGTCTGGTGCAAGATGTCTGTTCCCTCAGCCTTTCAGGTCACTCTGGGCTGAAAATCTCCTTCATTCTGTTCTGTGGCTTTTGCTGCTCTAGAATGTGTTCAAAGTCTTTCTTTACAGGTATTTTATGAGCTGTTGGGGCAGAGCTAGCATATGTGCAAAGTTCTTCTTGCCATCTAGCACCCGCCCCCCCCCATTTTTCATTTTTAACACAATTCATATCGCATAAAACAATTCCAACTTTTGATCGGGTGATACTTCTTTTTAAAGCATTTACAATATAGACCAAAAAATAATTGTTTTTAAACATTAAGCAAGTTAGACAGAAATAGTATTTATATATGATAATTTCAAAAGCCCTTGACCTAATTGTCTCCACATTATTACTAAGAATTAAAGGACCCTAACTTATTGTTTTTGGTCTGAAGTCCTAAGCCTAATATCTTAATTTTAGACTTAACCTCGGATGATACCCTACCAACAATCAACAATTCAACAGATCTGGTATTAAGCTTACAAACATTTTGATGATAGGAAATTGCCACTAAGAGTAGGGACATTGCAGGGAAAAAATATCTCCCCAACTTCATATCAATTCCAGGCATTGTCAACTTGCATTCAGTCAGTCGTAAAGTCTGCCAGGTGTCACTGGGAAAATTGAGTGAGGAGAATCCTACCTCAGCCCAGGCTGAACAGCCACTGTCCCACCCTTTCCATGAGATCTCCTTTTTTAGTTCATGCCAGCATCTCAGAGGCTTACTGGAATCACAGATTGGAGCCTCAGAGCACCTTTCTTGCTAACCATCCCTGGAGTTAGAAGCAGAAGAGTCACTTAATAGTCCCAGAGCATCTTAAAATAGCAAGTTCCAATACCCAATACAATTTCACTTTGGCAAAGGAACAATTTTCGAGGCAAGACTTAAGTGGCTTACATGCCTTTCTATACATGTTCTAGTTACTGATTAAATAAGAATCATAAAGTCAAATTTGCCATTAAAGCTTTAACTTTTCCATTAATGCCAAATCTTACCAGAGGTTGCCCGAGTCTAGGAAATTTAGAGTAAAATTTTTCTCCAAGTTAAAGATGTCTTTGATTCATTTTCAGTAATTAATGCAGTCAATTGTTTTAATACCAATTGTTTTTACATGACTTTGTAACATGTCCAATTTTTCTTCCTATCACTCCCCTCCCCCACTTCCTAATACCTTGCATTCTGATTACTCCTTCCCTCAATGTACCCTCCCTTCTACCACACCCCAACCTTCCCTTATCCCCATCTTCTCTCTTTTCTTGTAAGGCAAGATAAATTTCTGTACCCCATTCTCTGTGTTTCTTATTTCCAGGTTAAATGTAACAAAAATTCTCAATATTCTTTATTAATACTTTGAAATTCAACTTCTCTCCCTCCCACCCTCCCTATCCTTCCCCACTTATAAGGCAAGTAATTCCAGATGAAATATATGTCGTTTTGCAAAAGACTTTCATAATAATCATGTTGTGTAGTACTAACTCTATTTTCCTCTATACTACTGTATTCCCCCTTATTTTTTTATTCCCTCATTTGACCTTGTGTCTTCCCAAAAGTGTTTATTTCTAGTTGCTCCCTTCTCCCATTTGCCCTCCCTTCCATCATCTCCCTCACCCCACTTGTCACCTCCTCCTCTTCTTTCCTGTAGTATAAGATAGATTTTCATATCATATTTAGTGAGCATGTTATTCCCTCCTTCAGCCACATGTGGGGAGAGTAGCTTCACTTTTCCCCTCTCCCCTTTTCTCTTTTCTCCTTTATTGAAAAAGATTTTTCTTATCTCTTTTATGAGTTATAGCCTGCCCCATTCCATTTCTCCCTTTCTCCTCCCAGTATTTTTCTCTCTCACCTTTTAATTTTTATTTTCCTTCTTTATATATGTATATTATCTCTTCTGATTCAACACAACCTGTATTTTGTCTATATATGTGTATGTGTGTGTGTTTGTGTGTGTGTGTGCAAGTATAATTCCTCCACCTACCCAAACAGGGAGAAAATATTCAAGAGTTATAAATATTTTCTTTCCATGTAGGAATATACAGCATTCACCTTTAGAAAGTCTGTTATGATATCTCTTTCCTGCTTACCTTTTCATGCTTCTCTTGATTCTTGTGTTAGAAACTCAAATTTTCTATGCATTTGTGGTCTTTTTATCAATATGAATACTTGAGCATCCTTTATATCAGTGAATGACCATTTATTCCCTTGAAGTATTATACTCAGTTTTGTTGGGTAGGTGATTCTTGGTTTTAATCCTAGTTCCTTTGACTTCTGGAATATCCTATCCCAAGCCCTCCAATCTCTAATGTTGAAGCTGATACTCTATTTTACTGATTGTATTTCCACAGTACTCCAATTTTTTCTTTCCAGCTGCATGCAGTGTTTTCTCCTTGATCTGAGAACTCTGAAATCTGGCCACAATATTCCTAAGAGTTTCTCTCTTCGGATCTCCTTCAGGAGATGATGGGTGGATTCTTTCAATATATATTTTTCCCTCTTGTTCTATAATATCAGGGTAATTTTCCTTAATAATTTCATGGAAGTTAATATCTAAGCTCTTTTTTTATCATGGCTTTCAGGTAGAACCATAATTTTTAAATTGTTTCTCTTGGATCTGTTTTCTAGGTCAGCTGTCTTTCCAATGAGATGTTTCACATTATCTTCTATTTTTTATGACTTTTGGTTTTGTTTTTTAACTGCTGGTTTACTTTGTAGTCATTCATTTCCCTGAACTCAATTATCTCAAGGAATTATTTTGTTCAGTTAGCTTTTGAACCTTCTACTCCATTTGGCTAACTGTGATTTTTGAAGCCTTCTTCTCTTCCTTGGCCTTTTGGACCTCTTTTCCAATTGAGTTAACCTCTTTTTAAAGGTGTTACTTTCCTCAGCATTTTTTCTTTCTCTTTTAGTAAGCTTCTAACTCACTTTTCAAGCTCTTCTATTGCCTGGGCCAAATTTAAGTTCCCTTTGGAGGCCCTGGAGGCAGGGGCCTTGACTTCCTCCGACAGTATGCCTTGTTCTTTCTCATCTGAAAGGAGACACTTGTTCACCAAGAAAGTAACCTTCTATGGTCTTATTTTTTTCACTTTTTGGGGGCATTTCCTGAGCCAGTTACTTGACTTCTGAGTTTCCTCTCCACAACCACCTCACCTCCAGTTCTGCCAAGCCAGCATTGGGGGCTAAGATTCAGAGGAGCTGCTCCAATCATTCAGGGGCTTTAGGTGGGCACAGGGCCACTATTCAGTATGAGATTAAGAGCATCTGCTCAGGTGAGGGTAGGGCTGACACATAGGGCTCATTCCCTCAAGAGCTTTACAATGAGGGCTTCAACAATGGATGTGGGCTGCTGCCTGCCTTGAGAGCCCCTTTTCGCTGTTACCACCAGAGGCAGCCGAAGATATGGGGACATTCTGTTCCTTTGTAGGCCAGCAGAAAAAACTCTCTCACTGACCTTCAATGCCTGTGAGTTGAGGGATCTGCCTTGCTTCTGGAGATTCTGCTGCTCCCAGTAATGTGTGGCCAAGGCTGGGCTAAGATCTGCTCCTCCTATGGTGTAACAGACCATTCCTGTCTGTCTTTCAGGTCACTCTGAACTAAAAATCTCCTCCACTCCATTGTTCTGTGGCTTCTGTTGCTCTAGAATTTGTTGAGAGTCCTTTTTTACAGGTATTTCATGGGCTGTGGAGGAAGAGCTAGTGTGTGTACATCTTTCTACTCTGCCATCTTGGCACCACCCAGAGAATTGTTTTCTAAAGCTAGAAAAATAATATCAAAATTCATCTGGAAGAACAAAAGGTCCAGAATATCAAGGAAACTACTGTAAGGAAATGCTAGGGAAGGTGAACTAGCCCTACCAGATCTCAAATTGTACTTTAAAGCAGCAGTAATCAAAGCCACTCTGTACTGGCTAAGGAACAGAGGAACAGACTAGTGGAATAAGTTATGAACTCAAGACACAGTAGTCAACGAATATAGCAATTTACTATTAGATAAACCCAAGGACTCCAGCTTCTGAGATAAGAACTCTTGGACAAAACTTGCTGGTAAAACTGGATAACAGAGTGACAGAAACTAGCCACACAGCCATGCCTGACACCATACACAAGAATAAAGTCCAAATGGATACATTATTTATCTATAAAGATTGATACTAAGGGTAAATTAGGGGAGCAAGTAATTGTATTTGTGTATTTGTCTGATTTATGGAGAATGCAAAAATTTATGATCCAACAATAGACAGAGAATATTATGAAGTATGAAGAATTTTTGACTGAACAAGAGATAGAAAACATTATGAAGGGTAAAATGGATAATTTTGGTTACATTGAATTGAAAAGTTTTGTATAAACACACCCAATGCAGCGAAGACTAGGAGGGAAACAGAAAACTGAGAAAGAATTATTTTCAACTAGTGTCTGTGATAGAGGCCTCATTTTTAAAATTTATAGAGAACTCAGTCCATTCCACAATTGATAAATAGTCAAAGGATATGAACAGGCAGTTTTCAGAGGAAGAAATTAGAGCTATCTATAGTCATGTGAAAAAAAATGCTCTAAATCACTTTTGATTAGAGAGATGCAAATCAAAACAACTCTAGGTACCACAACACACCTAACAGATTGACTAACATGACAGAACAGTAAGCCAATAAATGTTGGAGAAGATGTGAGAGAGCTCCACCATTGTTGGTGGAGCTGTGAGTTGATTCAACCATTCTGGAGAAAATTTGAAACTATGCCCAGAGAGCTACAAAATGTGAATACTCTTTAACCCACCATTATCCCTTCTAGGACTGTATCCCCAAGAGATCATAAAATTGGTAAAGAGTCCCACATGTACAAAAATATTTATATCAGCTCTCTTTGTGGTGACCAAAAACTGGAAACCAAGGGGATGCCCATCAACTGGAGAATGGCTGAAAAATTTGCGGTATATGAATGCAATGGAATACTAGTGTGGTGTAGGAAATGATGAACGGGAAGACTTCAGAGAGCCCTAGAAAGACTTATATTAACTGATACTAAGAAAAATAGCTAAACCAGGAGAACTTTGTACACAGCAACAACCACAGTGTGCAAGGAGTTTTTCTAGTGGACTTAGTACTTCATTGCAATGCAAGGACCTTAAAAATTCCCAATGAACTCTTGAAGCAAACTGCCTTCCACATCCACAGAAAGAACTACGGAATTTGATCACAGAATGAAGCACACCATTTTCTTTTGCATTATAATTTGTTTTCTTTATGATTTCTCCAAATCATTTTAATTCTCCTATACAACATGACTAAGGTGAAAATGTATTTAATGGGAATGTATGTGTACAATCTATAAAAGATTGTACATCATCTCAGGGAGGAAGTGGAGAGGGAGGGGGCAAGAAAGGGAAGGGAGGGAAAAATATCTAAGATATATTAAGTGATTGTAGAACCCTGAAAACAAATAAAATAATTTAAAAGCACCAGAGAAATAAAGTTCACAGAAATATGATCCTTTTTTTCAAGTTTTTTTCTTTAAAACTTCTAAAGTACTATATGACAATTTAAGCATGTCAGAGATGAATGTTTTATAGTCACATTCTATAAAATCCAGTAAATAGTGATGTTTCAGTTAGGAGTATCTTGGCAATTTATTTGCACTAAGTTGGGAAAAAGAAAGGGTTAATATTTCCAGTTATCACTAGCCGATGAAAATAATACTGGGCTTTTTCTTTTACCAGTTGTTTTTTTTTCTCAAGAGGGAAGACCATGCAGGTCCTGCAGCTGTTCCTGCTGAATGAGAATGTTATTAAATTCATTGTAACAGATGTTTCACCTGGAGGTTCATCTTTTACTTTCATGAAAATTTCATCCTAGAACAAGGAATTTTTATGAAGCATCAATAATTTTCCAAAGTAAAAGCTGAATGCAAATTTTAAACTGTTTCATGAAAAACAATGAACATTTACTACTTTGACGAAATTAGTGTTATTTATTGAACTTATTCATAATGGCAACAACTACTTTAAATAGTTTTTGACAAATGAACATACCTATTGGTAGACTGGCTTCAAAGCTGCATTTCTTTGTGCTCAGAATATAATTTCTTTTGGTAAAGAAAACTTAATTTGCAATATAAACAGTGTTTAATGACTCACTACTTGTCTGTGTGCCATGCCCTTCCCCACCTCCTTCCCTTCTAATTCATTTCTTTCTTAGAGTGAAGAAACCAAAAAGGTCTAGAGTAAATTGAGATTACCTTTAGAGTTGGATCTTTGACTTCCTGATTACAGAAATTACCTCCCAACTTCTATATGCTTCCGGAGATGAACAGAGGACAGAAAAACTCAAGGAGTGTTGAGTACGATTGAACTTCTCTTTCCATTTGATTCTTGACCATGTTTTGCTTTGTTTTGCTGGGTTTTTTTTGTAGCAATTTATTTATTAAGTGTCTAGCCAATATGATAGAGGGCTTATTATAATATGTTTAGTATTTTTGTAGGAATTTTCCATGCACCATTTTACAATATGCATTTGTTCTCCCTCCTTTAATAATGAACATATACTGATCATGTTTCATTAATACAGATTCGTCCCCCACTCCTGACACTGACACTCCAAGAACAGGAGACACAGAAAGTCAGGCATGTAAAAAGTTTGATGAATTCAAGGAGGAAGGCCCTGTCACTACCAACTACCATGGTCATACTAATCTGACTCTATACAAAGGTGTTTACAATATGCTTAAATTATTATGATGTATTTATCAAAGCAATCAGCTCCCTTTGAATTTCTAAGTATAAACTGACTGTTCAGACTAACCACTAAGTTGGTCATTTATTATCAACCTATATTTCGTGGAAGGACTGGTTTCTAGGGACTCTGATAAATTATGCCTCATCTCCCTCAACCAGAATCAATATTGTGCTCCAAGCAGATTTATTTTCCAAAGACTTGTTTGTATACCGTCAACTAAATGACATAGCTATGTCAACTGAAGATGGGGCTTCAATTCTGATTTTTTTTCTTTTTCCTCCATATGTGTTGCTAATAATGTTTTGTGCCATTTGTCCACTTCACCATATACAATACAATTTTATTTACTTATAAAAGCTTATTTTTATACACATTTTTCAGTCCCTGGAAGATTAATACAAAGAAACATTTTATTTTCAACTTGTGAATTATTTCAAATTAAAGAAAAGAGGGAAATTAGAGTGTTTCATTGAAGCATATTCCAGTTAATTGAATAAAGATATTTCAATATTCTAAATTTGAAAAATTAAAATTTTTAAGTAGAATTTTTGGTCCTGGGAAGTGCTAAGTACTTTTTCTAAGACTGTTGTGTCTAGATTATCAGAGGTAAGCTATTTCTATCACATCTTTACCATTGTAAAAAAGGATTAAGACAAAGAAATTAGATTTTCAAAAACTTCTCCTGGCTTGCTAATGGGAACATTAAATACCTGTTTCTTCAAATAATTTCTTGCTACTCTTCCCTCTCAAGGTTTCCCAATTGAATAGGAAATCTGGAAAGATTTCTCACTCTGAAAATCTCTACATTGACAAAATTCTGATTAGGACTAGAACAGCTAATTTGAGATTTATTTATTTATTTTTAATTTGGGGGATGTAGAAACTTCGCAGAAATATGGCTTGATTGTGAGAGAGTTAATTCTTTACTTAACAGGTCAAAGATTAACCAAAAACCTTTCAACAAAAATTCCAGGAAGGCAATTCAATGTAAGTAAAATTCTTCCCTTAAAATGTCACATAAGAATTAAATCTGAAAATGATAGGACAAATGAAAATGTGTCTCATATTGAGATGGATTACATCACTCTCTAGGAGCATGCTAACTTTCTGATACTAGACACAAAATGGAAGTATTGAATAAAATTGTATTTTAAACGGACACTGAAAATCAATATTCCTTTACCATTTTATGTAAGAAAAATAATATGTGAATAATAAACTATTAGCATCCCAGAATTATTGAAATAGACTGTAACTACATAAGGATAGAGAATATCTCACTCTTGTATTTGTATCTATAGTACTTAGCACCGTGGAAAGTGCATAGCAGGGGTTTCATAATGTTTGTTGCTTGATTGATTGTTGCTTGATTGATTGATTGTGATTGATACCTATTTTTGGAAAATTAGAACTGAAATTCAAATACTCTATCTGAATACAGATTGAAGTTAAGTATGGCAAATATAGGTCTGTAAATCTGAAAAAAATGTATATAGAAAAAAAAAAGTTTTGAGTTCCCTTCATTTAGTTAAAATTGGTCAAAACAAAGAACAAAGGTGAAATATTGTGGACCATAAATCAAGTAATCAATTATCAAATATGCATTAATTACTTGGTATGTGTCACACACTGAACTAGCTCTAGGGATACAAAGGCAGAAAGAAACTGTCATTGAAATTCAAGAACTTTTGTGGGATTAGCATTGGGAGCCACAGGAGAACCATTTATCTAATATCTGAAAAATAGTGGGCCAGAGAACTGTGATTGAAGCTATTGCCATAGCTTCCTGTTGATCTTAGTGAAAAAGCTAGCACATCAAGCTTAGAAGCTTTGCCTTGACACTTGTTAGATTCTTCTGACTTGAAAAAAAGCAGGGCTGAGCCAGTCAACAAAGTACACCTGCATCAACCTGAATCAGTGCCATATCTTTATGACTATCTTTTCTGTGTATATATATATCAATAAAGTTTTCTTACTTTGCTAACTATTAAGTGTTTACAAATATTTCAACATTTCAATAGGGAACTTGCTCCACTAGACTTGCCTGAGTCAGGTGGACCAGTAATTGGAATGAGCAAAATAAAACACACATGCATATGCACACACACACGTTTGTGTGTTCGCATATATACAAAATAAATCCATAAATACAAAGTAATTAATGACATGGGAAGCATAGGGGAGTAAGAAAAGCTTCATTTGGGAAAAGGGTAATGTTCCATTTGCTGAGCTTTGAAGGAAAATAGAGTTTTTAAGAGGCAGAGATGAAAGGGGAGTGTATTCTGTGCATCCAGGTATGGAACTGCCATTACAAAGAATCAAACACAATAGATGTAATATTATGTGTGAGGAACATCAAAAAGCCCAGTTTTACTCTGCTGTTGACAACATGAGTGGAAAGAATGTATAATAACATGAAAACACAATTGTGAGTGGTATTTAAATGCCAGATTGGTTGAATTTTTATCTTATTTTAAAGTTAATAGAAATTTGCTAGAGTTGTTTGTTCAGGAAGCCATTTGGTCTGATCTGATCTTTAGGAGCATTGTTTTGGGAGCTTAGTAAAATATGACAAAGGAAAATACTTGGAAAAAGGATAAAAATTAGGAGGATATCACAGTAGTCCAGGTGTGATTTAAAAGATGGGTTTGATCTAGAGTTGTGGCCCTGAATATTTTCTTTTATCCTGAAGAATTAGCTATATATCTGGATGTGTATTCACTATATTTAGAAGTCTCATATTTTGCATGTACATATAACATCTTGTTTATTCATGTATAACTTTGTAGCCATTCTCTTTATAGTATTTTTGTAATAAGTTTCCACAAAGGGATGGGTTAGTAGTACAGGAGGAGGCTATGTTCTCCTTCGGGATGTATGTGTAATCAAAGTTTTGTTAATAGTCAAACTGTGAATTCTGGTATTCTTACCTTAGAAAATAAAAGTAATTACTAGGGATGTGGGTAAAGCAGGGAGTTTATCAGCATGCATTTGTATTTTGTAAGCTACCCAGTACAGCAGCACTACATTGCCAAATGATCTTAAATGGTTTCTACATCCCAAAGTCTAACTGCAAAAATATCATATGCTCTAAGGCTTATACTTATGTTACAAACTTCAATGTCACAGCTAGAGCAACACCACTGCTACCAGTGCATGCTGTTTTCTGAACTGCTTTAGGAATAGCTATCATCATATCTCAGCATCCGAAAAATATAACTCCCCTGAGTCATTTAACATCTTTCTGAAATGATCCTTTGGAGGAAAAGAATATACTGGTCTACTTAACATATATCATTGGTGTATGGGAAAATTTTTATTCACAAGCCAATATGCATGAAGTTATTTGAGGATGAATTGCTATTGTTAGGATGTTACATTTGAAAGCATGTTAATAAAAGTGATTTAAATACCGTGTCATATATGACTTCACACAAAAGTATCTAAAACATAAAAACTTGATATCTATTTTTTCCAAGTATGTGGTAGTATTATCTAAATTAGGCACTGCTTGTAATTACCATATGATCATTTAATCTTTCTAGTGCTCTGGTTACTCTGGGACTAAACTGAACTCAATGGTGGCTCAAATGCAATCTGAAAAGAGATATTGAAAATTATTTGTAACTGAACTGAATTTTGAAGATGTCTTGCATAAATGCACCCTTCAGGGGAACTGACCTCCAGGATGTGTTTTCCATGCTCAAAGGAACAGGAGATAATAGATGTTTTAATGTAGCTATTCAGAAACTAACCGAGCATTTTAGACCATAGAAAAATGTTACCTATGAGAGACATATGCTGAGGGAGATAGTTGAAGAATATGGTTAGCCTGTTGACTCTGACTAGCTAACTGAGAAGTTATGTTCATCATGCGATTTAAGGAGACAAGATCCTAATACTGGGCATAATCAAATTAATGCTAGAAACTTCTCTCTAGATAATGTACTAATGAGACTCTAGTAACAGTGGCATCCTACCTCAATGTGTTTGTTTAAGTGATCTCTCATTTCATAGAATAAAATATCACAATAAATTGTTGGCTACGGGTGGGGTGCATGAGAGAAGAAAAACAAAATGATTCTCTTTATACCATAAATAGATTGAAAAACTAATAACCAGATGCTGAGCAAAATTCAGTCAGTAAGAACTCAACTTAGTCAAGCTTTCTCATTTTGATCAAATATCCCAGAACACTCTCTTGCAATTGTGCACCTAAGAATGTGTTTGGAGGCCACTGGGCATCAGGAGAACCTAGGTGAGGAGACAATGAGATCAAAAGACATTTATCCTATCATTTTTCCATCGTTTGATAGAAATGAAGATTTTTAAAATTCCACTAAAGCCAAGTCACTGTGAAAAATAAAAAGTACAATTAGACAAAGGGAGAATGGAGTGGGATGGGGTAGCCTTCATGACTAAAACCAGTGTCAGAGAATTAGAAGGGATAGGTGAAGTCTTTGACTTACATTTAAAACATCTTACTTGCAAATAGCTAGTACTGTTTGAATCCCAATGAAATATAGTGTGAGAGTTATGCTGCAGTGTCTGTAGGCATCTAGAATAATAAGCCACACTATTAAATACATAAATGTAATTCCTAGAACTAAAGCCTGATTTCTGGGCAACCTTTCAATATGATAGAGATTGAGCTCATTATTATTATCATAAATAGAGAGTTCCAGTAGTTTTCACAGGTCATCCAGTCTAGCTGATTTATTTTCTAAGACAAGGGAGGATAAGTAACTTTCTCTATCTCACACAGGTAAAGAACCTCAGAAGACAAATGGAGAATCAAATTCTTTGACTTCAAATCCAGAGTTCTTTCCAATATGAGAACCAATTCATAGCATTTAGGCCAGATGTGCAAATCATCCTATCACCTATCAGATTTTCTTCTTGGTATTGAATATGTCATGTCTTCGCAGTGACTTGAGACCCAATCATTGACTACATAGAGATTCCTGGGTGGAAGTACAAAATACATCACCCAAACTCCTAACTGCCTTCTCAATGTTTTAATAGCAAGGGTCACAAAGCAAACACCAGGGAAATGGAAAGGAACCTCGAGAAAAACACAACTAATCTACTGCACGTTTCCCATAGATTTCTCTAACCAGTCATTCCCAACCTCTCTAACAAGTTGTAAGATGAACTCCTCAAAACATGAACCAGATCATTCTTTGCAGATGATATGATGATATACTTAGAGAATCCCAGAGCTTCCAGTGAAAAACTACTTGAAATAATAAACAACTTTGGCAAACTTGCAGGTTACAAAATAAACCCACACAAATCTTCTGCACTCCTATGTATTAATAACAAAGTCCAACAGCAAGAGATAGAAAGAGAAATCCCATTTAATACTAGGGTAGACACTATAAAATATTTGGTAGTTTGCCTGCCAAAACAAACCTAGGGACTATAGGAACACAATTACAAGACACTTTTTTGCACAAATAAAGTCAGGTCTAAGTAAGTGGGAAAATATCAGTTGCTCATGGGTAGGCTGAGCCAATATAATAAAAATGACAATTCTACCTAAATTAATTTAGTTATTTAGTTCCATACCAATTAAACTGTGAGGTAATTATTTTCTAGAGCTGGGTAAAATAATATCAAAATTCATCTGGAAAAACAAAATGTCCAGAATATCAAAGGGACTAATGAAAAGAAAATGCTAGAGAAAGTGGCCTAGTGCTACCAGATTTCAAATTGTACTATAAAGCAGCAATTATCAAAACCACTTGGTACTGGCTAATAAACAGAAGGGTAAACAAGTGAAATATGTTAGGTATTCAAGACACAGTAGGTAAAAAATAAAGCAATCTCCTGTTTGATAAACCTAAAGACCCCAGCTTCTACGATAAGAAGTCACTGTCTGACAAAAATTACTGGGAAAACTGGATAACAGTGTGGCAGAAACTAGGCACACACTCATGCTTGACACCGTACCCAAGAATAAAGTCCAAATGGGTACACAATCTAGGTATAAATTTGATACCATGGACAAACAGGAGGAGCATGGAGTAGTGTATTTATCAGATTTGTGGAGAAGGGAAGAATTTTTGATTAAAGAAGAGATAGGAAGCATTATGAAGTGTAAGATGGCTAATTTTGATTACATTAAATTGAAAGCTTTTTGCACAGCTAAACCCAATGCACCAAAATTCGGAGGGATCTAGTAAATTGGGAAAGACTTTTTACAGCTAATCTCAGGTATATAGGCCTCATTTATGGAATATATAGAGAACTGAGTCAAATGCACAACAATACAAATCATTCTCCAATTGAAAAATGGTCAAAGGACATGAATAGGCAATTTTCAGGGAAAGAAATTAAAGGCATCTATAATCATATGAAAAATGCTCTAAAACACTTTTGATTAGAGAGATGCACATCAAAACAACTCTGAGGTACCACATAACACCTATTAGATTGAAAAACATAACAGAACAGGAAAATGATAAATGTTGGAGAGGATGTGAGAGAATTGGAACACTAATTCATTGTTTGTGGAGCTGTGTGCTCATCCAACCATTCTGAAGAGCAGTTTGGAACTATGCCGAAAGGGCTACAAAAATATGTATACCCTTTGTTTCTAAGACTGTATCCACAAGAGATTATAAAAATGGGAAAAGGTTCCACATGTACAAACATATTTATAGCAGCACTCTTTGTAGTGGCCAAAACCTGGAAATCAAAGATATGCTTATCAATTGGGGAATGACTGAATAAATTATGATATATGAATGTAATGGAATACTATTGCACCATAAGAAATGATGAACAAGAAGACTTCACAGAGGCCTAGAAAGACTTATATGATCTGATGCTGAGCAAAAGGAGTAGAACCAGGAGAAGTTTGTGCATAGCAACAACCACAGTGTTTTCTGATTGACATGGATCTTCATAGCAATGCAAGGACATAAAAAAAAAATCCCAATGGTCTTCTAAGGCAAAAAATTCTGAGAGAGAAGTATGTAATTCAGTCGCAGAATGTAGCAGATAAGGGGTGTGTGTGTGTGTGTGTGTGTGTGTGTGTGTGTGTTGTTTTGGTTTTTTATATAATTTCTTCCATTTATTTTAGTTCTTCTACACAGCATGACTATAACAAAAATGTATTCAGTAGAAATGTATGTGTAGATCCTATATAGAATGATATGCTGTCTTGGGGAGGGAGGGAGATAATGGGGAGTAGATAGGGGGGAAAAAATCTAAGTTTTGTGGTAGTGATTGTAGAACATTAAAAGCAAATAAAATGAATATATTTTAAATAAAAGAATAATAGAAAGATAGAAGGAACCTATTTGATAAGCTGACCCAATATGTCAGTATTCTTCACTCTAATATGCTTTGGGTACGTCTAATATCAAATCAACTTTTGGGGGATAAGAAAAACACAATTCTATTTCTGAAGCACCTTCATCTCCACTAAAATGACAGATTGTATATCCTAGAAGACAGCAGAGTTAAAAAAAAATCTGGATAAGTAGTGTCTTCGCTACTTTTTTGGTTTAGTTTTTCCCAAGGTTTCCATAGGGAAATGGGAAATAGAAGAATCCTGTGACAATGAGGGCATGACTTACCTCTGTTAAAGATTTGCAGGAGTTGAGCCTGAATAGTAACAGATTCCCATGGGTGGATTATGATCCTAGGATTTCCAAGCCACCCAAGAACTAACTATATATATTTTATATAATTGATCTTTTCTCCATTAAAAAAGAAGATAAAAATCACTTGGGTGATGTCATTTTCATATCCTAGATTACTGGTTTCGTCCTTATACATCCCTTTTCTTTACATAAAATAAAAACATTGCTCTCTGTCCAATCTTTCATGAAATCATATATGTACATAAATATGGTACTATTTATTAATATACTATTATTGCTATTTAAATAAAATAAAGAAGTTATAGGTTTCATAACAATGAAAAATTCTTGAGTATGTAATAAAAATCATGTGTAAATTTCATGTATATGTTGATTGATAAAATCATCCATTTTTCATATTTACAATTATAAAATAATAAATATGATAGTATGAAAAAGAAATGAACTAGGTTGAGAACTCTCTAATCTGCCACAGTCTGATCATGTTTAAAACTCTTCCTTGCTTTAGAAATTACTTCCAACACAGGGCTACATAACCCTCCCCATCTTCTTTTGTCATTGCACTGATCACTTATTTGAGTGATTGACTATAATCTCTAAACATGAGTAACTTCCTATTTTGACTTAAAAATAAATGCTTTGCATAAGTCCTCAGAATCTTGAATCATTTATATGATCACAGATCATTTCCCTTCATGCCAACATGATAAAACACATAAATTTATTTGAAAGGCAGGAGGATATTTTCAGCAATACATACAAGTTTGAAACACATGCTGACTTACTGGGGAAATAGTAGCTCAAAACAAATAGGAATCTCTCAAAATAACTTTTTCTAATAAAAAAGCAAAACAAACCAACAAAAATACCACACACTACCGTCTAACATCATGTTATAATAATTCATTTCTGCAAAATTACCTGTGAATACAATGAAGATGGATTTAATACACATGTTCCTTATGTCCTGTTCTAGTGGAGTTATACTAGATCTAGTGTTAGAAACATTATAAGATGTGTTAGAAAGGTTTCTGCTATGTACAGAAAGGGACATTGCCTGAAGAGTAGATAAAATGAATTAAACCTATGATGACTTGCTATATTAACAAAACTTAGATAAGTCATAGTTCCTATTTTCGAAGTGATTACAGCCTAGGAAGAGAAACAAGAAATTAACAAAAAAGCTATAAAAAATTGTAATATGCAGACTTTTTTTGATTTATAAAATGAAACACTTAGAAATATCTCGAGGTAAAGGTCAGAGACTCATGAATTTAAAACTGCCTTTAGGGTCATGTAATCCCACCAACCAAGCTTGTTTCTCAAATGAGGAAGTTGTATCACAGAACGTTAAGAAACTTGGCCCAGTTCACACAGATAATTAAGGGTCAGCGCCAATATGTGAATTCAAGTACTTTGCCACCAATTCCAAACTTTCCCCCCACTACAACATACTCATTGCCAATTGGGGAACATCATAAAAAATTTTTTTTGGACGAATTATTGGGTGCAGATTTTAAAGTCCAATAGCATTTCAATGGGAGGAGATGTGAGCTAGGGGATTCTGGGAGCAGGGAATAACCTGAATAAAGTACAGAAAGGATGAGAGAACAGTGTATTTCCAAGGGGAAAAAGTAGTTCATTTTGACTGGAGTGTAAATTCGATGTAGAACAGTAAAGTGAAATAATGCTACAGAAATAATATGACACTATGTTATAGAAGGCTTTGGAAGCCATACAAATGTGTTTTTTAGGATTATTTGTGATCAAAGTTATATGATTGAATCTATGAGAAAGTAGTGTGAAAGAATGGTTTGCGGGAAGAGAAAGCTAAATAAGAGGAGAATTTCAGTAGAGATAATACCTCAGTAGTCTAGTTGTTAATAAGTGATTAAATAAGAATGGCCTTAGGAAGGAGAAACAGATGTAAGAGTTGTTATGGAGATGACATAATTATAACTTTATGAAATAGGGAAGGGCTAGAGAAGACTCAAAGATAACATGAAAATGATTGATAAATAGTGGTGGCAGAAATAGCAATAGTGAAATCAGGATGAGAAATAGGTTTAAAGAGAAAGATTATTATGTAAATAAATATTAGTTACACTGAGTCTGAGATGATGCTGAATCACCTAAGTGGAAACCCCATGTAGGTAATTGGAAATATAGCTCTTGATCTCAGAGTGATTACAGTACTAGAAATATCAGTTTGAGAATTACCTACATAGAAGTGGTAAACGAAAGTAGGAGAGTAGTGAGAGAACACCAAGAAAGCAGACACAAAGAGAATACAGTTGTAAGGCAACCGACAAACAAGGAGGAAAAAATCTATTGAGAAATCAAGAATAAGAGTAGGAAGCAATGCAGAAAGAGGAGGAACTGTTAAAAACATTGGAGGAGAATCAGAAGGGTGTGTTAACTTCAGGTTGAAGAAGTGGGAGCTATCTAAAAGCAAGAAGTGTTCAATAATGTCAAATGCTCCAGAAAATTGAAGAATAGAAGTTTAAATAGGTCATTAGAATTGGTTATCAGGATATCACTGGTGTCCTTAAATAACAGATATGTTACTTGCGGAACGATAGAAGTGGAGGGAAAAGATAGGTTGCTACTCAAAGAAGAAGATGGAAAGAAATGACAAGTAGAAGGATTAGTCTTCCCGAACAGTTGTGATATCTCATCACCTGTGACTGAAAGGAAAGAGGTGATGATACCAAGAAGAATGATAGTTTTGGATGACCTCAATATTTTTTCTTTCTGTGAAATAAACATATTGGTCAGCTGTTCTAAGTGCATGATGATGGCAGGTTTTGTTTGTTTTGGTTTGTTTCTCTTATTTTATAGGTGTAGGGAAGGTCTGCACAAGCTTCAGCCCATAAACCATAAGCAGGCTTTGGACATGCCAAAGGATTTCAGGCAACCCGAGAAAAATGTAGAGGATGTTTTCCTCTACATTTTTCATGAGCTGCCTGAAATCTTTGGCGGGCTGCAGGTTCTGCAGGTCTGGTGTAGGAAGTTCCAAATAAGGTAAGATTTTCTACTAATGCCCATCCACACTTGTTCTGCAACTTAACAGCATTAGACAATTGCTTGGGATGCTGAAAGGAGAAATGACTTTTCCAGAATTTTAATATAGTCTATATGTGTCAGAGGTAGAAGTCAAACCCATGTCTTCCTGACTTGGAAGCTAACTCTCTACATTATGCCACTCTGTCTGCGCTTATTTTTTATTCTGCCTGTGCTTACTAAGTACAAATAAGAAAAAGTTTCACATAGTTACCACAAAATATGAGATAGAGTTGGTATCAATAAAGTTTAAAAGATTTTAAAACGTCAGCAAAGGCCGATCCAAAATCTGATATTTTATATATATATATATATATATATATATATATATATATATATATATATATATGTATGTATGTATTAACTTGATTTCATGCCCTTGTGGAGTATTTGAAAGCATATTGGATTGTTAGAGTTACTAAAAGTGAATTTGTTTGGACATACATTAGGAGATCAGAGTAGCAAAAAAATTCTCAGTTAATAGTCATTGAGAAATTAAATTGATAAATCAAGATTTCAAGGTTAGTGTAGAGGAAAATAGTACTAGAATGGGGAACAAAATAGACAAGGTTAGGGGAGAGAAGATCACAAAAAGATAGACAAGGATACCTAGTGAGAATAAGAGTAAAATATTATAGAAAGGTACAATAGGAGATTATGGCTTTAGAGTATATCTTACAGGTGAAATCATATCAAGAGATGGTGAGAAGTTCTACATGTCCTTTTATGTAGATGACTAAAGAAGGTAGAGAAGGTCAAAAGGTTAGAAGTCTTTGAGGAACTGAGACATCTGGTTGCTATTATAGATAATTTCATGGGTATTACATTTTCCAATGGTGATGACAAAAGATATAACACAAGGCAAGAAATGAAACATTTTCTAAATAAAATAAAAATATTGAAAGAGAGAGTAAAGAAAGGAATGAATGATTTTTAAAATGCTATTTGAAAAATACTGTGCTTTCCAACAACAATGACCAGGATGACAAGAACAAGAAAAGTGTGGTACAAATGGATTGAATAAAACTCAATAGAGAAAAAACAATGAGAAATGATGTGAAAGCATGAGTAGGAGAACAAGGAATATGCCCATCTCTCTAACTGGAGCTATAAGTGGGAGATGTGGCCCTAAGTGGAAAGAATTTCAAATAATATGATGGCCTTGGGGGTAGGGGGAGGTTAGTTTCCAGTAAAGTAAGGAGATGAAAAGAATGTTCTTGAATGTTTATGGACAATAGAATGGGATTACAAATGACATAGCAAATTGAAATAGATAATGAGTGAACTGATCTGGAGTAGGGCTGATGAAGAGTAGCAGTGCCAAGAATAAGTCTGAAGATTTTTAAGACAGTAGTATAGGAAGCTTTCCCCTTGTTAGTAGGTGTGAGGGAAGCTGGGCATTCTGCATCCCATACAAGCATCCATCCCTGCATGAAGAATTTATGATTGCTTTCCTGTAGCACGCAGGAACTTCTTCTTATCTTCCTTAAATTTGTTTATATCACCATAATTTTCCTAGGCTACTAGCATTTTTCACTGTTCCTATCCATTTGCCTTACCCATCAGTTACCAAGTTCTAGAACTTCTCAGCCTTGTACATCTCTCAAGCATACCCTTTTTCTCAGTTCTTTTTTTTTTAATAAAATAATTGAACTCCATGGCATCTAAATATTCCTTCCTGATCTCCACCCAAAGTCCTTTCTTTCAATTCTTTCTGCCCTCACATTTAGACTAGCTTGTACTAGTAGCAAAACTATAAACTTGTAAGTGAACTTTTTGTTTCCATTATCTCTATATTTCAACCATACCCAGAAAGAGCAAATTCCCTAAAGCACAGCTCTGATTAGTTAGTTCCCTCCTTTCCTCTAAAATGTCTAGTGGTTCCACATTAATTCTCAAAGTTTCAGACTGACACACTGGCCTTCAATAGTTCAGCTCCAACAGAAATGGATAACCAAGTAAGGAAATTTACAATTTTAGAAGACAGATTGTTGTATAATATTCCATCAGCATAAGAGGAAGGAAAAGAGGGGCCTCAGAATTGATATAGTCCTTATCCTGTGTCAGGCGCTGTGCTAAGCATTTTATAAATATTGTCTCATTTGGTCCTGTAACAACACTGCAGTGTAGGCATTTTCATTATCCAGACTTTTAGAGTTGCAGAATCTTAGGGAGAGAGAGATTAAGTGACTTTCCCAGGATAGTCTAATGATTGCCCAGGATCACAGAGCTGGTAAATATTGCAGGTCATATTTGAACTCAAATCTTCCTAATTCCAAGCCCGGGACTATATCCTCTCTGTCACCTACCTACCCCACTGTCAGAGAAGTTGGAGGATTGAATTACCTAAAATTCTCAGTAGAATTCAGAGCCATAATCTCTCTCTCTCTCTCTCTCTCTCTCTCTCTCTCTCTCTCTCTCTCTCTCTCTCTCTCTCTCTCTCTCTCTCTCCCTCGTCTCTCTATGCCTCTCTCTTTCTATGTGTGTGTATTTCTGTGTGTGTGTGTGTGTGTGTATCTTGGAGCAATTTCCTCTAAGATCTGCGTGGTCTCTTTAATATCAACTGTGGCGATTCTACTCATTGAGAAGCAATGAACTTCTAGCTTCCACAAACAGAAAGAATATGCGTTGAGCTGCTCATTAGCTTTTGTGCCCCATATGTGTCAAAGTCAGGTTCTGAAGTCCATCAGAGGTCATTGGCTCATGCTTCCACTTTCTCAGCAATTCCACAAGGCTACAAACTCTGACTTTGAATAATACTTATTCTGTGAACCTTATGTGTCTAGCTTTATCTGGAAGTCATACTATGCTCTCTACGTCGCGAGTCAGGTTGGGTCAGTCGGATCTTTAGGGAACAACTGTCCCTAAAAGGGCATAGAGTATTGGATCCAGAAAGAGACTTCCCTGTGGTACTCAGAAAAAAAAGAATCACTCTAATATATTTATTTTCTGTCAAAATAATTTCATTTCTCAGATGTTTTACTCTGGCAAAAAACAAAATGGAATCCTGTCTCTTTTGGAGGAACCTCAAAGTAGCTGGAATGCAATGAGGTGTCATTACTCTCATATTGACACAATAGCAGGCAATCTTCCAACAGCCTGAAGGGTAAATATAAAGCTATTTTTCCACAGAACTTAGAGAAACTTAGGAGTGATGACAAACATTTCAGTATTTAGTCTCGGTTAAAATTTCAGTTGTTTCCCCAAATTTTAAACAAAATTCAATTCCCAAGCTTTTATTAAGAATGTGTTATATACAAAACTAAATGTTAGTTGTTTAAGGATAAACAGATGAATAAAGCAGTTTCTTTTCTCAATGAGTTATTCACCTAGTAGAAGAGATGAATTGTGCTAAAAAAAAATACCATCTTGGAAAATAGAATGTGCAGGAAAAGCAAAAGGTTTCAAGTTATTTTAGATTTTCAGTAAAGAATAATCACTTCCAGATGAGTGTGAATGGGGGTGGGAGTAAGTGAATTTTTAGAGAGTCATGTATATTTTGAAATCTAAGCATTGATATAGCCCTTATGATGTGTCAGGCACTGTGCTATGCACTTATAAATATTATCTCATTTGATGTGGTAATAACACTGCAGTGTAGTCATTTTCATAATTCCCACCTTAGCATAAGACAAAACTGAGGCAGACAGAGATTAGGTGACTTGTCCAAGATCACATAGCTAGTAGATATTAAACATTATATTTGAACTCAGATCTTCCTGATTCCAAGCCAAAGATGAGTAGGATGCCAGTAGATAGCATTAGATAGGAGACTACATTCCAGATATATAGGATAGGTTTAGCAAATGTTCAGGAAGTAAATATTTGGGAGTTGTCTGTGATCCAGTTTAACATTTAAGCAAATGAAAGGGAGTTATATTCCAGGAGATGTCAAAAGTAGAAATACAAACTATGGAAGACCAGAATACCAGGTTAAGTCTTTATCTGAGCACAATACGGAGCCTGTAAACTTTTGAGTAAAGAAGTATTATAATTGGAGTTATACATTAAGAAGTTTGCTTTTCAGTCTGGATAATGGTTTAGACTATGGAAAATAATTACATTTCAGAGAGGTCAACTAGAAATTACTTCAATATTATTATCTAGCCCAAACGTGAAAGATGGCAGCAAAAATTAGAAGGATAGAATCATAATAGATATAAAATTAGAAGGAAACTTTACAAGTCATGAACCCCAAATTCTTCATTTTACAAATTAGATAAATGAAGCATAGAGTATTTTAGAGATTTTAAAGTGATAGAAGCAATAAGGGTAGGTTTCTATTAATATGACAGATATGGGAAAAGAAGAGTCACAGGCATTATAAGATTTTCAGGCTAGTATCACAGGAAACAGGTCTTACTCTTAACAAAAAGTTAGAAAAAAATCTAAAAAATTTTCCCAAATTCAATTTCTGACGTGGTGACTAAGATGAGAACAAAAGAAAAGAGTGGAAAGGAAGTAAGAGCTAAGGAAGAAATAAAGAGAATTAAAAATAAACTTGGCACAAAAGCTATAAAAATTTCTCTAAATAAAAAACCCTAAAATAAAAATTAAGAAATAATTTAGAAGTTACTAGATTCATAAGAGAAAAATAAATATTAAAGTAAAACAACTAATAATATCAAAGGCAAGGTATTTCATAGTTTAAAAAGCAATTGACTGAGAAAGCAGACCAGGAAGAAATGATTTAAGAATCATTGAACTATTTAAAAGTTATAACCAGAAAGAGGGGAAATGGAGAGAGACAGACAGAGAGTCAATGCTATATTTTTTTCTTTTTTCTTTCTCTTAAAATGTTTATTTATTTATTTTTAGTATCCAGCATTCATTCAAAAAATTTTGAGTTCCACATTTTCTCACTATCTCTCCCCTCCCCGATCCCATAAGGCCTTGCATTCTGATTACCCCTTTCTCAATATGTCCTCCCTTCTACCAAACCTCTCCCTTCCTTTGTTCCCATCTTATCTCTTTTCTTGTAAGGCAAGATAGATTTCTATACCTCATTACCTGTATTTCTTATTTCCCAGTTGCATGCAAGAACAATTTGAACATTCGTTTCTAATACTTAATACTAACTATATTTACCTCCATCCTATCCTGCCCTTCATTTATTCAATACTCTCTTTTGACCTTGTCCCTCCCCTAAGCTATTTGCTTCTAATTACTCCCTCCTCCCATCGGCCTCCCTTCTATTATCCTCCCACTCCAATTATCCCGTTTTCCCTACATTCCACCTCTCCCTTTCTCTTTCTCTTAGTCCATTCCACTCAATAATAAATTTTATTTTTTAGGTATTCTCCCTTCATTTTCAGCTCACCATGTGCCCTCTGTCTATGTGTATACATGCATACACATATACATATAAATACCTATACATATAATATACAGATGCATTCACCCATACCCATACATACTTATATAGGTGTGTATGTATGTATTTATATGCATACATGCATATCTACATACATACATATATACACACCTGTATGTGTGTATATATACATACATACATATACACACACGCACACAAACACACACACACACACACACACACATATATATATATATATATATATATATATATATATATATATATACATATATAAAATTCCCTAACTACCCAAATACTGAAAAAGGTTACATGAGCTACAAATATCTTTCCATGCAGGAATGTAAACAGTTCCAATTTAATAAGGCCCTCATGACTTCTCTTCTCTATTTACCTTTTCATGTTTCTCCTGATTCTCGTATTTGAAAATCAAATTTTTTATTCACCTCTGGTCTTTTGAACTAGAATGCTTGGAAGCCGTCTATTTCACTGAAATTCCATTTTTTCCCCTGAAGTATTACACTCGGTTTTGCTGGGTAGGTGATTCTTGGTTTTAATTCTATCTTCTTTGACCTCTGAAATATCATATTCCAAGCCCTTCTATCCCTTAGCGTAGAAGCTACTAAATTCTATATTATCATGATTATATTTTCCTAATACTTGAATTGTTTCTTTCTATCTGCTTGTAGCATTTTCTTCTTGACATGGGAATTCCGGAATTTACCTACAACATTACTAGTTTTCTTGTTGTGATCTCTTTCAGGAGTTGATTGTTGAATTCTTTTCATTTCTATTTTACCCTCTGCTTCTAGGATATCAGGACAGTTTTCCTTGATAATTCCTTGGAAGATGATATCTAGGCTTTGTTTTTGAACGTGGTCTTCAAGTAGACCAATTACTTTGAAATTATCTCTCTTGGAGCTATTTTGTAGGTCAGTTGTTTTTCCAAAGAGATATTTCGCACTGCCTTCTATTTCTTTTCTTTCTGTAGGCTTTGTTTTATAATTTCTTGATTTCTCCTCAAGTCATTACCTTCCATTTGCTCCATTCTAACTTTGAAAGAGCTATTTTCTTCAATGGGTTTTTGGACCTCATTTTCCATTTGGCCAATTCTGCTTTTTAAGGCATTCTTCACCTCATTGGCTCTTTGGATCGGTTTTACCATTTGGATTAGTCAACATTTTGGAATCTCCTTTAGCAAGCTGTTGATTCACTTTTCATGATTTACTTACATTGCTCTCATTTCTCTTCTCAATTTTTCCTCTACTTCTCTTACTTAATTTTCAAAATCCTTGTTGAGCTCTTCCATATACTGAGACCATTTAAAATTTTTTTGAGACTTTCATGAAGGAGCCTTGACCTTGCTGTCTTCCTCTTGTTCTGTGCTTTGCTCTTCTACTAATTGTAAGCTTTATACTTCCTCATCTGAAAGGATGGAAGAATATACCTTTTCACCAAGAAAGTAACATTTTATAGTTTATTTTTCCCCTTTGGGGGCACTTTCCCCTCCCATTACTTGGCTTTTGAGTCCTTCATCAAGTGGAATGTATGCTACTCTAAGCTTCAGAGTTTTCTGCAGCTGTTTTCTCAGATACCTCTAGGGACCTATAAGTTCTCTGTTCCTCCAATGTGGTATAATCAAGAGAGAGATGCTTAGTCCTCTCCTTGTTTGAACTCTGGTATTTGAGCACCGAAAGACACTCTTTTCTGCCCTGAAACTGGAATTATGATTCCCAGTCCACAGCCATCACCAGCTTCACCACACCAGAGCTCTTCCTCAACCAAGGAATACCACTCAAGACTGAGACCCAGATCAGCTATATGATTCCCCCAGGATCTGTAGACCGAGAGCTCCAGAAGTGTCTGCTGCTGCACTAGTGGCTGCAGCCACCCTAGGGCTGGGTTTGGTTGGGGCCCAATTTTGCTCCCCTCTCACCTGTGGAAGAACTTTCTCACTGAGCTTTGAAGTTGTCTTTGGTGTTTGTGGGTTGAGAAATCTAGAAACCACAGCAGCTGCCGATGATTTAGTGTCTTGAAGCATACTCCAGTCCGATGTGTGCTGTCGTGGCCCATACTTGGCTGCCCTCTGTTCTGAGTGTGGTGTCACAGACACTTCCTGTAGGCCTTTCAGGAGGTTATGGACTAGAAATCTATTTCACTTCGTCATTTTGTGACTTCTGGTGCTCTGGAATTTATTTAGCACCATTTTTACAGAAATTTTAAAGGCTTTGAGGGGAGAACTTGAGCAGATCCATGCTTTTATTCTGCTATGATGGCTTGTGCACTCCAACTTATCAAGGTTTTTGACAGAGTATTTCTACCATCTTAAAAGAATCTGTTCACTATTTAAGATAGAATCTTTTTTCACATGCTCATCACAAAATTTCATTTCTTGGCCAGGAATAATACCTACTGAGATATAGAGAGATTGATGGGGAGGAGCCAAGATGGCGGAGTAGAAAGACTCATGTATGCTAGCTCCCAACCCACAGCCCATATATTTTCTGTAAAAAGAGCTCCCCAGAATTTTTGGATCAGTGCACGCCACGCAGAAACACAGTGGAAGAGATTTTTGTTCCAGAGAACCCAGGAAAGCTGTCCTCAGGGATCCATCACCCTCTGGAGAGCAGAGCCCACCCCTGCACTGCTCTGGCTGTGCAGCCCCAGAGGAGCAGATCTGAGCAGACTTCAGGGACAGAACATCTGGCAGCCACAAAGGTCCCACCACCCACAGGCATGACAGGTCACTGAGAGAGACTTCTGGGCTGGCCAAGAGGGTAGCGGGGTGTCTCCGTCACTTGGGCCCCCTCAGGAGGCAGCAGCAGAGGGAGTGGCAGAGGCAGTGGTGGCCTGGGACTCCCCAAGCAGGCAGGGACTCAGGGCCATTACCGAAGGTCTCTGCATAAACCTCCTGAGGGAACTGAGCCTGGGAGGTTGCCCTGCCCCAACCTGTGCACCAGAACTTAAGCTCACATTTAATAGCAACCACACCCACCACGGAAAGCCCCAAGGCTTGAGAGGAGCATTTGAATCTCTTACCCCAAGCACTAGCTGGGCAGATCAAGGCAGGCATGGAGAGGAATCTCAGAGGTCAAGTAACTGGCTGGGAAAATGCCCAGAAAAGGGGAAAAAAAAATAAGACCATAGAGAGCTACTTTCTTGGGGAAGAGATGTTTCCTCCTCCTTTCATTTCTGATGAGGAATTACAATGCTTGCCATCTGGGAAAGATGTGGAGGTCGGAGCCTCGTTATCCCAGACATCCGAAGTGGATGTCTGGTGGGCTCAGGCCATGGAAGAGCTCAAAAAGGATTGTGAAAATCAAGTTAGACAGGTGGAGGAAAAACTGGGAAGAGAAATGAGAGAGATGCAAGAAAAACATGAAAAAGGGGTCAATACCTTGCTAAAAGAGACCCCGAAAAAATGCTGAAGAAAATAACACCTTGAAAAATAGGCTCACTCAATTGGCAAAAGAGGTTCAAAAAGCCAATGAGGAGAAGAATGCTTTCAAAAGCAGAATTGGCCAAATGGAAAAAGAGGTTCAAAAGCTCACTGAAGAGAATAGTTCTCTCAAGATTAGAATGGAACAGATGGAGTCTAATAACTTTCTGAGAAACCAAGAAATCACAAAACAAAACCAAAAGAATGAAAAAATGGAAGAGAATGTGAAATATCTCACTGGAAAAACAACTGACCTGGAAAATAGATCCAGGAGAAACAATTTAAAAATTATGGGACTACCAGAAAGCCATGAACAAAAAAAGAGCCTAGACATCATTTTTCATGAAATTATCAAGCAAAATTGTCCTGATATTCTAGGACCAGAGGGCAAAATAAATATTGAAGGAATTCATCTATCACCGCCTGAAAGAGATCCAAAAAGAGAAACCCCTAGGAAAATTATGACCAAATTTCAGAATTCCCAGGTCAAGGAGAAAATATTGCAAGCAGCTAGAAAGAAACAATTCCAGTTTTGTGGAAATACAATCTGGATAACACAAGATCTAGCACCTTCTACATTAAGGGATTGAAGGGTGTGGAATAGGATATTCCAGAAGTCAAAGGAACTAGGACTCAAACCAAGAATCACCTACCCAGCAAAACTGAGTATAATACTTCAGGGAAAAATATGGTATTTCAATGAAATAGAGGACTTTCAAGAATTCTTGATGAAAAGAAGCTGAAAAGACCTGAAAAGAAAATTTTATTTTCAAACACAAGAATGAGAAGAAGCATGAAAAAGTAAAGAGCCAAGAGAAGTCATAAGGGATTTACCAAAGGTGAACTGTTTACATTCCTACATGGAAAGACAATATTTGTAACTCTTAAACTTTTCAGTGTCTGGGTAGTTGGTGGGACCACACACACACACATACATGCACACATGTACACAGTGCGTGCACACACATACAGAGACAGAGGGCACAGAGTGAATTGAATAGGATGGGATCATAAAGAAATTAAGGTAAACGGTGAGAAAGAAATATAGTGGGAGGAGAGAGGGTGAAATGGAATGGGGTAAATTATCTCTCATTCAGGAGGCAAGCAAGAGACTTTTTAGTGGAGGGAAAAAGAGGAGAGCTGAGAAAAAAACATGAAGTTTACTCTCATCACATTCAACTAAAGGAAGGAATAAAATGCACACTCATTTTGGTATGAAAACCTATCTTACAATACAGGAAAGTGGGGAAGAAGGAGATAAGCAATTTGGGTGGGATGATGGAAGCGAGGACAATGGGAGGAGGGAGCAATCTTAAGTCAACACTCTTGGGGAGGGACAGGATCAAAAGGGAGAACAGAAGCAGTGGGGGGCCGGATAGGATGGAGGGAAATATAGTTAGTCTTACACAACACGACTGTTATGGAAGTCATTTGCAAAACTACACAGATATGGCCTATATTGAATTGCCTGCTTTCCCAAAGGAAATGGGTGGGGAGGGAGGGATGGGGAGAATTTGGAACTCAAAGTTTTAGGAACATCTGTTTAGTATTGTTCTTTCTTTTAGGAAATAAGAAATACAGTTAATGGGGAATAGAAAGTCATCTGACACTACAGGACAAAAGAGAAGATGGGGACAAGAGAAGGGAGGGATGACAGAAGAGAGGACAGATTGGTGATAGGGGAAATTAGAATGCTTGGTGTATTGGGGTGGTGGGAGGGGGACAAACGGGGAGAAATTTTGGAACCCAAAATTTTGTGAAAATGAACGTAAAAAGTTAAATAAATAAATTTATATTAAAAAAAGGATTTGGCCCAAATATTTTTCTTTAGTTTTATTGTCTTATAAAGAATGTCTAAAAAACTATACAAGAGATATGGCAAATGAAAATTTGATTTACTGCCTGCCAATCAGGATGAGTTTTATCTAGAAACCTCCCTCACACATAGAGGAAAATGATTTAAGTTAATTTAGGCTTTGAGGCAGTACTGCCCACATCCATATGCCCTGATTTGCTTACTGCCAATGTGCTTTTTTCTCAATCCATGCTGAAAGTTGTGAGAAATTTACAATTTCTGGATATCTTGAAAAATTGGAGAAATTTCAATGTGTCTTTCACAACTAGGACCTGAGATTCATAGGATCTGGAATCAGGTGGACTTTAGAGTTCATCATGCCCAATTCAAGTAACATGAGGCTAACAAAAAGTAAGTGAATGATTTAGATGGATTCTGATATATGCCTGCAAAAAATATTAAGCCACTAATCTGGTAATGTATTGACTTTCTTCTGTTTTGAAAAAAAAGTCATTGACAAATCTCAAAGAAATCTGAATAGGATAGATATACAGTTCAATCCTCATTCTAAAGTGGGAAGTAACCCCTACATCTGAATGGAACATTGTCCTGAGCATTATCTTATGTAGTTTTATTGTACTCACTTTCCATTATCTCATGCTTGACTGACTCTAGGAATAATGGATCAATTTAAAATCGGAAATCTCTAAGAAGAGGACAAGAAAACTGTTGTTAGCATCATAATAAGGAAAAGACTGTTGGAATCCATTCCAGCTTCTTTTCCCATGGCAATCACCTTGAACAGGAAGAGGCAATCATTGCCCATGACACTGCCCCATAGCACCATTTTTCAGCTGCTACATAATCTGGCATAGGGAGTTGGAAAAAAACATTAAACTGTATTAAAGCCTGTCACATTAAAGGATATATATTAAAGGGCAAACAGAATAGGAACTAAAGCTCTAGCCTTTAATGGCTGTAATAAATATCTTACTTCATATTAATATTGAGAGTCCAAAAATTTGTTGAACAATATATAATGCCATTAAGGAAATTGGAATCAGAAGGATCATAGAATTGAGGACAGGAAGGGACTTTAGAGATAATTCTATATGTCATCTAGCCCAATATCTTTATTTTATATATAAGGAAACTGAGGCTGAGAGAGGTTAAATAACTTACCCACAGTTACACTGTTAAGTGACTTCCATATCCAGAACTTAATGCTCCCTCCAACTCATAAAATCTTCTTTTATGCAGTTTCAACTACTGAAATAAAGTAGAATTTTTTTTTGACCCCACGAGTATGTCTGTATGAAAAGTTTATTTTATCAAGTGACTATTTCCACTTCTATGGATTTTTAAGCTATATTCCTAAACTTAGAAAGTTGTCTTATTTTTTTTATAACCAAGTAATGAGATCATAGATTTGAAGTTGGAAAAAAAATGTCAGAAGTCATTTGTCTAATCCCTCATTTCATAGATAACTAAGCAGCCCAATAGAAGGTGAAGTGACTTGCCAAAATTCATATATTTAGTAAATGTCCAAGAGTAGATTGAAACCTACATCATTTGAACCCAATTGCATTACAATTTCTTCCTCATCATATCTGCTCTCAAGTAGCTGGTATGAAAAGTGGCATAAAAAATAAAAATTATTTTGAGACATCTGATCATCTCTCATATATTCAGATTCTTGTGTATATATACAAGATCCACAAGATTGGCATTAATGACCTTTTGGTATTCTCTGATGTTGGGAGTATGTGCCATAGGAGAAAAAAAATCCTCCAAAATGAATAATGTAATTAACTCAGCTCAGAATCTCTAGTCCTTTCAGTTTCTCGTTTTCACCTCATACTCACTAACTATTTGGAATAGGGCCAATCACATATATTCAAAGGGCCTCAGTTTCCTTAATTATAAAATAAAAGAGTTGGATGGGTGGCTTATGTGGTCTCCTGGTGTTCTAGATGTATGACCTTACACACTATTTTATTTTAGTATTTTTTTTTATATTTTCTATTTCTAGCTTCATTTTCATTCAAGTTGTAGACAATGAATACTTTTTCCCCCTCAGGATACCATACTGATGCTCAGTATCTGTTTGACCTTGAATATATCATTTATCATCTCTGAGCCTCAGTTTCCACATTCATAAGATAAGGAAGTTGTAGGAGATTATTGCTTAGGTCACTTTCAAGAATAAAACTGTGATAATAACAACACTATCTAGTCACAAACTCTATTTTTAAAAATTATACCAACTATCGACCCATTTCTGTACTCCTGTATAGGCCTCATTTTTTAACTTAGATTGTTCAGCAGCATTTTCAGAGTTAACTGAAAAAATAGCTCCAGTTAAATCTAGAATCCATTCACTTCCTTAATCATTATTTGTTGCTTCAGATCTGGGTTTTGAACAGAAACAGCATTAGTCACTTTTCCTGGTCCTGGACACTGAATTTTGTCAGCAGTTTTTGATGTGGTTATTCATGGAGATCAGCTGAATACTTTTGCTAATGACTCTCAAACTTACATTTCAGCGAAGGAGGATGAACATTCTTCCAGAGGCCTGCCATTTCTGGAAATAAATTTCCAAAACTTGAGGATGTTGGCCTTGGGTTGTTAAAACAGGATAATATATTTTAGATTTAGCTATGTTTTAAATTTTAAATCACTTAAAAGTCATTTTGAATTATTTTTATTAGGTACCTGCTCATTTTTGTCACATTGGTGTAAAAATCTCAACATTTTGTTGTGGTTTTTTTAAAACATGTTTACATTATTTACATAATGAAAACTAACTAAAATATAAGCACTCAACTCCAAGGTCTTACCTTCGTTGTTATTGGGTTTTAATTGTGTGGATAGAATCAGAAAAGACTTGATTTCAAATTCTATTTCTGAAATATGTCTGTTAAGGCACCATAGACATGACCTTTAACTTTTCAGTGCTAAGAAAACAAATTCTCTAAGAAAATTAATTTTATATGCATTGATAACATGTACCAGTGGAGGGAGTCCCACAGAGTTTCCTATGTTAATGAAACTGTATGTGTGTTTGTGTATAATATATATGTACGTATATATGTGGATATATTTACATGTGATTTGCTATTAAAATATGTATGATCTTGCTAACCCTTTTTTCTCTGTCAGTGAAATTTTTGGATATTAGAACAGTACACTTCGTGGGGAAACTTTGTTGTGAATTGTTGTACTCCTCCACGTTAAAGACTGAAGCCACATAGTTACTCCATGTGTGGTGGGCTTCGACCAGGATCTGTTATGTGTCTTCTCTAATTTCCTGTTGTTTCAATGGAATTGAAATGAGGAGTTGCCACGCTGGGCAGTAGGCTGCTTTTATGAGAGAGGGAGAGAATACAGGTGGAGTTCAAAGACACGTAGGAGTAGGACATATAAAATGATGATTATTTTAATGGTCATGTTGGAAAAAGAGTCAAAATGGTCATAAGCTGACATGGGACTCAGGAACTAAAGAGGAGAAACATAGCCAATGGAGGAAGTTGAGGTCTTTTCTTATCTATAAGAAACCTCACTTTTACAGGAGCTGCTCTTTTACCAGCATTGGCTCATTTCTGTGAGAAATAGGGAGGCACCAAGAAGTTAGCCTCAACTTGCAACTTTTTCATATATTCTTGATTGCCTAGGTGATACTATCTTTCCATAAACCTCTTAAAAAGAGCAATCATAGATTCTTATCCAAGATCATTGAGTATTTTTTTTTTTATTTGATTCGGAGAAAGTCTGATCCTCCAATTGTCAGTTCATTCAGTGTCTCTTCATATTAGATGAAGGGTGTTTTTTTAGCTTCATAATTAAATGTTTCAGTTGCATCTTTCATAAAAAAGACAATAAGGTCTTCAAAAATGTTCTACCATCATCTTGATCAAGCCATTCATCCAATATTTTTACCTGTCTTGAGATCTTGATGAGATGGATTTAAATAGTCACAAATAAGAATTGGACTATTATTGTGATTTAAGTAAAGCTTTAATGAGTAATTCAGTGAACAATTTGTCGACAATCTAGCAAAAATATAAACAAAAATATCTAAGTGAAAGATTTTGAAATGTGTTTGAACATTGTTGACATTTTACTTGGATTGGAACTCAGGATATGTGGGGAGAGTAATGTGAGATATTCCCAGAAAGATAGACTTGAACTGAGTAGAGACATTGAAAATCAGATAAAGTACTTTGAATTTGATTCAACATGCAAGACTAAGTTATTGAAGGTTTTTCATCTTGGAAGTGACATTGTCAGATTTGAAGAGTATGTTGCTAATACTAACAAGGTAGCAATGTGTAGAAAATATTGGAATGGAGAAAATGCTGCTTATAAAGAGACAAGTAAGGAAGCTATTTCAATTCTCTAGGTGACAGAAAATGAAGAGATGAAATAAGGCCATGGTAATGGGAATTGAAAATATGGAGTATATGTGAGAAAAATCTGGGCATGAATTAAATAGGATTTTTAAAAATTATTGGATAGAATAGGAATAAAAGAGAGGAGAAACCAAATATGATTCCAACATTTTAAGTTTAGGTAATTGAAACCATGATGTTTTTAGTAACATAAATAGAAATTTAGGATTATTAGACTATACCTACATATATATGTATATGTACATATATACATACACATACACATATACACATAAATATATGTACTCATATATATAAACCTTATATTTTTTCTGTACAACTTTATAATATACCATACATATGCATTTGTGTATATGTATAGGCATATACATTTATGCTGGGGACTCAGGAATAAACAATATATCTATACATGTATACATGTGTGTTTAGAACATGAAAGTTATTCCTTTACCACTGATTTGTGTCCAAAACATATCATATCATAATTTTATCACAGCAACGATAAAAATGCATCACAAATAAAAATAGTAATAAAAAAATATATGTGCATTTGGCAGGAAATTAAGTTTTAACCATTGCTTATTTAAATAAGCTATTAAAAAATAAATGGTACGAAACAGACAAAAGAAATGATTCTGATACCACATATAACAATTTTATTCAGAAATAAAAATAAAGTGAATTATTTCCTGCATCAAAAGTGCCCAAAAATCCAAAAACGTACTTTAGTGAGCAAGGATTTTACATATTTACTTAGTGGAGAGAGCTGCTAAGGGTAGCAGTGTGTTGATGATGATTAATTCTGACCAGTGTGATCTTACATTGTATAGAACAGCATCAGCGAGAAGCCCTCCCTAAAAGAAAATTTAAGATCCCATTGTGCTTATTATTTCTTCATAGTTAAAAAAAACTAAGAATACTTGATTTTACAGAGTAAAACACAGTCTTACATGCTCTTTTATAGCAACGTACCAAGATAATAAATGTCTACATGAAGGAATACTGAAAAAGATGCAAATTTATATACCAATGTATTAATACAGTGGCATTTAATTATATGTGCTTAGACTTTAAGAACTAAGGAATAGTCACCTAAGAGCACTCATCTGTACCTCTTTTCTACGAAAGCAGTACTTCTACTCTGTTTCTTTTTCTTCTCTACAAGATCTGTGCATGATTTACAAAGACCACACTTGGTTATATTTATGTCGAGTTAATTTGACTTAATGATAAGAATTTTATCTACAACTTAAAGATCCCAGTTTCACGGAATTGTTGAATTCTTCTGAATTGAACGATTCTAGACAATGCTATGTTTTAGTATTTACCATTAATAGCTAAGCTCATCTCCAACGTTTGATAACTAGGAAAGGAATACAAATTTTACTAAATCTGACTGGTCCCCTTGTGTGCTAGCGATTGTGTGTGTGTGTGTGTCCAAATTTAATCTTCTTTTTATAATTTGTTTTTTGTTTTCAACATTCATTTCCACAAGAATTTGAGTTCCAAATGTTCTCCACATCTCTCCCTACCCTCCCACCCCAAGACACCATGCATTCTGATTGCCACTTCATGCAATTTGCCCTCTCTTCTATCATACCCCTTCCATCTCTTATCCCCATCTTCTCTCTTTTCCTGTAGGGCAAGATAGATTTCTATTACCAGTGTTTCTTATTTCCCAGTTGCATGCAAAAACAATTCTGAATATTATTTCCTAAATCCTTGATTTCCAACTTCCCTCCCTTCCTCCCTCTTCACTCATCCCTACTATGAAGGAAAGCAAATCAATATAGGCTATACATGTGTAGTTTTGCAAAATACTTCCATATCCGTCATGTTGTGAAAGACTAACTATATTTCCCTCCATCCTATCCTGCTCCCTATTTATTCTATCCTCTCATTTGACCTTGTCTCTGCAAAAGTGCTTACTTCTAATTACTCCTTCCTCCCACTTGCCCTCCCTTCTAATAACCCTCACCCCACCTTTTCCCTTTGTCCCACTTTCCTATAGTGTAAGATAGATTTTCATAGCAAATTGAATGTTCATGTTATCCCCTCCTTAAGCCAATTGCGATTTCCTTTTTTTTCCAAATGCAACTTTCCCTTTTTGCCTCTCAACTCTCACCATTTCCCCACCATTAATAAAGCTTTATCTTACCTCTTTTATGAGAGATAACTTGACCCATTCCATTTTTCCCTTTTTCCTCCCAAAATATTCCTATTTCGCACCTTAATTTTATTTTTGATATCATTGTTTCCTATTCAACTCCCCCTGTGCCCTCTGTCTATACATATGTATCTATATCTTTTTCTATCTATCATTTATCTATCCAAAAATCTATCTCCATCTATCTATCTGCATATATACTTGTATGTATGTTTGTTTGTGTGTGTGTGTATAATCCCTCCAAATCCCCAAGTATTGAGAAAAATTTCAAAAATTACAAATATTATCTTTCCATGTAGGAATGCAAACAGGTCAAATTTAGTAACTCCTTTATGATTTCTCTTTCTTGTTAACCTTTACATGCTTCTCTTGATTCTTGTGATTGAAAGTCAAATTTTCTATTCAGCTCTGATCTTTTCATCAGGAATACTTGAAGAAAAGCAATTCAGTATAGGTCATATATGTGTAGCTATGCGAAAGACTTCCATAACAGCAATGTTTTGAAAGACTAACTATATTTTTCTCCATCCTATCCTGTTCCTTATTTATTCTATTCTCTGTTTTTTTCCTTGCCCTTCACCAGCAATATTTGCTTCTAAACACTCCCTTTCAGTTACCCTTCATTCTATCATCCCTCCACAGCACCCCTTCTCCCCTGCTTTCCTGTAGTGTAAGATACATTTTCATACCAAACTGAGTGTGCATGCTTTTCCATCTTTAATCTAAATGGGATGAGAGAAAGCATCATTTTCCCTCCCCCCTTGTTTCTTTCATTGAAAAAGTGTTTTCTTGCTTCTTTTATGAGAGATAATTTGCCACATTCCATTTTTGGCTTTCTTCGCCCAACATATTCCTCTCTTTTTCCATGTAAAGGTGTAAACAGTTCAACTTTAGTAAGTCCTTTGTGATTTCTCTTTCCTGTTTACCTTTTCATGCATCTTTTACATTTTGTGTTTGGAAGTCATATTTTATATTCAGCTCTGGTCTTTTCATCAGGAATGCTTGTAAGTCCTCTGTTTCATTGAATGACCATTTTTCTCCTGAAGTATTACACTCAATCTTGCTGGGTAGGTGATTCTTGATTTTAATTCTAGTTCCTTTGATTACTATAACACCATATTCCAAGCTATACATTCCTTTACTATAGAAGCTGCTATAGCTTGTGTTTTCATGATTGTATTTCCACGATACTCAAATGGTTTCTTTTTCACTTCTTGAAATATTTTCTCCTTGGTCTGAGAACTCTGGAATCTGGCTACAATATTCCTAGGAGTTTTTCTTTTTGAATCTCTTTTAGGAGGTAATTGGTGGATTCTTTCAATATTTATTTTCCTGTCAGATTCCAGAATATCAGGGCAATTTTCCTTGATAATTTCATGAAAGATGATGACTAGTTTCTTTTATTGATCAAGGCTTTCAGGTAACCACTAATTTTTACATCCTGGATCTATTTCCAGGTCGGTTGTTGTTCCAAAGTGATATTTCACATTATCTTCTATTTTTTAAAATTGTTTTGGATTTGCTTTGTAATTTCTTAGTTTCTCATAAAGTTATTAGCTTCCATCTGCTCCATTATAGTTTTTTAAAGAACTATTTTACTCAACTGTGGTGGAAGAGGATCCAGCATACAGTGCAGCACATCCCTGAGTGGGAGGGTTGAGCAAGAAAGCCCCAGAGCAGGCTGAGTCAGCATCAGCACAGAGAAATAGCATCCCAGGGCAGGAGTACAGTGGAGCCAATCGAGTGAGAGCCGTGGTGCCCCAGATATCTGCAACAGCTGCTCCTGAGAATAACAGCCAGCCTGATTAAATGTTTGTAAGTCACTTACTTGAACTTCTGGGAGCCAACCTTCCCGACTGATGGTGAAATGTTCTTTCCCCTCCACTTGTTGACTTTGAAAGAACAATAAAATATTTCTCTAGAAAAATCCTGAATCGGTGGAATTAGCAGGAGAGGCAAGCAGTCTTGTAGTACATGAGGCTAGCAAAATTGATAAGGATTATTCTTCTGGCTGTGGCAAAGGACTGAAGCTGTCTTAGACAGCCCTACCTCAGCGAACCATGAGGAGATCCCAAGTTCCAAGGGAGGGTGAAACCTTGCAACCAATGACACTAGAAACTCAGGCTTGCCTCAGCACTCCAGGGGAAATGGGAAGACACTAAGGCAGCCAGGATCAACAATCACTGAGGTTGCCTTTCCTCTAGATCAACTGACAAGTTCACCCATGACCTGACAACCACTGACTCACATTTAACAATCTAGTTCCAGGGCTATTCCAGAAAACATACACACAGACACACACACACACACACACAATTCACCAGGAATCTGCTTTCTCACACCAACCAGCTCAGCATCAAGTTCTTTAGCTTCTACCTGAAAGAACCGGAGGTGATAACAAACAAAGCATCATCATCATGAGTAAGAAGCAAAGAAAGAAGGAGAAGACAATAGCACATACCCAGAGGAACAAAGAGCAAAACACAAACACAAGAGAGGTCAGCACTGAGACTGTAACCACATCTGAAACTTCAGAAGGGTCTACGCAATGCTCCCATGTTCAAAGAGCACTCTTGGAAGAGCTGAAGAAGTAAATAGAAGAAAAAGTGACCTATGATGTTAAAAGTATGAAAAAAATTCACTGAAGAGAACAGCCCTTTAAAAAGGAAAGTTGAAGAAATGGAAAAGGAAGTATAAAAAAATTACTTGAGAAAATAATTTCTTAAAAGGAATAATTGGACATATAGAAAAAGAGATGGAAAAGTTAACTAAGGAAAACAATTTGATAAAAAAAAATTTTAATAAAAATTTATTTATTTAACTTTTTACATTCATTTTCACAAAATTTTGGGTTCCAAATTTTCTCCCCTTTTCTCCCCTCCCCCCACCCCAATACACCGAGCAATCCAATTTTCCCTATCACCAATCTGCCCTCTCTTCTATCATCCCTCCTTTCTCTTGTCCCCTTCTTCTCTTTTGTCCTGTAGGGCCAGATGACTTTCTATTCCCCATTAACTGTACGTCTTATTTCCTAGTAGCAACAACAATACTAAACAGTTGTTCCTAAAACTTTGAGTTCCAAATTCTCCCCATCCCTCCCTCCCCACCCATTCCCTTTGGGAAGGCAGGCAATTCAATATAGGCCATATCTGTATAGTTTTGCAAATGACTTCCATAATAGTCATGTTGTGTAAGACTAACTGTATTTCCCTCCATCCTATCCTGACCACTATTTTTTCTATTCTGTCTTTTGATCCTGTCCCTCCCTGAGTGTTGACATCAAATTGCTCCCTCCTCCCATTATCCTCCCTTCCATCATCCCCCCCCTTGCTTATCTCCTTCTCTCCCACTTTTCTGTATTGTATGATATTTTTTCATACCAAAATGAGTGTGCATTTTATTCCTTCCTTTAGTCGAATATGATGATAGTAAACTTCTTGTTTTTTTCTCAGCTCTCCTCTTTTTCCCTCCACTAAAAAGTCTCCTGCTTGCCTCTTGAATGAGATATAATTTACCCCATTCCATTTCACCCTCTTTCCTCCCCCGACATTTCTCTCTCATCATTTACCTTAATTTCTTTTAAGATACGGTCCCATCCTGTTCAATTCACTCTGTGCTCGCTGTCTCTGTGTGTGCATGCATGTGTGTACGTATGTGTGCATGCACACGTGTACGTGTGTGTGTGTGTAGGTGTGTGTGTGATCCCACCAACTACCCAGATACTGAAAAGTTTTAAGAGTTACAAATATTGTCTTTCCATGTAGGAATGTAAACAGTTCACTTTTGATAAATCCCTTATGACTTCGCTTTGCTGCTTACTTTTTCATGTTTCTTTTCATTCTTGTGTTTGAAAGTCAAATTTTCTTTTCAGCTCTGGTCTTTTCATGAAGAATGCTCGAAAGTCCTCTATTTCATTGAAAGACCATATTTTCCTCTGAGGTATTGTACTCAGTTTTGCTGGGTAGGTGATGCTTGGTTTGAGTCCTGGTTCCTTTGACTTCTGGAATATCCTATTCCATGCCCTTCGATCCCTTAATGTAGAAGCTGCTAGATCTTGAGTTATCCTGATTTTATTTCCACAATACTGGAATTGTTTCTTTCTAGCTGCTTGCAAGATTTTCTCCTTGACCTGGGAAGTCTGGAATTTGGCCACTATGTTCCTAGGAGTTTCTCTTTTTGGATCTCTTTCAGGTGATTATTGGTGGATTCTTTCAATACTTATTTTCCCCTCTAGTTGTAGAATCTCAGGGAAGTTTTCCTCGATAATTTCATGAAAGATGATGTCTAGGGTCTTTTTTTGATCATGACTTTCAGGTAGTCCCATAATTTTTAAATGGCTCGTGTGAGAAATCAGAGGCCAGGTGAAGTCTTTCTGAGTTTCCCCCAATTTATCCTGGAGCTCACTACATGAGGTGTGGGGGAGGAGTGGTCTGGCCACAGAAGCTCTTCTCTCCTGAGCTAGAGTACCTGCAGATTCAGCAGTTGGTGAACCTACAATCTGTGCTAGTTTCTTCTCCATTCCCCTGCTTATGGTAAAGCACACCTAGGATCCTGATGTTGGTCCTTACTGGCCCCAACCCCCTGAGGCTTAGGATCTCCTCCTGTTTCACTGATGTGGGGCTCTCTGGGACAACTTTGTATCCTCCACAAGTCCCTTCAGTCATAGTAAGAAGGTCTCTCCTTAATGATGTTTCTAGCCTCTCAGCCTAACAGAGTGTTTACCCCTTTGGCTGATCCCACTATTCCAGGATTTTTCCTGGGGACATATTCTCTGCATTTTTCAAAATCAACAAGGAGAGAGTATGAGCATTCCACAACTAACTTTTACTCTTGGGAGTTCAAGTAGGTAATTTATAAATATTTAATCTGTGCACTGGTATTCTCAGAAGCAGCTGCTGCTGTTACAGTGGTCCTGTGCTTCTCCCTCACTTAGTTCCTCTAGACTCCTGTCCTGTGCTGATGTGTTTAGGATTCTGCACTGCTGATTCATACTCATTCTATAATCTGTGTGCTCTGTGGTCCCCAGTCCCATGTAAGAGATTCTTCCCATCAACCTTACAGGCTCTGTTGGGCTGGAAATTTGCCCCACTCTGTCTCCTAGTAGATTCTACCACTCTAAAATTTGTTCAGATTCTCTTTTTTGAGGTATATGAAGGAATTTGTGGTAAAGCTTAGGTGAATTCATGCTCTCACTCTGTCATCTTGATTCCGCCCCTGCTGTTTAACTTCTTAAGAGTGAACTGAAAGTGTAAGTTTCCTCATGTCTAAAATTAGACGGTTAGAACTAATGGCATTTAAAGTTAATCCAATCTCTGAATCTAATCTTTCTATAAAATATAATCTCAGATGGGCATTTTTGGCCTCCACGTTGTGATAAATACCAATCTAATGGTCAACTACTATTTTGCCCTGATTTAATTAATGCAATTTATTTGACATCCAAAACATATTATATTACTGACCAAAACTATATATTCATGAATATCAGGCTTAGGACGCTCTTCTTCTTTTCCTCTTGAAACTCTTTTCTTCCTTTTTGAAAGATACTAATGATGTTTCATTCTACAAATCTTTCCTTTTATCTGCTTAGTTCAACTCCTGTTTTCATCTTAAATTTTTTTATAGTATTTGCCTGGATCTCTCATTTTTGGCCTGTTACATTCTTCTTTCTATTAGATGTTATGGAATCCATGGTAATCAGATTGTTATCTCCCTGAGAATAGAAAATACATTGCTTCTCATCATATTATTCCCTGAGTTCAGCAACAGAGGGATGCAAAGAACAGAGACTTAAAGCTGGAAGAAATTCATAAGGCCTTCCTATATTTTTTATATGATGAAATGGAAGCTGAAGGAAGATTAGTGCCTTATCTGACATACAAGAGGTAGTAGGTATCAGAGGGAAGATTTGAATCCAGGTCCTTTAATTCCAAAGTAAGGTTTAATACTAGTATACTTTTAAAAATTATATCTGGAAGAAATCTATGACAGTCCCAAAATATTTTAAAGAAAATTTGTGATTGTTGTTCAAATTTTCTCAAAAAAGGGAACATTTTGAAAAAGATAGAAAAAATATTGATAGTGCTACTACTTTAAAAAAAAAAGAAAGAAATGGTGATGGAGGAAGAAATCAGACACTATCAATCTAAATATCTCTTGACTTATCTTCAGGAGACTGGTAAATACGTGCATCAAAGTTATCTTCTGTGAAAATAAAAATAACGAGAAAGAAAAAGGCCAGTTTATTTTTCACGAAAAGGTTTTCACAATATATTTTCTACAATGAGTAAACTGTAAAGTCGCATCCACAAACTGACCAGAGTCGAGAAAAGAGATTTAATTTTGTCTTCTCTGTGTTAAAATTTACAAAAGCATTTAAGCAGACAAATTAAATACATTTTTGATAAGGATAAATTTTGAAAAAATGTTAACTTTTTAAAGACCTTATGTCCAAAATGACCACAGAGATCATTTATATCAAAATACCACTCGTCATCAAATGAAGATTTAAAAAAGGAACTAATGTGTCAACTCTGTGTTCCAATAACAAAATCTCTCCCATAGAAAATCCCAAGAAAAGAGAGATGCCCTGTTGCTAGAATATCTCTTCAGAATATCTCTTCAGATATTTTGGTTAGATGACTTTGTAATTTCTGTTATCTTTTGCATGATAGAAAACATTAGAATTTCCTAACAGATAATTTCTATACTACAGAAATTACTGATCTCTGAATATTATATATGCACATATATGCATATGTCTGAAATATGTATGGTATATGAAAATATGTGTAATAGTAAAATTCTTTCTCTTATAGGTATATTTTATGTGTGTGACAATCACACGTGTGTGTGTATATATATATGCTATATTTACTTATATATACCTATTACATATGTATTATTAAAATTCACAGACAAATGTGTACACATATTTGAAAATGAATAAATGGAATGTACCAAGCATTATGCTACATGGTGGTGCAAAAAATGCAATGACAATCTTTGCCCTCAAATAGCTAATATTACAATAGACAGAGAAGTCATGTAAAGGAGAGTGATGAACAAGCTTAAAGATATTTCTCCTGAAAGATTACTGAGTTGGTGAATGAAGCTAAATGAATAGAATGGTATATCTATTATATAAGTAATGGCACTATAGATTTGATTATCATTCCAGGCCTGAAAATGGAGGGGTGGGAAAGCAGGGTAATGGGATTTGACAAAACAACAGGCAAGAAGTTGGCCAGAAGTAGGGTATAGCATGATTTGACTCAACTTAAAAAGAGAGCCTTTGACTGACCCTATGCATCAGTAATCTGAAATTCAAAAGTCAAGTAGGTGTTCTAGAAATGGAATGGTTAAGTCCTCATGGCATATTTGTGGTCTTTGTGGAAATGCAGTTAGTTAGGAGATAGATTGGATTTGCTTCTGCTGCTCTGGACTTGTCCACTCTCATAATAGTAGCCCTCTCAACTTCAAAATGCCTCCATCCCTGTGGCTTCACCTTTGATAGTGATTTCTTCCCCAGGACCATTATTTCATGAAAAACACAGGCCATCCATGCTCGCTTCTCTTCTGGCTCTTTAATTTTTTTTAATTTTAAAATAGCCTCCCTCTCTCTGAAAGCGTTTTATATCTCTTCTTTCTCTAATGGGATGCTTAAATTCTACAGGGCATCAGAAGAGTAATATTTCTCTGTCACTATCTATCTCTCTGCCATTGTATCTCTGTGTCTCTGTTTTTCTATCTCGCTGTCATCCTGCCTCTTTCTTTTCTGTCTGTCTGTATCTCTCTGTCTCTCTCTTTCTATCTGTATCTATTTCTTTTATTCCCCAATTTAGTATAGTAGCCATTCAATTCAACACGTCAACATGAATTTATTAATCACACATGGGCAGAAATTTTAATGAGCACTGGAGCTTCAAAGAAAGGTGGAAAAGTACCCTGCTCTAAAAGAATTCACAGACCACCCAATAAATAGTCTATCCGTTCACCTAGAATGAAGAGTTGACATTCCACATGGGTGGAGGGAAGACTCACATGCCTTTTCTTTTTCAAAATGCATTGAGTATTTTAGTACCATCATTTTTGTTGTATTTCCTTTTCAGAAAAAAATTTCCCAAGATAATCACATCAGTGACACTCAAGTTCTATCCTGGGGCCCTAATTAAGGACCATGTTATGAAGGCTGCCCTTCCTTCTTCTCTATTTCAGTCTTTACTGTGAAGTATACTTCACTTTATTAACCCACTTCCCAAAGACAAAATATACATATTTTAAGAAATATACACATATGTATCTTCATATTCACCTTCCATATCAAACTCATTTCAACTTTCTAACAGCCAACACACCTGAAACCAAATATAATTGAGAAAAATATAATAGGATTCATCATTTGAGAGAGAAAATGCTATTTACCTATCCTGCTTTGAAAACTGATAAATACAATTTCAAAATCTGACATAGGTCATTGTGGACCTCTATTTGCAGAAGAGCACAAAGTTTTAAGTGTTGTCAACTATATGTTTGCAGAGAAGCTTGTTATTACCATATGGCAGAATCCAGAAAAGAGAAGTTGCAATAAACATCATAAATAGTTATTGTAAAAAGACCTCAATGTCCTCATAATCCAAATTAAACCTTTTGTTTGGCAGAATTGTATAACAATTTCAGGGGTTTTATTTCCAATAAATGTGCAACTGGTACATGCAGCTAACTTATATTCCACAGACAGAAATCAAACTTCTAAAAATCACATTGGTTAAATCAAAGATTTTTTTCCATTTTGAATTTATAAAATCAATGATTTCCAACTCCTAGGTTATATAAAAGAAAATGTCAGTGCATCAAGAACAATCAAGTGTAGAAATAAATTTCTCTTAAGGATAACTTGCTTTCATGTTCATTTGTGAAAAGGCATTGGACTTAGAATAGTAGGTTACACAATGAGAAGAAAACATCAGAAATTATTATAGAATTACTCACCCATTGATAATGTATCATCATTAAGTATAGAAGTAAAAGCATTCTAATAGCTCCATGCACCTTTTAAAAACAAGGAGTCCAGGGGTTAAGCCAAGATGGAAGAGTAGAAAGATACATATACTCTACTCTTCCCAAACAGCCCATAAAATACCTGTAAAGAATGACTCTCAATTAGAGCAGCAGAAGCCACAGAAGGATAGAGTGGAGGAAACTTCCAGCCCAGGGTGACCTGGAACATTGATGGGAACTGTTGCACAGGACATGGAGTGGAACCTAGCCCAGCCTTGAGTGCATGGCACAGGGAGGAAGACTGGGGGAGGTCTGGGGGGTGGAATTTTCAGCAGCAGCAACGGTTTGCAGGTTCCTCAACCAACAAGTGCCAAAGATGAGTGAGAGGGCTTTTTCAACCAGAGCAATAAGAGAGCAGGGTCCTCCCCTAGTCCTGACCCCAGGCAGTGGTGGCAGTAACAGCAGCAGACAGCAGGTGACTGTGGTGGCCAGGGATATAACCAGGGTCCACTGTTGGAACACCTCAGCTTAAAGCCCCTGGGGGAATTGAGCAGCTAATATGAACCACAGTCCCCTGAGAAGTAAACTCTTCTCCCTTGATTGTGCAACCTTGTAGAAACTGAGAACTTACAGGTCCCCAGAGTACACCCTACTCTTGACAAAGGACCCAAAAGTCAAGTGAATGATTGGGAAAATACACCCACAAAGGGAAAAAAAAATGTAAGACTATAGAATGTCACTTTCTTAGTGAACAAGTACTCTCTTCCATCCTTTCAGATGAGAAAAAACAAGGTTTACTATCAAGGAAAGATATAAAAGTCAAGAATTTTGCATCCAAAGCCACAAAAATAAATACGCAATAGTCACAAGCCATGGAAAAGCTGAGAAAGGATTTTGAAAATCAAGCAAGAGAGTTGGAGGAAAAATTGGGAGGAAAAATGAGAGCACTGCAAGAAAATCATGAAAATCAAGTCAACACTATACTAAAGGAGGCCCAAAAAATGCTGAAGAAAATAACACCATAAGAAATAGGCTAACTCAATTGGCAAAAAGAGTCCCAAAAGTCAATGAGGAGAAGAATGCTTTAAAAACAGAATTAGCCAAATGGAAAAGGAGGTTCAAAGCTCACTGAAGAAAATAGTTCTTTCAAGAGAAACACCTAGGAATATTGCAGATTCTAGGGCTCTCAGGTCAAGGAGAAAATATCGCTACAAAGAAACAATTTGAGTATTGTGGAAATACAATCAGGATAACACAAGATCTAGCAGCTTCTACATTAAAAGACTGAAAGTCTTGGAATATGATATTCCAGAATTCAAAGGAACTAGGATTAAAACGAAGAATCACCTACTCAGCAAAACTGAGTATGATATTCCAGGGGGGAAAATGGCCATTCAATGAAATAGAGGACTTTCAAGCATTCTTCATGAAAAGACTAGAGCTGAGAAGACAATTTGACTTTCAAACACAAAAAACAAGAGAAGCATGAAAAGGTAAACAGGAAAGAGAAATCATAAGGGACTTACTAAAGTTGAACTGTTTATATTCCTACAAGGAAAGATAATGTTTGTAACTCTTGAAAGTTTTCTCAGTATCTAGGTAGTTGGAAGTATTATTCATGCACACACAGACACACACATATTATATAGATAGATAGATAGATAGATAGATAGATAGATAGATAGATAGATGTATAGATAGATAGATATAGATATAGACATATAGATATAGGTATATATAGAAATATGTAGATACATATATATATATATGTATATATATATATATATATATATATATATATATAGAGAGAGAGAGAGAGAGAGAGAGAGAGAGAGAGAGACAAACAGACAGACAGACAGAGACAGACAGAGACAGAGACAGACAGGGACAGAAAGAGAGCAAAGTGTAGGTTGAATAGAAAGGGACCATATCTAATAAAATAAAACTAAGGGGTGATAGAGAAATATACTGGGAGGAGAAAGGGAGAAATGGTATGAGGCAAATTATCTCTCATAGAAGAGGTAAGAAACAGCTTTTCCAAAATCCTTTTTGAGATCTTCCATGGCCTGAGCCCACTGGGCATCCACCTGGGATGTCTGGGATACAGAGGCCCCGACCTCCACGTCTTTCCCTGATGGTAAGAATAGTTCCTCATCATCAGAATTGAAAGGCAGGAACATCTGTACCCCATCAAAGTAGCTTTCTATAGTCTTATTTTTCTTCCCTTTTCTGGGCATTTTCCCAGCCAGTTACTTAACTTCTGAGATTCCTGTCCACCCGCGCCTAGATCCGCCCAGCTAGTGCTTGGAGTTTGATATTCAAATGGGCTTTCCTCGGCAGGTGAGTCTGCTATTCAATGTGAGCTTAAGTTCTGGTGCTTGGGTGGGGGCAGGGCCGCCTCCCAGGCACAGTTCTCTCAGGGGCTTTATGCAGAGACCTTCAGTAATGGGGCAGGTGGGGGCAGGGCTGTTTCCCAGGCTCAGTTCCCTCAGGGGGTTTATGCAGAGATCTATGCTTGGGGAGTCCTGGGCCACCACTGCCTCTGCCTCTGCTGCTGCCTCTACCACTGCCTCTGCCGCTCCCTCCGTCGCTGCCTCCTGAGGGGGCCCGAGTCACGGAGACACCCCGCTCTCCTCTTGGCCAGCCCAGAAGTCTCTCTCACTGACCTGTAGCGTCTGTGGGCAGAGGGACCTTCGTGGCCGCCAGAGATTCCGTCCCTGAAGCCTGCTCGGATCTGATCCTCTGGGGCCGCATGGCCGGGGAAGCACAGAGGTGGGCTCCGCTGTCCAGAGTGCGATGTACCCCTGGGGATGGCTCTCTAGGGCTCTCTGGAATGGAAATCTTTTCCAATGTGTTTCTGCGTGCCTTGCAGTGCTCCAGAATTTGTGGGGAGTTCTTCTTGCAGGAAATATATGGGCTATGGGTTTGGAGCTAGCATATATGAGTCTTTCTACTCTGCCATCTTGGCTCCACCCCAGAAACAGCTTTTCCAATTGAGTGGAAAAGGGGGTAGATAGAGGAAAAAAGTGAATCTTTCTGTCATCGCATTTGTCTCAAGGAAGAAATAGCATGCACACTCAATTTGAGTGTGAAAAGTCTGTCTTACACTACAGGAAATTAGGGGAGAAGGGGATAAGCAGGGTGGGAAGTATGATGGAAGAGAGGGCAAGTGGAAGGAGGGAGAAAACAGAAGTAAACATTCTTGGGACAAAAGAGAGAATAGAAGAAATGAGGGGTAGGATAGGATGGAGGGAAATATAGTTAGTCTTACACAACATGACTATTATGGAAGACATTTGTAAAACTGCACATATATAGCCTATGTTGATTTCCTTGCCTTCTCAGGGGGGATGGGAAGAGAGGGAGGAAGGAAGAGAAGTTGGAACTCAAAGTTTTAGAAACAAATGTTGAGAATTGTTTTTGCATACAACTGGAAAATAGGAAATACAGGTAATGGAGTATAGAAATTTATCTTGCCCTACAGGACAAGAGAGAAGGTGGGAATAAGGGAAGGAAGGGATATTAGAAAGCAGGGCACATTGGTGGAAGGGGCAATCAGCATGCAAGGCATGTGGGGGTGGGGAAGGGGAAAGATGGGGAGAAAATTTGGAACTCAAAATTTTGTGGAAATGAATGTTGAAAACTTAAAATAAATACATAAATAAAAAATTTAAATAAAGAGTAAAGCAGAACTGACAAAATTCATAACTTACATATTCACAGGCAAAGTAAGAGATATTTTTTCACCCTTGAGAAATAAACTGAGTTACAGTCTTGACTCCTAAAAGATGTTTTTTTCTCTCTCTCTTCGAGAGAAGGACAACCTGTATGACTACTCTGATGTGTCTCTAACTGGATTGTATTTAAACTCCTCAAACAGGCAATATGGAGGAACATAAGGTCCCCTCAAATTATCTATAGGCAGAAGCAGTTTAAAGGTCTGTCTTAACTGGCTACTGAAAACCCAACAGACCTAAAGTGAACACAGGTTAGATAAGCATCCTGGAAGAAACAGGCAGTGTCTCCACATTATATTCCTCTGTTCTGGTTAGCTCACTAAAAGATATAGCTTCATATATACATAATGTCTTTTGAATTAGTAGAATTTTTCTTATGTCAATATTTCAGCAGGGTGTGGAAGAGAGGTGATGCTACTTTTATTCCTATTTTACTTTCTTTAATTGATCTCACTAAAATATCTTTTCTCTCCCTCCCACCTCATGCCTAACATTTAAAAATAGAAAAAAATGCTAAAAATTATAAATATGTATAGTCAGGCAAAATAAATCATTACATTATCCATGTCCAAAAAAAGCATGTGTGTCATTTGGCACCAAGGATCCATCAACTTTGTGTCAGGAGGTGGGCAGCTTTCATCATCATTGATGGTATGGAATGAATTATAGTTGGTCAATGCGTTGATCACAATTCTTAAGTCATAATTCTGTTCAAAAGTTACACCAGCAGAAGGTAAAAGATTTGCAAACTTCTATTCATCTAGAAACATATCAAGTATGGTCTCAGCAAGAAATTATATCTGTTGTCTGAAGACTAGGCTAGCTAAGGGTATTAAGGATATATGACTCATGATCAGAGGATGGGCCACTTGGTGATTATTTTTTTCTTCATTTTTGTTTGTTTGTCCTAATGATCAGAAGGAGTACCTCACAGTTCACTTCAATGTTATTTGTGTCAGAAAATATAGGCAACGATGTAAAGAATCAGAGTTCTCAAGCATTAATTTATTGTTAATGTTCTGAATGTGATCTTCAGTTAGCAACAATTAACAGCCTACCAGAAAAACCAAGTAACAATATAAATGGAATATGTAACCGTATAAACAAAATGAGAAAATATATTTATCAATAAGTATTTTTAAAATACTATGTGTTGTGCTAGATGCAAGATTGAAATAAAAAGAAAAAAAGAAAACAACCCCCCAGAAGTTTACATTGTAAAAGGCGAGAAAACATATACAAAACACAACATTCGTGATAAATACAAGGAAAAAGTAGATATCAATAGAAGGGATGACACTAAGAGCTGAATGAAATAAGACGTACTGGAGGAGGCAGTTTGATAAACCTTTCAATTTCCCTTAATGCAGGTACCTTCCTTTTGTTGAGTATCTTCATTCTATCCTGTGAATATCTTGTTTCTTCATAACTGTTTCTTTCATCATACTGTGACCTCACTGAGGGCAGGATTTCCCTTTCATTGTATCCTCAGAAGTTAGCACAGTAATTGGCACATAGAAGATGCTTAGTAAAAAATTATTGAGAGTGTATAAAAATGATTGTGTCTGATGCATTAACATGTATTGCAAAGGATGAAAGGGTCTCATTTAAAATATATTTCACAATTCAAGAAAGTATAGTTACAATAACGTTAGCAATAACCCCTTGATAATTGGGTCCATAATCGACACCATATGCCAAGTGGATAGGGAAATGAAGAGCATAAGGGGCAAACTAAGGGAATGTCAATCAGGTCGTCATACCTCAGAATCTTGAGGACCCTTATAAGTCTTTTCTATGAAAAAATGTTGGCAGATTGTGATTTTATGATTTTAGTAACAAGGTCTAGTACCGTTTTTATTATAATGCAAATTATTCTAATGATAAAGTGGCATGGCATCGTGGTGTGGAAATACTTGGAACTATTCATTGACATGGAAGGCAGAAGAGCAAATAATAGTGAAACTTCAAATGATTTTGAAGAGGAGAAGACATCATCAGACTGGAATGTCTTAAAGTTCACTAAAAACTGAAAATGAGAGTCATAGGCTTTTCAAATTATGTTAGCTATATTTATTTTATGTATTCAACTAACACACCAATTATATTAAAGGAGAATAATTCAAGAAAGCTGGTTAAATTCTGAAAGGCTAAAAAGAGTACGACTATATAAAATCTATTTTTTTCCTTAAGGACTTCTCACTGTCATATGGATTACTAGCAATGTACTTCAACAGCTTCCTGTCAGACTTAAGCATATCAGGTATTTATTTTAAACAGAAGGTATGATACATTTAATACCAATTAGGAATCCCTCCAAACTTTTATGGATATTTTAAAAGAATTTTCATCTTGCTTCATGAAACAAATCTGTCAATACTCACATGTAAGCAATATTTCCAATAGTCTCAGAGGTGCAGAAAAATCATAACTTTTTCCAGAATCTTTTCCCTAAATGTATAATTTTTGTTAGTTTTCAGTATTCTTCAATCATTTTCTTAAGTTCTAAATTTCTTTCCCTTTTCTTCCTCCTCTCTCTCCAAGACTGTATGCAATCTTATGTGGGCTCTACACATACATTCTTATTAAGCACATTTTTACATTATTCATGTTGCATAGAAGAATTAAAACAAAAGGGAGAAACCATGAGAAAAAGAAAACAAAATAAAATATAACAATAGAGAAAAGTCTACTTCATTCTGTGTCCCGAATTCATAGTTCTTTCTATGGATGTGGATGGCATTTTGCCTAATATCTTTTGGAAATGGTTTAAGTCCTTGCATTGCTGAGGACTGCTAAGTCTATCAAAAATAGTCTTCACACACTGTGGCTGTTGCTGTGTATAATATTTTTTTCAATTCACTCAGCATCAGTTAATACATGTTCCCTAGTTTTTCTGAAGCCTGTCTCTTCATCATTTTTTACAGCACAATAGTACTTCTACATTAATATGCCACAGCATTCATATACGATTCCCCAAGTGATGGGCAAATCCTAGATTTCCAGTTCTTGTCCATAACAAAAAGAGAAGCTATAAATATTTTATACATATCGGTCCTTTTCCTATATTTATGATCCCTTTGGAAGACAGCCCTAGAAGCAGTATTGCTGGGTCAAAGGGTAAGCACAGTTTTATGGGTCTTTGGGCATAGTTCCAAACTGCTCTCCAGAATGGTTGAATCAGCTTACAGCACTGCCAACAATGAATTAGTGTTCCACCTCCCCCACATTTTCTCCTAGATTTTTCGTTTTCCTTTTCTCCAAAAAGCGTGATGTGGTACCTCAGCATTGTTTTGATTTCCTTCTCTCTATTCAATAGCAATTTAGAGCATTTTTTCATGCGTCTATAGATAGCTTTGATTTCTTCCTCTGAAAACTGCCTGTTCATATCCTTTGACCATTTATCAGTTGGGGAATGACTTGTATTCTTCTAAATTTGATTCAGTTCTCTACATATTTTAGAAACGAGACGTTTATCAAAGACACTAATTGCACAAATTCTCCCCCAGTGTTCTGTTTCCCTCCTAATGTTGGTTTCATTGGCTTTGTCTGTGCAGAAACTTTTTAATGAAATCAAAAGTATTCATTTTGCATTTAATAATATTCTCTATTTTTTTTGGTCATGAATTCCTCTATTCTCCATAAGTCTCACAAATAAAGTATTACTTGCTCCACAAACGTGTTTATAGCATCAGCCTTCATACCTAGATCTTGAATCCATTTGGACTTTATTCTGGTATATGGTGTCAGGCATTGGTCTATGCCTAATTTGTACCTTACTATTTTCTAGTTTTCCAAGTAGATTTTATCAAACGCTGACAAAGCTGGGGTCCTTGGGTTTATCAAATGGTAAACTGTTTGTGTACCTAACCTATTGCATTAGTCTAGCCCTCTGTTTCTTAGCCAGTAGCAAGTGGTTTTGATGATTCCTGGTTTTTAATAAAATGTAAGATCTGGTATTACTAGGCTACTTTCTCTAGAATTTCTTTTCATTAATTCCCTTGACATTCTGGATCTTTTATTATTTCAGATGCATTTTGATATTATTTTTTCTAATTACATAAAGTAAGTATTTCTAGTTTGATTGGTATGGCACTGAATAACTAAATTAATATAGGTAGAATTCTTATTTTTATTATATTAGCTCGGTCTACCCACGAACATCTGCTTTTTCCAATAATTTAGATCTGACTTTATTTGTGCAAGAAGTGTTTTGTAATTGTGTTCATATAGGCCCTGGGTTTTGGCAAATACAGCACCAAGTATTTTATACTGTTGAAAGTAATTTTAAATGGAATTTGTTTTTCTGTCTTTTATTTCTGACCTTTGTAAGTAATATAAAGAAATGCAGATGATTTTCATGGATTTATTTTATATTCTTTAAATTTGCTAAAGTTGTTTATTATTTCAAATATCTTTTGTACTTGATTCTCTAGGATTCTCTAAATATATCTTCATATCATCTGCAAAGAGTGACAACAGTCTTTCTTTGCTTACTTTAATTTCTTTATCTTCTTGATAAAGCTAACATTTTTAGTACCATATTGCATAACAGTGTTGATAATGGACATGCTTGTTTCACCCCCAATCTTTTTGGAAATGCATCTAGGTTATCTCCATTACATATATTGCTTGCTGGTGGTTTTTGGTTGATGCTACTTATTATTTTAAGGATGGGTCCCATGCGCTCCAGTGTTTTCATAGGAAAGAGTGCTGTATTTTGTAAAAAGATCCTTCTGCATCTATTCAGGTAAACATACAGGTTTTGCTATGGTTGTTGTTCTCGATATTACTGTTGTTGTTGTTGATGATGTGATTATGATGATAGTTATCTTAATTTTGAACCAACCCTGCATCCCTGGTACAACTGCTACCTAATCAAAGTATATCATTCTCATGAGAAGTTACTGTATTCCTTCTGCTAACATCTTATTTTAAATTATTGCATCTATATTACTTATGGAATTGGTCTATAATTTTCTCTCTCTGTTTTGGCTCTTTTCAGTTTGGGTATCAGCACTGTATATGTATCATGAAAAGAATTCAGAAGAACTCATTTTTGCCAATTTTTCCAAATAATCTCTATAATATTGGAATTAACTGTCTTTAACTGTTTGATAGAATTCACTTGTAAGTCCATCTGGCCCTGAAGATTTTTTCCTAAGCACTTCATTGACAGCTTATTCAATATATTTTTTTCCCAAATTTTACTTCATTTTCTGTTAGGATATTTTTGTAAATAATCATCCATTTCACTAAGATTCTCAAATTTGTAGATGGCATACAATTGGGTAAAGTAATTTCTCTTCATTGGAGTTGAATTCACCGTTTTCATTTTTAATACCAGTAATTTGGTGTTTCCCTTTCTTTATTTTTAATAAAAATTTATTTATTTAAATTTTTACATTCATTTTCACAAAATTTTGAGTTCCAAATTTTCTCCCCTTTTATCCTCTCCCCCCACACCAATACACAGAGCAATCTAGTTTTCCCTATCTCCAATCTGCCCTCTCTTCTATCATCTCTCCCTTCTCTTGTCCCCATCTTCTCTTTTGTCCTGTAGGGCCAGATGACTTTCTATTCCCCATTAACTGTATTTCTTATTTCCTAGTAGCAACAATAATACTAAGCAGTTTTTCCTAAAACTTTGAGTTCCAACTTCTCTCCATCCCTCCCTCCCCAACCATTCCTTTGGGAAGGCAGGCAATTCAATATAGTCCCTATCTGTGTAGTTTTTCAAATGACTTCGATAATAGTCGTGTTGTGTAAGAATAACTCTATTTCCCTCCATCCTATCCTGCCCCCCATTGTTTCTATTTTGCCTTTTGATGCTATCCCTCCCCGAGTGTTGACTTCAAATTGCTCCCTCCTCCCATTACCCTGCTTCCATCATCACCCCCCCTTGCTTATCTCCTTCTCCCCCACTTTGCTGTATTGAAAGATAGGTTTTCATAGCAAAATGAGTGTGCATTTTATTCCTTCCTTTAGTCGAATGTGATGATGGTAAACTTCTTGTTTTTTTTTTCTCAGCTCCCCTTTTTTTCCCTCCAATAAAAAGTCTCCTGCTTGCCTCTTGAATAAGATATGATTTACCCCATTCCATTTCACCCTCTCTTCTACCAGTACATTTCTCTCTCACCATTTACCTTAATTTCTTTTAAGATATGGTCCCATTCTATTCAATTCACTCTGTGCTCTCTGTCTCTGTATGTGTGTGTGCATGCACACGTGTACGTGTGTGTGTGTGTGTAGGTGTGTGTGTGATCCCACCAACTACCCAGATACTGAAAAGTTTTAAGAGTTACAAATACTGTCTTTCCATGTAGGAATGTAAACAGTTCACTTTTGGTAAGTCCCTTATGACTTCTCTTTGCTGTTTACTTTTTCACACTTCTTCTCATTCTTGTGTTTGAAAGTCAAATTCTCTTTTCAGCTCTGGTCTTTTCATCAAAAATGCTTGAAAGTCCTCTGTTTCATTGAAAGACCATATTTTCCCCTGAAGTATTTTACTCAGCTTTGCTGGGTAGGTGATTCTTGGTTTGAGTCCTAGTTCCTTTGACTTCTGTAATATTCTATTCCATGCCCTTCGATCCCTTAATGTAGAAGCTGCTAGATCTTGAGTTATCCTGATTGTATTTCCACAATTCTGAAACTGTTTCTAGCTTCCTGCAATATTTTCTCCTAGACATGGGAATTCTGGAATTGGGCCACAATGTTCCTAGGAGTTTCTCTTTTTGGATCTCTTTCAGATGATTATTGGTGGATTCTTTCAATACTTATTTTGCCCTCTGGTTATAAAATCTCAGGGCAGTTTTCCTTGATAATTTCATCTAAGATGATGTCTAGGCTCTTTTTTTGATCATGACTTTCAGGAAGTCCCATAATTTTTAAATTGTCTCTCCTGGATCTATTTTCCAGGACAGTTGTTTTTCCAATGAGATATTTCACAGTCTCTTCCATTTTTTCATTCTTTTGGTTTTGTTTTGTGGTTTCTTGGTTTCTCAGAAAGTTATTAGACTCCATCTGTTCCATTCTAATCTTGAGAGAACTATTCTCTTCAGTGAGGTTTTGAACCTCTTTTTCCATTTGGCCAATTCTGCTTTTGAAAGCATTCTTCTCCTCATTGGCTTTTTGAACCTCTTTTGCCAATTGAGTTAGCCTATTTTTCAAGGTGTTATTTTCTTCAGTATTTTTTGGGGTCTCCTTTACCAAGGTATTGCCCGTTTTTCATGCTTTTCCTGCATCTCTCCCACTTCTTTTCCCAGTTTTTCCTCCACCTGTCTAACTTGATTTTCAAAATCCTTTTTGAGCTCTTCCAAGGTCTGAGCCCACCGGACATCCATGTGGGATGTCTGGGATACAGAGGTCCCGACCTCCACATCTTTCCCTGATGGTAAGAATATTTCCTTGCCATCAGAATTGAAAAGCGGGAACATTTTCACCCCCTCAAAGAAGCTCTATATAGTCTTATTTTTCTTCCCTTTTCTGGGCATTTTCCCAGCCAGTTACTTGACTTCTGAGATTCCTGTCCACCCCTGCCTAGATCCGCCCAGCTAGTGCTTGGGGTCTGAGATTCAAATGGGCTTTCCGTGACAGGGACAGCTGCTATTCAATGTGAGCTTAAGTTCTGGTGCTCAGGTTGGGGCAGGGTTGCCTCCCAGGCTCAGTTCCCTCAGGGGCTTTATGCAGAGACCTTCAGTAATGGAGCGGGTGTGGGCAGGGCCGTCTCCTAGGCTCAGCTCCCTCATAGGCTTTATGCAGAGACGTTCAGTAAAGGGGCAGGTGGGGGCAGGGCTGTCTCCCAGGTTCAGTTCCCTCAGGGAGTTTATGCAGAGACCTGAGCTTCTGGCTGCTGCTCGGGGAGTTCCAGGCCGCTGCCGCTGCATCCACCACTTCCTGCCCTTGCCTCTCCCTCTGCAGCATTCTCCCGAGGGGGCCCGAGCCATGGAGACACCCCGCTCCCCTCTTGGCCAGCCCAGACGTCTCTCTCACTGACCTGTATCGTCTGTGGGCAGAGGGACCTTCCCGGATCCTGGAGATTCCGTCCCTGAAGCCTGCTCAGATCTGCCTCTCTGGGGCCACCCGGCCAGGGCAGGGCAGGCGTGGACTCTGCTTTCCGGGGCACGAGGGACCCTGGGGACGACTCTCCAGGGCTCTCCAGAACGGAAATCTTTTCCACTGTGTTTCTGTACTCCTTGCAGTGATCCAGAATTTGTGGGGAGTTCTTGCAGGAAATATATGGGCTGTGGGTTCGTAGCTAGCATACGTGAGTCTTTCTACTCCACCATCTTGGCTACACCCCCCCTTTTTTTTTTTTAAATCCAACTGAATACAGGGCAGGTTTTTCTATTTTATTGTTTTTATTTCACAAAACCAACTCTTAGTTTTATTTGTTACTCTCAAATTTTCTTAATTTCAAGTTTATTAATATTTCTTTTGGTTTTCAGTATTTCTAATTTGGTATCTAATTGGGGATTTTAAGTTTGTTCTTTTTCTAGCTTTTTAAGTTGCATGCCCAATTCATTGATCTCCTCTTTCTCTATTTTATTCATGTAAGCATTCAAAGACATAAAACATCCTCTATGAACTCGTTTTGGCGAATCCCATAAGTTTTGGTAGTTTGCCTCATTATTGTCATTCCCTTAAATGAAATTATTGTTTCTATGGTTTGTTGACTGAATAATTCATTCTTTAGGACTAAATTATTTAGTTTCCAATTAATCATTGGTCTATGTTTCCATGGCTCCTTTATTACATATAATTTTTCTATGACACATTGAGTATTTCTCTCTTTATCCCTTGTATTGGAAGTTTTTTATGCTCTAGTGCATATTCAATTTTTGTGTATGTGCCATGTACTACTGAGAAAAAGATATAATCCTTTCTATCTCCATTTAGTTTTCTCCAGAGGTCTATCATATCGACCATTTCCTGAACTCTATTCACTTGCTTAACTTCTTTCTTGTTTACCTTGAAATTAGATTTATCAAGTTCAGAGAGGGGCAGATTGAGGTCCCCAACTAGTACAGTTTTTCTCTCTGTGTCTTCCTTTAACTCTTTTAACTTCTCTGATTATGTGTAGGCAATGCAACTTGGTGCATGTATCTTTAGCAATGATATTACTTCATTGTCTATGGTGCATTTCAGCGTGATATAGTTTCCTTCTTCATCTCTTTTGATGACGTCTATCTTTGCTTTTTCTTTGTCTGAGATTATGATTGCTACATCTGCATTTTTTTTTACTTCAACTGAAACATAGTACATTCTACCCCAGCATTTTACCTTTATCATGTGTATTTCATCCTGCGTCAAATGTGTTTCTTGTAACAGATGTGTTGTAGGATTACGGTTTTTAATCTATTCTGCTATCTGCTTCCATTTTAGGGGAGAGTTCATTCCATTCACATTCACAGTTATGATTACTATCTCTATCTTTCTCTCCATCTTATGCCCCTTTCCATTTGTGCTTTAATTTCTCCTTCCCCTGTCCCCTTACTTTTGCCCACTGCCTCCCTCACTCTTCCCTCAGTTTTGTCAGCCTCCCACAGTTTTCTCTCACTTTTCTCTTACTACTTCTCCCCTCCCTTCTAGAGTCCATCTCCCTTTTACTCCCCCTTTTCCTTAAAACAACAACAAGCATACTGCTTCTTCACTCCTTTTTAATCTCCACTACTTTTCCTTTCCCCATTTCCCTCTTACTGTTTTTAGGGCAAGTTAAATTTCTATATTCAACTGAGAATGTTACTCCCTCTTTGCACCAAATCCAATAAGAAGTAAAGCTCAAATCATGCTCATCTCCTTCCCTTTTTTTGCTCTACTATATATATGTAGAGAGAGAGAGTGCCACTTCCCGTGATATAATTTAGCCCTTTCTGTCTCCTCCTTTCCTTTTCTCCCTTCACACACTTTAATTAGGTTTCTTTACCATCACATTAGTTAATTTATACCCACAACCTCTCTCTGTCTCTCTCTGTTTCTGTCTCTGTCTCTGTCTCTCTCTCTCTTTCTCTCTCTCTCTCTCTATATATATAGATAGATAGATAGATATAGATATAGATATAGATATAGATATGGATATATTGCTTAACTTCTGTCTTGTTTACTTTGAAATTAGATTTATCAAGTTCAGAGAGCGGCAGATTGAGGTCCCCCACTAGTACAGTTTTTCTCTCTTTATATCACAGGAATACACACACACACACACACACACACACACACACACACACACACACACACACACATATATATATATATATATATACATATATAATACTTTAAAGTGATCACTTTAAAATGTTGTAATAAATATACAATTCCCAAGATTAAAAAATAATATCGAGCAGGTGGAACCAGAGGAGCAGGAGCTGAGGGTGTGAGACCAGCAGAGCCTAGCCAGTGACAGTCAATGAAGACCAGATATCAGCACAGCAGCTCCTGAGACTTTGAGCCCACATATTAAACATCGGTAAGTCACCTACTTGAACTTCCAGGAGCAGGGATGGTGGAGTGATCAGTAAATGCTCCATTCTCCCCCCTTGATGACCTTGAAAGAATCATAAAATATTTGCCCAGAAAAATCCTGGATCAACAGAAACAGCAGAGGTAGTAAATAGTCTCATAACACCTGAGGCTAGGAAAACAGCTAAGGGGTTTCTTCCTACTGTGGTGGAGGCAATTCAGAAGGATAGAGGACTCAAGGTGGAGGAAATTCACACTAGGACTCAGGAAAGCCTTAGTGCCAGAAGAGGAGCCCCAGGAGGGGTGGGAACTCACACTAGCATCTAAGTGTGCCACAGCAATCCAGGGGAAACTGGAAGACAATAGGGCAGCTTGGATCACCATCCCCTGAGCTTACCTTTGCCTCAGCTCAGCCGAGGAGACCTCCTGCCACCAGACCACTACTCATCCACACTTAACAACCTAACCCCAGGGCTGATTAGGGAAACACAAAACAAAAACCTTCTCTTAGTTTTTTCACAGAAGTTGGCTCCACACCAAGTTCTGCAGCTTATAACTGAAAGAATTAGAAGGAACAACACACAATCAACATCATGAACAATAAAAAGCAAAGGGAGGGCAAAAAAACCATAGAATCTTTCTATGGGGATAAGGACCAAAACACAAAGAGGTCAGTACGGAGACTGTACTTCAACCTGAAACTTCAGAAGGGACTATGAACTTGCTCGCATATACAAACAGCCCTCCTGGCACAGCTGAAGAAGGAAATAGAAGAAAAACTGGCCAATGATTTTAAAATTATGAAAAAAAATTCACTGATGAGAACATCTCTTTGAAAAGGAAAATTGAGCAAATGGAAAAGGAAGCACAAAAATTAACTGGCGAAAATAGCTTCTTAAAAGGAAAAATTGGACAGATGGAAAAAGGAGATGCAAAAGCTAACTGAAGAAAACAATATGATAAAGATTATAATTGAGCAAGTAGAAACTAATAACTCAATGAGACAGCAAGAATCAGTCAAACAAAATCTAAAAAATGGAAAGATAGAAGAAAATGTAAAATATCTAATTGGAAAAAAAACTGACCTGGAAAATAGATCCAGGAGAGAAAATTTAAGAATTGTTGGCTTGCCAGAAAGCCACGATGAAAAAAAGAGTCTGGATAATACCTTCCAGGAATTCAATCATCGAGGAAAACTGCCAAGGATCAACTACCCAGCAAAGTCCAACATAACATTTCAGGCAAGGAGATGGTCATTCAGTGAAGTAAAGGATGTCCAGACTATCCTGACAAAAACACCAGAACTTAATAGACAATTCAGTCTTCAAATGCAGGTCTCAAGAGGAGCATAAAAGGTAAACAGGGGGAAAAACTTGTTACTCAATTTGGGTAAACTGTTTACCTCCCTATAAGGGAAGATGATACCTGTTAATACCTGCTGAGAATTGTGCATCTATTACAAAGTATAAAAGGGATATACATAGAGGAAATGGGTATGAAGTAAATGACGTTATGTTAAAAATATGATTTATGTGTGCTGAAGGCATTGTAACAGGAGGTGTGATAAGTAGGAAACAGAAAATGGTAAATTACATCACAGGTAGAAGTACAAAATTATAGTAGAGGAAAAGAAGGGAGGGCGAGGAGCACTGTTTCAGAGGTACTCTCATCTGATTTGTTTCAAGGAGGGTACAACAACCTTAAGTAGATAACCCTAACTAGCTCTACAGGCAGTAGGAAGGGAAGGGGGAAGAAAGTTGAGGGAAGTTGAAAAGGGGGGAAGAAGCAATAAGGGTAAAGGGGAGTAAAAGGGAGTGGGGCTAAAAGAAAGAAGGAAGGGCTGCAAAACGAGGGGATGAAAAGTGAAAACTATTGAGGATGGGAAGGGAGAAGGGAGACCTAAAAACACAAATGGTGGGAAAGAAGATGGAGGGAAATACACAGATTATAATCATAACTGTCAATGTGAATGGAATGAACTCTCCCATAAAAGGAAGATGGATAGCTGAATGGACAACAAACACATTTGAAACAGGGGGATACACACAGGATAAAGGTAAAAGGTTGGAGCAAAATATATTGTGCTTCAGCTGCTGTAAGCAAAGCAGGAGTAGCAATCCTAATCTCAGACAAAGCAAAAGCAGAAATAGATCTAATCAAGATATAAGGATTGAAACTATATCCAGCTACAAGGCACCATAGACAATGAAGCAACATCATTACTAAACATAAATGCTCCAAGTGGCATAACATCCAAATCCTTAGAGGAGAGGTTGGGGGAGTTGAAGGAAGAAATTGACAGCAAAACAATACTAGTGGGTGACCTCAAAATCCCCCTCTCTGAACTTGATAAATCAAACCTCAAAACAAATAAGAAGAGGATAAGGAGGTAAATAAAACTCTGGATAAGGTAGATATGATAGATCTCTGGAAAAAATTGAATGGGAATAGAAGGAATACACCTTTTTCTCAGGCGCACACGGCACATTTACAAAAATTGACCGTGTACCAGGACATAAAAACCTCACAGTTCAATGTAGAAAGGCAGAGATAATCAATGCATCCTTCTCAGATCAGAATTCAATAACAATCATATGTAATAAAAGGCCGTGGACAGATAAACCAAAAATCAGTTGGAAACTCAATAATCTAATCTTGAAGAAAGAGTGGGTTAAAGAAGAAATCATAGAAACAATCAACAACTTCCTTCAAGAGAATGACAATAATGAGACAACCTATCAAATCTTATGGAATACTGCAAAAGCAGTTCTTAGAGAAAGTTTTATATCTTTAAATGCCTACATAAATAAAATAGAGAAAGAGGAGATCAATGACTTGGGCATGCAGCTGAAAAAGCTGGAAAAGAGCAAATTGAAAATTCCCAAATTAATACCAAAATAGAAATACTGAAAACCAAAGGAGAGATTAATAAAATTGAAATTAAGAAAACTCTTGAATTGATAAATAAAACCAGTAATTGGTTTTATGAAAAAACTAATAAAATTGGTAAATCTTGGTCAATTTGATTTAAAAAAGAAAGAAGAAAATCAAATCACTAATATTAAAAATGAAAGGGGTGAACTCACCTACAATGAGGATGAAATTAAAACAGTAATTAGAAATTACTTTACCCAACCTTATTCCCACAAATTCGACAATCTAAATAAGATGGATGAGTATTTTTAAAAATACAAATTGCCCAGATTAAGAGAAGAGGAAGCTGAATACTCAAACAAACCCATCTCTGAAAAGGAAATTGAACAAGCCATCAATGAACTCCCCGGGAAAAAATCTCCAGAGCCAGATGGATTTACAAATGAATTCTCTCAAACATTTAAAGAACAGTTAATTCCAATATTATATAGGCTATTTTTGAAAATTGGGCAAGAAGGAGTCATCGCAAATTCTTTCTGTGATACAAATATGCTTTTGATACCTAAACCAGGAAGAGACAAAACAGAGAAAGAAAAGTATAGACCAATTTCTCTAATGAATATTCAATTCAAAAATTTTAAACAAGATTTTAGCAAAAAGAATACAGCATCTTATCATGAGAATAATACATTATGATGAGGTGGGATTCATACCAAGAATGCAGCTTCAGTTATAGGAAAACTGTTAGTATTATCAGTCATATCAACAACAAAACTAACAAAAACCACACGATTATCTCAATAGATGCAGAAACAGCTTTCGACAAAATATAACACCCATTCCTATTAAAAACTCTGGAGAATATAGGAATAAAGGAAACTTTCCATAAAATAATAAGCAATATCTACCTGAAACCTTCAGCAAGCATTATATGCAATGGGGATAAGCTAGATACATTTCCAATAAGATCAGGGGTGAAAAAAGGATGTCAGTTATGACCACTATTACTCAACATAGTACTAGAAATGTTAACTGTAGCAATTATACAAGACAAAGAAATTGACGGAATAAGAACAGGCAAAGAAAAAACTAAGTTATCACTCTTTGCAGATGATATGATGATATACTTAGAGAATCGCATTCAAGTAAAAAATTCAAGTAAAAAACAACCTGAAGTAATAAACAACTTTGGCAAAGTTGCAGATTACAAAATAAAACTGCATACATCTTCTGCATTCCTATGTATTAGCAACAAAGTCCAACAGAAAGAGAAAGAAAGAGAAATCCCATGTAAAGCTAGCATAGACATTGTGCAATATTTGGGAATTTGACTGCCAAAACAAACCCAGGGAGTATATGAACACAACTACAAGACAATTTTTGAACAAATAAAATCGGATTTAAGTAACTGGAATAACTTCAGTTGCTCATGGTTAGGCTGAGCAAATATAATAAAAATGGCAACTCTACTTAAATCAATTTACTTATTTAGTGTCATAAAAATTAAACTATCAGATAATTATTTTCTAGAGCTGGATAAAATAATATCAGAGTACATCTGGAAGAACAAGATGTCCAGAATGTCAAAGGGACTAATGAAAAGAAATGCTTGGGAAGGTGATGTAGTGCTACCAGATCTCAAATTGTATTATATAGCAATTATCAAAACCACTTGGTAGTGGATAAGAAACAGAAGGGTAGGGGGTGCAGCCAAGATGGTGGAGTAGAAAGACTCACATACACTAGCTCTGAAACCACAGGCCATATATTTCCTGCAAGAAAAACTCCCCACAAATTCTGGATCATGGCAAGGCATGCAGAAACACAGTGGAAAAGATCTCCATTCCAGAGAGCCCTAAAGAGCGGTCCCCAGGGTCCGTTGCACCCTGGAAAGCAGAGCCAACCCCTGAGCTACCCTGGCCACAGCCCCTGGGACTCCCGGACCAGCAGGCAGAATTTCAGGGCCATTACCGTGGGTCTCTGCATAAACCCCCTGAGGGAACTGAGCCTGGGAGACGGCCCTGCCCCCACCCGAGCACCAGAACTTAAGATCACATTGAATAGCAGCCACGCCTGCCACAGAAAACCCATTTGAATCTCAGACCCCAAGCCCTAGGTGGGCAGATCTAGGCGGGGGTGCAGAGGAATCTCAGAAGTCAAGTAACTGGCTGGGTAAATGCCCAGAAAAGGGAAGAAAAATAAGAGTATAGAAAGCTACTTTGATGGGGTTCAGATGTTCCCGCCTTTCAACTCTGATGATGAGGAAGGATTCTTACCATCAGGGAAAGATGTGGAGGTTGGGGCCTCTGTATCCCAGACATCTGAGGTGGATGTCCGGATGTCCGGCTCAGGCCATGGAAGAGCTCAAAAAGGATTTTGAAAATCAAGTTAGACAAGTGGAGGAAAAATTGGGAAGAGAAATGAGAGAGATGCAAGAAAAGCATGTAAAATGGGTCAATACCTTGCTAAAGGAGACCCAAAAAAATGCTGAAGAAAATAACACCTTGAAAAATAGGCTCACTCAATTGGAAAAAGAGGTTCAAAAAGCCAATGAGAAGAAGAATGCTTTCAAAACCAGAATTAGCCAAATGAAAAAAGAGGTTCAAAAGCTCACTGAAGAGAATAGCTCTCTCAAAATTAGAATGGAACAGATGGAGGCTAATGACTTTCTGAGAAACCAAGAAATCACAAAACAAAACCAAAAGAATGAAAAAATGGAAGAGAATGTGAAATATCTCATTGGAAAAACAACTGGTCTGGAAAATAGATCCAGGAGAGACAATTTAAAAATTATGGGACTACCTGAAAGTCATGATCAAAAAAAGAGCCTGGACATCATCTTTCATGAAATTATCAAGGAAAACTGCCCTGATATTCTACAACCAGAGGGCAAAATAAGTATTGAAGGAATCCATCGATCACCGCCTGAAAGAGATCCCAAAAGAGAAACTCCTAGGAACATTGTGACCAAATTCCAGTTCCCAGTTCAAGGAGAAAATCTTGCAAGGAGCTAGAAAGAAACAATTCAAGTATTGTGGAAATCCAATCAGGATAACACAAGATCTAGCAGCTTCTACCTTAAGAGATCAAAGGGCATGGAATAGGATATTCCAGAAGTCAAAGGAACTAGGGCGCATGCACACATGCACACACGTACAGAGACAGAGAGCACAGAGTGAATTGAATAGGATGGGACCATATCATAAAGGAAATTAAGGTAAATGGTGAGAGATAAATGTAGTGGGAGGAAAGAGGGTGAAATGGAATGGGGTAAATTATATCTCATTCAAGAGGCAAGCAGGAGACTTTTTAGTGGAGGGAAAAAGAGGACAGCTGAGAAAAAAAAGAAGTTTACCCTCATCACTTTTGACCAAAGGAAGGAATAAAATGCACACTCATTTTGGCATGAAAACCTATCTTTCGATATAGGAAAGTCGGGAGAAGGAGATAAGCAAGGGGCGGATGATGGTAGGGACGGCAATGGGAGGAGGGAGCAATTTGAAGTCAACCCTCGGCAAGGGACGTGATGAAAAGACAGAATAGAAACAATGGGGGGCAGGATAAGATGGAGGGAAATACAGTTAGTCTTACGCAACATGACTATTATCGAAGTCATTGCAAAACTACACAGATAGGGCCTATATTGAATTGCCTGCCTTCCCAAAGGGAATGAGTGGAGAGAGAGGCATGGGGAGATTTTTGAACTCAAAGTTTTAGGAACAACTGTTGAGTATTGTTCTTGCTACTAGGAAATAAGAAATACAGTTAATGGGGAATAGAAAGTCATCTGGCCCTACAGGCCAAAGACAACATGGGGACAAGAGAAGGGAGGGATGATAGAATAGAGGGCAGATTGGTGATAGGGAAAATTGGACTGCTCGGTGTATTGGGGTGGGGGGAGGGGATAAAAGGGAAGAAAATTTGGAACCCAAAATTTTGTGAAAATGAATGTAAAAAGTTAAATAAATAAATTTTTAATAAAAGAAAAGAAAGAAACAGAAAGGTAGACAAGTGGAATACACTTGACATTCAAGGCACAGTAGGTAATGAATATAGAACTCTCCTGTTTGAACAGCACAAGTACCCCAGCTTCTGGGATAAGAACTCACTCTCTGACAAAAATTGCTGGGAAAACTGGATAACAGTGTAGCAGAAACTAGGCATAGATCCATGCCTGACACCATACACAAGAATAAATTCCAAATGGGTACACAAACTTGGCATACAAATTGATACCATGGACAAACTGGAGGATCAAGGAATAGTGTATTTATCAGATTTTTGGGGAAGGGAAGAGTTTCTTACTGAAGAAAAGATAGAAAGCATTATGAAATGAAAGATGGATAACTTTGATTAAATTAAACTGAAAAGTTTTTGCACAGCCAAACCGAATGCAACCAAAATTTGGAGGGATGTAGTAAATTGGGAAAGACTTTTTACAGCTAACCTCAGGTATATAGGCTTCATTTCTGGAATATATAGAGAACTCAGTCAAATGTACAACAAGACAAGTCATTCCCCAATTGATAAATGGTCAATGGATAAGAATAGGCAATTTTCAGAGGAAGAAATTAAAAATATTTGTAATCATATGAAAAAATACTCTAAATCACTTTTGATTAGTGAGATGCAAATCAAGACAACTCTGAGGTACCACATCACAACCTATCAGACTGGCAAACATGACAGAACAGGGAAATGATAAATGTTAGAAAGGATGTGGAAGAGTTGGAACACTAATTCATTGTTGGTGGAGCTGTGAGCTCATCCAGCCATTCTGGAGAGTGGTTTGGAACTACGCCCCAAGGGCTACGAAAATGTGCATACCCTTTGACTCTGCTATATTGCTACTAGGACTGTATCCCCAAGAGATCATAAAAATGGGAAAGGGTCCCACATGTACAAAAACATTTATAGCAGCACTCTTTGTAGTTGCCAAAAAGTGGAAATCAAGGGGATGCCCATCAACTGGGGAATGGCTGAATAAATTATGGTATATGAATGTAATGGAGTACTATTTTGCCATAAGAAATGACGATCAAGAAGATTTCAGGGAAACCTGGAAGGACTTATATGATCTGATGCTGAGCAAAAGGAGCAGAAGCAGGAAAACTTTGAGCGCAGCAAGGTCCACAATGTGTGAGAGTTTTTTCTGGTAGACTTGGAACCTCACAATATTGCAAGAACTTAAATAAAAAATAATTCCCAATGGTTTTCTAAGGCAAAATGCCTTCCACACTCAGAGAACGAACTATGGAATTCATTTGCAGAATGTAGCAGATCATGTTTGTATATGTGTGTATGTGTGTGTGTGTGTTATCTTTCGATTTGTTGTATGATTTCTTCCATTTATTTTACTTCGTCTACACAGTATGACTATAGTGAAAAAGTATTCGGTAGGGGAGTATATGTAGATCCTATATAGAATTGTATGGCATCTTGGGGAGGGAGGGAGGTGGTGAGGGATAGGTGGGGTGGAATCTAAGTTTTTTGGTAGTGATTGTAGAACACTTAAAAATAAATAAATAAATAAGCAAATGCATAAATAAGTGAAAAAAGAAAAAAGAAAGTATCTTCCTCCCATTTAGGGATAAAAACACTTTGCCAATGTTGAATAACAAGTTTTGTTTTTTGTTTTTATTTTTTTCTTGTTTACTTATTTATGCCTTATTTGAGTCTTGTATTTGAAGATTACATTTTCTGTTGAGCTCTGGACTTTTTATCAGAAATCTGTGGAAATCCCTTATTTCATTGAATGTCCATCTCCTTGCCTGTAATATTATGCTCAGTTTTGCTGGGTAATTGATCCTTGGTTGTGGTCCATAATCATTTTCCTTATGGATTATCATATTACGATCACTCCGACTGTTTAATATAGAAGCTGCAAGATCCTGTGCTATCCTTGTTTCTTTCTTGCTGCTTGTAGTATTTTCTCCTTCATTTGATAGTTCTAGAATTGGGCAGCAATTTCCCTTGGCATTTTCAATTTGGGATCTCTTTAAGAAAGTGATAGGTGGATTCTTTTTACGAATATTTTGCCCTGTGCATCTAGGACCTCAGAGCAGTTTGCATTGATGATTTCTTAGAAGATACTGTCCAGGTCTTTTTTTTTTTTCCATCATGCCTTTTGAGTATACCAATATTTCTTGTTTTCTCCTGGATCTATTTTTCATATCACTTGTTTTTTCCAATGTGATACTTAAGGTTTTCTCCTATTTTCTTTAATTTTCAAATGCTAGTTGATTGATTCTTGATGCCTCATAGAGTCATTAAATTCTATTTTCCACTTTTAGTTTTTATTGTTTTCTTCAGTAAACTTCTGTACCTCTTTTTCCATTTTTTCTTTCCTTTAAGGAGTTATTTTCTCCAGTTAGGCTTTGTACCTCCTTACCATTTGCCCAATTTTATTTTTCAAGAAGTTGATCATAGTTTTATCATAATTAGTTTTTCTTCTACTTCTCTAATTTGGCTTGTAAAATTCTTCTTGTGCTCCTCCAAGAAAGCCTTTTGAACTTGAGATCACCATTTCGTATTCCCTTTTGAGATTTCAGATTTGGATATTGTATCAATGTTGTCCTCATTTTAACTCATATTTTGATCTTCCCTGTCCCCGTAAAAATATTCTATGATCTTTGCTTTTCTGCTTTGCTTCTTGCTCATGGTAATTGTCTTTTTTCCTGGCGTTTAAGGTTGATCTCTGCTTCTGGGTCACTAAAAGCTCTGTCCCATACTTCTTATGCTGGGGGATAAAGGGCCTGATTACTAACTTTGTGTGCTCTGGCCTCTGGTTATTTCAACTAGAAGCTATATAATTCTGCAGCCTATCTGGTGCTGTGCTGACTGGTGTGTGCCAAAGTCAAGGCCAGGTGAAATCTATCTGAGTTTCTCTGGAGTCTCACTGAAGTTCATGGAGTGTGGTGTTGGAGGTGTTGGAAAGTGATCTAGCCATTGGGGGTCTCCCTCAGGCTGTGCTAGAGTACAGGCTCACTCAGTAGCTGGTGAACCCTGTCTGTGGTGGTTTCTCCCCAATTCCCTTGGTTCTGTTAAGGAGCACCTGGGGTCCTGGCATTAGCATTTCCTGGTCTAGCCCCTTGGGGCTCAGACCTAGGGTCTTGGTATTAGTGCTTACTGGCTCTACCCCTCTGGGGCTCAGGATCTCCTGCTGGTCAATTGAAGTGGTGCTTACTGGGACACCTCTGGTCCTACACTGGTCCTCTTCAGTCACAGCAAGAGGGACCCTTCCCATCAATCTCCCTAGCCTCCAGCACTAAAAGACTACTGCACCCTTTTAGATGTCTTCACTGTTCCAGAATTTTTCCTGGGGCAATATTCTCTGGGTTTTTCAAGATCAACAAGTGGATGATGAGAGCACTTACAGTTTATTCTGCCATGTTGCCTCCAGGAAGTTGAAGTAAGTGATTTTCAAACATTTAATCTATTTGCTGACAGTCCTTGCAGTAGCTGCTGCTGCTGCTGCCACATGCTCTGTGCTTCTCTCTCACCCAGTTCTGCCAGATTCCTGTCCTGTGTTGAGAGGTTTGATAATTGGCACTTCCACTAGTGATTCAGTACACCCAGGGCTGTTCCTGCAATGCTGTGGCCAAGTTGTGCTGATACAGTTGGATACTTTGTGCTCCCCCAGCCCAGTTTAATAGATAATTCCCATTGACTTTTTGGGCTGTCCTGGGTTAAAAATCTGCCACCCTCTGCCTCCTAGTGGTTTCTGTCACTCTAAAATCTATTCAGATTCACTTTTTATAGGTATGTGAAGGAATTTGTGAAGATCTCAAATGAGATCATGCTTTTACTCTGCTTCACCATCCAGATTCAGAATGGGTTTTGTTTGTCCTTTTTTTCTGATAGTCTTATTTTTTCCCCTTGTTTGGGCATTTTTTAGATCCAGTTATTTGACTATTGAGTCATTTGTCAAGAGGAGTGTATACTCTGGGGACGTGTAAGTTCTCAGTTCCTCCAAGGGGGCACCATCAAGGGAGAGGAGTTTACCTCTCTGGCCTGCACTCTCGTGTGGGAAATAGAGTAAGCTTTCCTGCCCAGGATCTCTGAGTAGAATTCCCTCTCCAAAACCTCCACCAGCTCCATCAGTCAGTGATTCCTCTTACCCCAGGGTTGATATTCACATCAACAGTTTGATTCCCCCAGGGTCTTTAGACCAAAGGCTCCAAAACTGGGCACTGCTGCCTCCTGGGGCCTGAGCTAGGGCAGGAGGACCCTGCAACCTTCTCTCCCAGGTGAAAGAGTCTTCTCACTGATCTTTGAACCTGTCTCTTGCATTTGTGGGTTGTGGGATCTGGGAACCACAACTGTTGCTGATGGCACCCTGAAGCCTGTTGTGGTCCTGTCTCTGCCACGCTGTGCAACCAAGGCCTGCCTCGCTCTGATTCAAGCCTGTGTGACAAAATGCTCTGATTCAAGCCTGTGTGACAGACATTTCCTGTCACTGTTCCAGGCTCCCTTGGGCTGGAAATCTCTTTCATTCTGTCCTTTTCTTTCTTCTGCTGCTATATAATTTGCTTAGAGTCATTTTTACAGGCATTTTATGGGCTGTGGAGGGAGAGCTCCTTCAAGTCATCCTTCTATTCCACCATCTTGACCCTGCTCTTGGTTCTTTGCTTTCAAAGAGGACTATGGCATCAGGGAAGGGATGACAGGACTTACACTTGACTTTGATTTGAGTGAAGGAGAGCTGTGTAAGGTTACAAGACTCACTTTCTCCTCCAGAGCAAAGAGAATCATTATTTTTAACTCAGCAATTACTGTGCAACCTTCCCCAAATGCCCTTATATTTTATGCTAACTTTATTGATTAGTACAATTTTTTTTTTGCTAAGTTCCACACTCCTGACTTATTTACATATTGCAACTATAGTGGGAGATATTCACGTATAAAAATGATAAAACAGGTGATATTCATATGCAAAACCATTTTTAATTCACATGCTTAACAAAATAAAAGAAAGAATCAATAAAAAATGTATTATGTTCAGGGGGGTTATTTGAGGCCATTATCATTATAATAATAATTATCTTTCTTAAAAAGAATTAAATATGTCAAAAACACAGCATTGATCTGTAAAACTTAGATGCTATGACCATCAGAAACCATCCCATATAAGCAATAGAATATCTTGTCTATCACCAGTGACACACTCCATTTTATGGAGCCTCTATGGAAAGAAAGATAATCAGGGTCCTACACATCCATAATGGGAACAGCTTTAACCAAATGTCTTTTCTACACATATGCCTTAATATGATTGTACCTTAAATTCAACCCACTTTTCCTCTCCCAGATTCTTTGTATATATGTTAGTGTGCCCCAGGTTTTGAGGAGAATGCCTCATAAATACTGATTTTTCTATGCCCCTTGAAGAAATATCTTTGGTCAAAATATTATGATTTAATCAATGAATACTAAAAGAGAGAGAGAGACAGACAGACAGAGAGACAGAAACAAACAGAGACAGAGAGAGACAGAGAGGGAAAGAGAGAAAATAGCATGGTTTCCATTTTTTTAAATCAACAGTGTCTTATTAATCATTTATTATATATGGATGATATCAAATTATATAGCTCCACTGAATAACATTTTAAAGGACTTCATCTCGAGTATTTTTTTTTTCTCTGCAACAATATAAAATATCATTTGGGACCAATGAGTATAAATTTCTTAAGATGACGTAACTGAGTCAAGATGGTGGAGTGATGGCACAGACTTTCTAGTGTGCTGCCATCAAGCCTGACCAAATGCCTGTAAAAAATGGCTCTAAACAAATTCTGAACCTGCAGAAACCACAGAATTAAGGAATGAAGCAAATCTCCAGACCAAAATTGCATGGTAGTTCACTGGGAAGTGTCTATCACGTCACTGTAGGGGCAGGACACAATCCAGGATGGGCTGCATTGCCACAGACAGGACCTGAGCAGTGCTTGGAAAGACTGGATTAGTAACACCTGTGGTAGTTTCCAGACTTCCTGAAATCAAAACACTGAGGAATAATTGGAAGGTCAGTGGGAAAAGTATGTGGGACCAGTGAATGAAAGTGGAATGATCAGGCCCTAGACTCAGGGTAATTGAGGAGGGAGAGAGAGGGGGAATGCACGGAAGCCACAGCAACAACATAGGCAGGTGCAGCCACTGTTTCATGAGTTCTAGGACCACAAATTGTGGGGGAATCAAATGGCTGACAGTACAGCCCATACTCTCACTGGAAGCAGAAAATTACCTTGACTAAGAGCTCAAAAATCAAGAAAAAGGCTTAAGAATTGAGCAAAAACTGGAAAAAGAACCAGTCTATAGAATCTTTGGTGACAAGGATGACCAAAACATGCAAATAGAAGAAAACGAAGTCAAAACTCCTCCACCCAAAAGCTCCAAGAAAAACACGAATGTGTCTCAGGTCATGGAACAGCTCAAAAAGGATTTTGAAAATTAAGTAAGAGAAGTAGAGCAAAAATTGAGAAGTGAAATGAGAGTGACACAAGAAAATCATGAAAAACGAGTCAACTGCTTGCTAAAGGAGACCCCCCAAAAAAATACTGAAGGAAATAATACTGTAAAAAATAGACTAACCTAAATGTCAAAAGAGATCCAAAAAGGCAATGAGAAGAAGGCCCTAAAAAGCAGAATTGGCCAGATGGAAAAGAAGATTCAAAAGCTCACCGGGGAAAAAAGTCTTTAAAGATTAGAAGGGAGCAGATGGATGCTAATAACTTTATGAAAAATATTTCTAGAGTTTTTCTTTTAGGATTTGTTTCAGGAAGCGATTGGTGGATTCTTTCAATATTTATTTTATCCCCTGTTTCTAGAATATCAGGGAAGTTTTCCTTGATAATTTCATGAAAGCTGATATCTAGGCTCTTCTTTTGATCATAGCTTTCAGGTAATCCCACAATTTTTAAATTATCTCTCCCGGATCTATTTTCCAGGTTGGTTGTTTTTTCCAATGAGATATTATACATTTTCTGTTATTTTTTCATTCCTTTGGTTTTGTTTTATAATTTCTTGACTTTTCATAAAGTCATTAGTTTCAATCTGCTTCATTCTAACCTTTAAGAGAATATTTCAAGCAATGCACAGATGCTTTAATTTAATTTAATATGTATCTTAATATCCACTTGAGAACTCCTAATGGAATATAATATTTATGCAAATAACCTAACCACTAGGACTACATAATATGAATGAAGTATAGAAAGATCACTGTAAGGTAGTTTTAGAAAAAATAATATTTTTTATAAGAAAGGATGAAGAAGATTTATAAGAATATCTAACATAATCTTTCTGCTACAGGAAATATATTAGTGCTTTTACTTAAAACGTATTAAAACTCAAGTACATTTAATTGGCTGAACAGATTAAGGACTCAGGTCATTTATATCCCTTCCACATATCCTAAGTACAAAAAAACTACCATTAATTTCACCTTATCTTTTCTGGGCCCAGTCCTCCACCAAATTTCCTGACATGTACCAATTCTACTATTATCATGACTATGTCTCCTCTCCGTCAACACCTTGCACTGTGTGTCCTCAGCCTCTCGATAATCATGGGTCAGATTTTTCGTTATCTTGTCAGAGATCTGACTGGAATCATTTCTCAGATGCCTCCAAAACTATTTTTCCCTTATGGGTTCTTTATCTCATTATAATATAACCTCCCTGGAGGCAGGAACAAGATCCCTTTTATTGCACTATCTACCACATTGTGAAGTATGTGACACATAATAAGTACTTCAAAAATGCCTCATCTATTGAGCGATCAATATCTATCCATCTATCTATCTTATCTATCTATGTATCTATCTCTCTATCTATCTACCCATCTATCTATCTCTGACTCTTCCCTAATTCTAGATTGATGCAAATTGCAACACAGAGGGAGAGCAATTGCATTCACCTGAATCAATGGAAGTTTCTGTATTTGTTGAATATCTTTCCCTAATTATGGCTAAAAAAAATCTCCTTTTATTGATTTTCTGATTTTCTATGTGTATTTCATGTCATTAGAGCCAAACTTAAACTCCTTGGGGGCTAGTCAAGTTTAGGTCTTTCCACAACAAATAGCATCCTAACAAAAACCTGTGCAATATTAATGACATGTAGATATATCATCCTGAGACAACTTTAGAAAAATTGTCACTTCCCTATCATTAAAGGATGATATCTGGTTTTGGAGCAGGTTAAAATATTTTGAAATATACAGAAATGAGATATTCAAAAATATACAAAAACTAATTGAACAATAATAGCAGCTGCTAAGAGTTACAAAACTTGGCTTTGTGAAATGTACAGTGAAAATGTCTACCTTTGGAAATGTGAAGAACATAGAATGGAATGAGAATGCTCTCCATCCCAAAAAGGCAATTTTGAAATGCATTCATAAAGAAGCATTGAATTTTTGTCTTTTTTAATATCATTTTTTTTGTTATCAGTGTTCTACAATCTCTTCCATATAACTTGGAATTTTTTTACCTGTCCACTTCCTCCTTTCCCACTCTCTCCTCCTGCACTCGCAGAGACGGCATACAATTTTATTTACGTTCCACACATACATTCCTATTAAATACATTTTGACCTTTGTCATGTTGCATATAAGAATTAAAATGAAAGGGAAAAATCGTAAAACAAACCAAAATGTAACACGAAAGAAACTGATCTGATACTTTCTGTGATATAATTCCATAGTTCCTTCTCTGGATGTGGAGGGAATTTTTCCTTAAAAGACCAGTGGGAATTTTTTAAGTCTTTGCATTGCAATGAAGTTCTAAATCTACCAGAAAAGTTCCTGGCACACTGTGGTTGCTACCGTGTGCAAAGTTCCCCTACTTTTGCTCCTTTCTCTCAGCATCAGTTCACATAAGTCTTTCCAGGACTCTCTGAAATCTTTCTGTTCATCATTTCTTATAGTACAGTAGTATTTCATTACATTCATATACCACGGTTTATTCAGTCATTCCCCAATTGATCGGCATCCCCTTGATTGCCAGCTTTTGGCTACCGCAAGGAGTACTGCTATAAATATTTTTGTACATGTGTAACCCTTTTCCATTTTTATGATCTCTTGGGGATAGGGTCCTAGAAGTGGTATTGCTGGGTCAAAGGGTATACACATTTTGTATGCCTTTGGTCATAGCTTCAAATTGCTCTTCAGAATTGTTGGATCACCTTACAGTCCCAGCAACAGTGAATTAGTGTTCCAACTCTCCCACATCTTCTCCAACATTTATCATCTTCCTGTTCTGTCATGTTAGCCAAACTGACAGATGTGATGTGGTAGTCCAGACTTGCTTTCATTTGCATCTCTCTAATCAATTGTGATTTAGAGCATTTTTCATATGACCATAGATTGCTTTAATTTCTTCCTCTTAAAACTGTCTGTTCATACCTTTTGACGATTTATCAATTGGGGAATGACTAGTATTATTGTATATTTGACTCAGTTCTCTATATATTGTAGAAATGAGGCTGATGAGGTGATAAACACAGACACTAGTTGCAAAAATTCTTTCCCATTTTTCTGCTTCGCTTCTAATCTGGGTTACATTGGGTTTCCTTGTGCAAAAACTTTTCAATTTAATGTGATCAAAATTATTCATTTTGCACTTCATAATGTTTTCTATCTCTTGTTTAGTAAAAAATTCTACCCTTCTCCATAAATCTGATAAAAACACTATTCTTTGCTACATTGATTTTTTTTTATAGTATCAATCTTTATACCTAAATCATGTAACCAATTGAACGTTATTCTTCTGTATGGTGTCAGTCATGAGTCTGCACCTAGTTTACACCACACTGTTAACCAGCTTTCCCAACAATTTTTGTCAAACAGTGAATTCTTTTCCAAGAAACTGGGGTCCTTGGGTTAATCAAACAGCAGATTGCTATATTCATCGACTGCTGTGTCGAGTACCTAAAAAATTCCACTTGTTTACTCTTCTGTTTCTTAGAGTGTTTTTGATATTTCCACTTATCCAAAAACAAGTGTTTTTGGTACTTATTGGTGTTTTCCTTCCCAGAGATGATCGTTTGATTCTTTCCATGCCATTTTGTCCATTGGATCTCATATTTCTGGGTAGTTTTCCTTGATGAATTCTTGGAAGATATTGCCCTGGCTCTTTTATTCATCATGGCCTTCTGGTAGGCCAATAATTCTTAAATTTTCTCTCCTGAATCTATTTTCCAGGTCACTTGTTTTTCCAATTAGATATTTAACATTTTCTTCTATCTTTTCAATCTTTAGATTTCATTTGCCTGATCTTTGATGTCTCATAGCCATTAGCTTCTACTTCCTCAATTATAAATTTTAAAAGTGTTTTCCTCAGTTAGCGTTTGTATCTCCTTCTCCATCTGTCCAATTATTCCTTGTAAGGAGTTATTTTTTCCAGGACTTTTTTTGTACTTCTTTTACCATTTGTTCAATTTTTCTTTTTAAAATCTGTTCTCGGGGGAGGAGCCAAGATGGCAGAGTAGAAAGACTCACGTATGCTAGCTCCGAACCCACAGCCCATAAATTTCCAGTAAAAAGAACTCCCCACAAATTCTGGGGCAGTGGAAGCGACACAGCAATGCAGTGGAGGAGATTTCCATTGCAGAGAGCCGTGAAAAACCACCACCAAAGGTCCATCACGCACTGGACAGCAGAGCCCAGCCCTGCCCACACAGTCCCAGAGGAGCAGATCCGAGCAGGCTTCAGGGACAGAACCTGCAGTGGCCATGAAGGTAACTCCACCCACAAGTGCTACAGGTCAGTGAAAGAGACTTCTTGACTGGCAAAGAGGAGAGCAGGGTGTCTCCATAACTCAGGCCCCCACAGGACCCAGCAGCAAAGGCAGTGGTGGCCCGGGACTCCTGGAGCAGACAAGACCTCAGATCCATTTCTGAAGGTCTCCACATAAACCCCCTGAGGGAACTGAGCCTGGGCTGCAGTCCTGTCCCAACCAGAGCACCAGAACTTAAGCTCACATTGAATAGCAGGCACTCCCATCACTGAAAGACCTGAGGTTGGGAAGCAGCATTTGAATCTCAGACGCCAAGCACTATCTGGGCGGATCTAGGCGGGGGTGGAGATGAATCTCAGAAGTCAAGTAAGTAGCTGGGAAAATTCCCAGAAAAGGGAGGAAAAATAAGACCTTAGAAGTTTACTTTCTTGGGGAACAGATATTTCCACCTTTTATTTCTGATGAGGAAGAACAATGCTTGCCATCAGGAAAAGACATAGAAGTCAAGGCCTCTGTACCCCAAACACACGAAATAGATATCCAAATGCCTCCGGATATGGAAGAGCTCAGAAACAATTTTGAAAATCAAGTTAGACAGGTGGAGGAAAAACTGGGGAGAGAAATGAGATGCAAGAAAAGCATGAAAAACAGGTCAATACCTTGCTAAAGGAGACCCCAAAAAATGCTGAGGAAAATAACACCTTGAGAAATAGGCTCACTCACCCAGACCAGCAGGCAGAAGCTCAGGACTATTACTGAAGTTCTCTGCATAAACCCCCTGAGAGAACTAAGCCTGGGAGATGGCCCTGCCCCCACTCGCCCCATTACTGAACGTCTCTGCATAAAGCGCCTGACGGAACTGAGCCTAGGAGGTGGCCCTGCCCCCACCTGAGGACCAGAACTTAAGCTCACATTGAATAGCAGCCATGCCTGCCGTGGAAAGCCCATTTGAAACTCAGACACCAAGCACTAGATGACCAGATCTAGGCGGGAGTAGACAGGAATCTCAGAACTCAAGTAACTGGATGGGAAAATGCTCAGAAAAGGGAATAAAAATAAGACTATAGAGAGCTACTTTGAGGGGGTACAGATGTTCCCACCTTTCAATTCTGATGAGGAAGAAGGATTCTTACCATCAGGAAAGATGTGGAGTTCGGGGCCTCTGTATCCCAGACATCCCAGATGGATGTCCGGTGGGCTCAGGCCTTGGAAGAGCTCAAAAAGGATTTTGAAAATCAAGTTAGACAGGTGGAGGAAAAACTGGGAAGAGAAATGAGAGAGATGCAAGAAAAGCATGAAAAAGGGGTCAATACCTTGGGAAAGGAGACCCAAAAAAATGCTGAAGAAAATAACACCTTGAAAAATAGGCTAACTCAATTGGCAAAAGAGGTTCAAAAAGCCAATGAGGACAAGAATGCTTTCAAAAGCAGAATTAGCCAAATGGAAAAAGGAGGTTCAAAAGCTCACTGAAGAGAATAGTTCTCTCAAAATTAGAATGGAACAGATGGAGTCTAATGACTTTCTGAGAAACCAAGAAATCACAAAACAAAACCAAAAGAATGAAAAAATGGAAGAGAATGTGAAATATCTCACTGGAAAAACAACTGACCTGGAAAATAGATCCAGGAGAGACAATCTAAAAATTATGGGACTACCTGAAAGTCATGATCAAAAAAAGAACCTGGACATCATCTTTCATGAAATTATGGAGGAAAACTGCCCTGATATTCTACAACCAGAGGGCAAAATAAGTATTGAAAGAATTCATTGATCACCACCTGAAAGAGATCCAAAAAGACAAACTCCTAGGAACATTGTGGCCCAATTCCAAAATTCAAGGAGAAAATATTGCAAGCAGCTAGAAAGAAACAATTCCAGTATTGTGGAAATCCAATCAGGATAACACAAGATCTAGCGGCTTCTACATTAAGGGATCAAAGGGCATGGAATAAGATATTCCAGAATTCAAAGGAACTAGGACTGAAACCAAGAATCACCTACCCAGTAAACAACAAAGAGAAGTCATAAAGGACTTACCAAAGGTGAACAGTTTACATTCCTACAAGGAAAGACAATATTTGTAACTCTTGAAACTTTTCAGTATCTGGGTAGTTGGTGAGACCACACACATACACACACACACACACACACACACGTACATGTGTGCACACACACACATACAGAGACAGAGAGCACAGAGTGAATTGAATAGGATGGGACCATATCTTAAAATAAATTAAGTTATATGGTGAGAGAGAAATGTAGTGGGAGCAAAGAGGGTGAAACGGAATGGGGCAAATTATATCTCATTCAAGAGGCAAGCAGGCGAATTTTTAGTGGAGGAAAAAAGAGGAGAGCTGAGAAAAAAACATGAAGTTTACCCTCATCATATTCGACTAAAGGAAGGAATAAAATGCACACTCATTTTGGGATGAAAAACCTATCTTACAATACAGGAAAGTGGGGGAGGAGATAAGCAGGGTGGGGGGGATGATGTAAGGGATGGCAATGGGAGGAAGGAGCAATTTGAAGACAATACTCGGGAGGGACAGGATCAAAAGACAGAATAGAAACAATGTGGGGGCAGGATAGGATGGAGGGAAATATAGTTAGTCTTACACAACACTACTATTATGGAAGTCATTTGGAAAACTACACAGATACAGCACATATTGAATTGCTTCCCTTCCCAAAGGGAATGGGTAGGGAGGGAGGGATGGGGAGAATTTAGAACTCAAAGTTTTAGGAACAACTGTTTAGTATTGTTGTTGCTACTAGGAAATAAGAAATACAGTTAATGGGGAATAGAAAGTCATCTGGCCCTACAGGACAAAAGAGAAGATGGTAAGAAGAGAAGGGAGGGATGATAGAAAAAAGGGCAGATGGTGTTAGGGGAAATTAGAATGCTTGGTGTATTGGGGTGACAGGAGGGGATAAAAGGGGAGAAAATTTGGAACCCAAAATTTTGTGAAAATGAATGTAAAAAGTTAAATAAATTAATTTATATTAAAAAAACTGTTCTCTTCAGTGAATTCTTTTTTCATGTTTTTGAAATCATTGTCCACTTTTTCTTCTATTTGCTTTGTCAGCTCTTCCAGTACTGCTCTTTCTGCATGCAACCAGTTCATAGTCTCCTCTGAAATTTCAGATGGGAGTATAATCTCAATACTGACCTTTTTGGTGTTCTTGTTTTGGTCCCTATCCCCAGAGAAAGATTCTATTGTCTTTTCCTTCCTGCTTTGCTACTTATTCATGATGATGTTGCTTTGCATACTGTGGCCCCTGTTTATTTCAGCTAGAAGTTTAAGAATCTGTTGATGAGCTGGCTGGTGTGAGAAAACAGAGATCAGGTGAATTCTTTCTTTTTGTGTTTTCATGGATTAGCCCTGGAGCTGGCTTGTTAAGTGTGAGGGAGGATTGGTCTGGTCATTAGAGATCTCCTCAACTGAGCTAGAACAAAGGTAAGCTCAGCCTGGTGATGATCTTGGCTGCTTTAGTATGTTCTCATTTCCCCTGGAGTGCTGAGGCACACCTGGAGTCATGGTATTGGTTGTTACGAGGCTCCATTCTCCTGGAGCTCCAGATCTCTTCATAGTTCACTGATCAGGGTGCTGTTTAGGACTGCTCTGGTCCTCTGCTAGAGTAGACGAACACTCCTTTGAGATTTGCCTAGTCCCTTCTGCTAATTCCACTTATCTAGGGTTTTTCTGCAGAAATATTTTATGGTAATTTCAAGGTCAACAAGGGAAGGGGTAGAGAACATTTACAGATCTTTCTGTCATTTTGGCTCCTGGAAGTTTAAGTAGGTGACTTACAGATATTTGATCTGTGGGCTGATATTCTCAGGAGTAGGTGCTGCAGATACCTGGGGCTCCACAGGTCTCAGTTGGGTATACCAGTGGTCCTCCTGGAACAATTGGAGGCAATCTGAAGGAAAATTCCAGATCTAGCTTTGGTCCCTATTAAGAATAAACACTGCAGACAAGTTCCATTGAAACAACAAACCATGTAGCCCTGAGGTTAACTGGGTTGAGAGGATGCCACGGCCCAAGGCACAAGAACTTTTACCTTTCATACAATACAGGGAATTGGGCATTTGAGCCAATAAATGAAGGTTTAGATATACTATAGAGATGTGGCCAAGGGCAAGAAGGAATCAGCACACTCCTGGTGGATCCAGAAGAAGTTGGGTGGGGATGCCACTGGCTATGGGCTGTTACAGGATGCTTAAGGTCTTGGTCTCTATTCTAGGGCAGAGGGGAGAAATTAAGAAGGATCTGAGGTCAGAAGCACCATCCTTCAAAAGCCCAGGGGTAAATGTGATTACAAAAAATAAGTTGCTACAAATAAAAAAGGCAGGACCCACAAAGGAGAAGAAATTCAATCATAGAAAGTTACTATGGGACTAGAGAAGACTAAAATTTATCTTCCAAGGAGGATACTGAGCAAAGATAGCCTCTTCTGTCCAAAAGAGTAATATCAAAGGGTCACATTCCCCAAAAGAATTTAGAAGACTTTAAAATAATTTTAAAACTCAAGTGATATTGAGGAGAAAAAAATAAGAGTACAAAAAGAAAAAAGAAGATTATGACAAGAAAGTCAACTAATTAGAAAAGGAGATCCAGAATGTTAAGGAAGAAAATGGCTCTTTGAAAATCAAAATTGGACAAACTGAAATTAGCGAAGTCATAAGACCAAGAAATAAAAAAACAACAAAAAACAAAATAAAGAATGGAAAAATAAAAGAATATGAAACATATCATTAAGAAATACCAACTGAGGGGGGTGGAGCCAAGATGGCAGACTAGAAAGACACACTTACCACAGGGTCCACCCCACAACCTATAAAATACCTGTAAAGAGGTACTATCAACAAATTTTGGAGCAGCAGAAGTGGAGAACAACAGAGTGGAGGAGATTTCCAGCCAAGGGTGACCTGAAAGGCCCATGGAAATATCAGTTGCACCGGAGGCAGAGGCGAGCTCAGAGCCCAACCCAGCCTTGGCCACGGCGTGACAAGTATCTGGGAGGATTTCACCTCAGGAGTGGAATCTCCAGTTGCAGAAGCGGGTCCTCAGATCCCTCGGCCCACAGGTGAAAAAGGTCAGTGATGGGCTTTTATCAGCAGGTCAGGAAGGGAGAAGGGCCTTCCCATAGCTCTGGCAGCAGACAGCAGCCACAGAGACTGCACAGCAGCCCATACAGAAGCTCCATTTTTGGAGCCTAAAAACCTCTGGGGACATTGAAGAGCTGATTCTTGCCTCCATCCTGCACGAAGGCCCTGGCTGAGCTGGTCTTTGTCTCACACTGAATGGTGGCCCTGCCCATCCTGCTTATCTGAAAATCAGCCCCCAGTGCTGACTTGGCAACTGGAGGCCAAGTGGCTGTGGAGAGGTATCTGCTAAGATTCTGGACACAAAAATCCCTCTCTGTGTCCAGAGCAGTACACACTTGATCGTGCCACATTGGAGAAACTGAGATCTCACAGATTCCCAGAGTATACCCTACTCTTGACAAAGGACCAAAAAGTCAAGTAACTTGTTGGGAAAATGCCCAAAAAAAAGGGATAAAAATAAGACAATTGGAGGTTACTTTCTTGGTGAACAGATATCTCCTCCCATCTTTTCGAATGAGGAAGAATAATACTTGCCATCAGGGAAAGACATAGAAGTCAAGGCTTCTGTATCCCAAACATCTAAAATAAATATTCAGTTGGCTCAGGCCATGGAAGAGCTCCAAAAGGATTTTGAAAATCAAGTTAGAGAGGTGAAGGAAAAACTGGAAAGGGAAATGAGAGAGATGCAAGAAAAACATGAAAAGCAGGTTAACACCTTGCTAAAGGAGATCCAAAAAATGAGGAGGAAAAAGAAATACCAACTGACCTGGAGAACAGATCAAGAAGAGGAAACAAAAGTAATTAGACTATCTGAAATCTATGACAAACAAATAATCTTGATACAATAATGCAATAAATAATTAGAGAAAATTGTCTTGAGATATTGCAACAAGAGGGGAAAGTAGAAATAGGAAAACTTCGCTGATCACCACCTCAATGAGAACTTATGAGGAAAACCCAAAGCAATATCATAGACAAATTCTGAAACCCCCAGCTTAAGGATAAAATATTATGAGCCATGAGAATAAAAACTTAAATATGGTGTGCCACAATTAGAGTCACAAAACACCAAGCAGTAGCAACACTAAAAGTCTACTCGTCTTGGAACACTATATATATATATATATATATATATATATATATATATATATATATATATATATATATATATTGAAGAGGAAAGAACTAGGATTTCAGCCAAAAATGTCATACCAGCAAAGCTAAGCATAATCCTGTATGAAAACAAAAATGGACATTTAATGGATCTTCAGGCTTTCAAAATTTTCTTTAAAAAAAAATACATCCAACCTAAAGTTAATAGAAAATTTGACATACAAGAGCCAAAAAAAATTATCAGATATATACCAAAGACTAATTGCAACAGACAGACTGTTTACCGTTTTTATGAGGAAAAGTAAAATGTATGTCTAAGATTATTATCAGTAATTGGTTAATTCATAAGAAAGACTGGGGTAGATCTGAGTATGATATGAGTTTAAAAAGTGAAACCATTTAGTAGCAGCTAAAAATAGTAATTATCTTATACAAATGAGATACAAGAGGAAGAAATGACACAAAGTAATCAGATGGGGACGGGTGCTGGTAGCTCAGGAAAGCTATTTTTATTGTAAATGAAGGGAACAACACACACACACATACACACCTACACACATACAATACCTTCTAAATTCAAAAAGACTCAGAGGATAGAGAAGGGGCAGAGGATAAATTAGGTTCTCTAGAGGGAGTCACATAATAAGTTCAAGGGGAGTATAAAAGGTATTTAGATTAATGGGAAGGGAAGGATAAGGGATCCTTGGGATGGGAGCAGGGATAAGTTAAGCGATAGGAGGGCAAGGTAGTGGGCAGAAATAAAGTAGAGTACTCAGGAGGGATAGAAAATAAGAAATATGCAGAGACACAAAATAAAGATTTTTAGAGAAAAAGAAGCAAGGGTGATGATCAAAATCTCAGACAAAGTTAAAGTTAAAATATATTTAATCAAATGAGAAAAATAGGAGACTACTCTGTGACGTCCATAGTCATCATTGTCGTTTTGGACTATTTAAAATAGACAGCATAAATTTTTAATATTGCTGTGATTTAGGGAATGATGACTTAGTGGACTTTGAAAAATATAGAAAGATTTGAACTTAAGAAGGAAGAGGTTATGCCCTCTCAAAGAAACAAAGGACAAATATGGTATGTTATGTCTATATATGAGTATTATTATAGATATATAAATGTATGTATGTGAAAGTAAGTGTATGTTTGTATAGGTATACATATGAATATGCATATATGTATAGCTATGTGTATATGTATGTATATATGAAGATATATATGTATGTGTGTACACAAATATATACATATATATGAATATATATGTGTGTGTACACATATGTGTGTATGTATATATTCAAGCTTAATTATAAGTTTTAGTGGGGTGAAAAGGGAAAAAGAACAAAATAAAAATTGCACATCAGAGAACAAAAGAAAACTTACAGGGAAACAAAGAAGAGATAAATAGCTCTCAACAAAATTTATAGTACTTATTGTATAAATTTTTTTCAAAGGGAAATTTATTGCTGCATATTTTAAATCCCCTGTCATGTTTTTCTGTGAACAGGGCAATGTTTTTTTTTTTTTTTTTATTTTTTCTTATTCTGTATTATTTTAGTTTTGGTATTTAAGTTTGTTTCTTTTTTATATTGTATTTACATATAAAATAAAAAATACAAAAAATAAAAACATATTTAAATTTTAAGTGATGTAAGCAATGGAAAGATATATAAAGGTGATTAAGTGATACACACTCGTGATTAGCAAGTGTAAAGTTGAATAAAATAAATCATTATTCACCTATATGAACTTAAGGGGGGTTGTTTCAACTACGTAGCAAAGAGGTAATATTTAGAATGTAAAGTGTTTTTTTGGGACCCACAAGTTATTACAAAATAAAACAAAGTAATAAACCTAAGAAAAATTTCTCAAGCATATTGATACATGTCTTATGAACAGCATATTTAAATAAATACATGGAAAAAAAGGTTAAGCAGATGGCATGAAAGAAGCATGATCTGCATTGGAAGATTAAGTATATTCATCAAGAAGATCAAAAATTCATCAAGCAGGCAGAGCCAAGATGATAGAATAGAGATGCACATAGTCTAGCTCTTCCCCCAAAACCCATAAAATACCTGTAAAAAATTACTCTCAAAAAACTCTAGGGAAACAGAAGCCACAGAACAAGAGACTGAAAGAGATTTCCAATGCAAGGTGGCCTGGAAGGCTGACAGGAAATGTCTATCACATGGGGCATGGAGTGAAGCACAGTCCAACCTTGGTCACTTGGTACCAGGAGGAACAAGACCAGCATATGCTTTGGGGATGGAATTCCCAGCAGTAGCAGAGATTCTCAGATCCCTCAATCCACAAACAGCAAAGCCAGCCACAAAAGTCAGTTCTTTTTACCTAGGTGACTAAGGAGAAGGGTCCTCCCCTAGTCCTGGCCCCAGGTGGTGACAGTGGTGATGGCAGCATCAGAAGCAACAGCAGTAGCAGCAGTGTCCATTTGTGGGGCTCTCAGCCTAAAGCCCCTGGGGGAACTGAGCTGATGATCTAAATGTCAGCCCTGAGCAAGGTCCTGGAGCATGATGTGCTGGAGGTGGTTGTGGAAAGGGAATTCTACTACTTGCAGATTCTGGGAAAAAAATTTTTGATGGCTCCAAGATCAATGCATAGGCCCTTGATTGTGCCATCTTAGGGGAACTGAGAACTTATAGGTCCCCAGAGTATACCTTCCTCCTGACAAAGGACTTAAAAATCAAACAACTGCCCAGAAAAGGGGAAAATTTAAGACTATAGAAGGCTACTCTCTTGGTGAACAGGTATTTTCTTCCATCCTTTCAGACAGGGAAGAAAAATATATACTTTCAGAGGAAGAGAAGGCTTCCATAACCTCCAAAGTAAATATGCAATGGTCTCAGTGCATGGAAGAGGATTTTGAAAATGAAGTAAGAGAGGTGGAGGAAAAGTTGGAAAGAGAAATGAGAATGATGCAAAAAAATCAAGAAAAGTGAATCAAGAGCTTGCTAATGGAGGCCCCCCTCCCTTAAAAAAAAAAATGCTGAAGAAAATAACTCCTTTAAAATAGGTTAATTCAATTGGCAAAAGAGGTCCAAAAAGCCAATGAGGAGAAGAATGCTTTAAAAAGCAGATTTAGCCAAATGGAAAAGGAGGTTCAAAAGCCCACTGAAGGAAATAGTTCTTTAAAAATTAGAATGGAAGACATGAAAGCTAATGACTTTATGAGTAACCAAGAAATTACAAAACAAAACCAAAAGAATGAAAAAGTGGAAGATAATGTGAAATATCTCATTGGAAAAACAACTGGCCTGGAAAAGAGATCCAAGAGAGACAATTTAAATTTATGAGACTACCTGAAAACCATGCTCAAAAGAAGAGCTTAGACATCATATTTCATGAAATTATCAGGGAAAACAGCCCTGATATTCTAGAACCAGAAGGCAAAATAAATATTGAAAGAATCCATGGATCACCTCCAAAAATAAATCCAAAAAGAGAAACTCCTAGGAATATTTTAGCCAAATTCCAGAGTTTCCAGGTCAAGGAGAAAATATTGCAAGCAGCTAGAAAGAAATAATTCAAGTATTGTGGAAATACTATCAGGATAACACAAGGTCTAGCAACTTCTACATTAAGGATTTGAAGGATGTGAAATGTGATATCCCAGAGGTAAAAGGAACTAGGACTAAAACCAAGAATCACCTACACAGTAAAACTGAGTATAATACTTCAGGGAGAAAAATGGTCATTCAATGAAATAGAGGACTTTTGAGCATTCTTGATGAAAAGACCAGAGCTGAAAAGAAAAATTTGACTTTCCAACACAAGAATCAAGAGAAACATGAAAAGGTAAATAGGAAAGAGAAATCATAAGGGACTTACTGAAGTTGAACTGTTCAATTTCACATTCCTATATGGAAAGATAATATTTGTAACTCTTGAAACTTTTCTCAGTATTTGGGTAGTTGGAGGGATTACACACACACACACACACACACACACACACACACACACACACACACATGCATACAGGCAGGGAGCACAGGGTGAGTTGAACAGGAAAGGACCAAATTTAAAAAAATAAAATTAAGGGATGAGAAAGGAATATATTGGGAGGAGAAAGGGAGAAATGGAATGGAGTTAATTATCTCTCACAAAAGAGACAAGAAAAAACTTTGTCAATGTAGAGGAGAGTGGGGAGGTGAGAGGGAAAATGTGAAGCTTAATCGTATCACATAGATCTCTAGGAAAGAATGACATGTGCACTCAATTTGATAGGAAAACCTATCTTACATTACAGGAAAATAAGGGAGAAGGGGATAAGCAAGGTGAGGGAGATGATGGAAGGGAGGGCAAATGGGAGGGGAGAGCAATCGAAAGTTAACACTCTTGTGGAGGGACAAGGTCAAAAGATGGGGATAAGGGGAGGGAGTGAGTTTAGAAAGGAGGGCAGATTGGTGGAAGGGGTAATCAGAAGGTTTGATGTTTTGGGGTGTGGGGAGGGGAGATTTGAGGAGAAAATTTGGAACTCAAAATTTTGTGGAAATGAATGTTGAAAATTAAAAATAAATAAACACAAAAAAGGTTCATTAAACATGCACTGTGCCTTTAGTATATGTGTGACTTGTGTGAAGATAATATGATAGATAAAATCCAAATTAATCCAAAGTAATTTCATCATCTTTTATGTATATGAAAGTGCAAATAAGTTTGTGTTAGATGTTTTAGCTCCAAAGATGAATAAGAAAATAACTTTTTTCATATAGACCATAATTTAATAGATAAAGCAAATAAATTAAGAAGGATTCATTAATATTATCAATGGAGTTTTGTAGGTTTTTTCCTCATTAAATAGAAGTTCCATCAGTTTCATTTTATGTGTTTACTTATATCAATCATATCATATTGGCTAGGGGCAGAGTAGCATAGAACTTTCAACATTAGGCATGATATGCCATTGTCAAGTAAAGATGAATCAAATGGCAATATATTATTTCTGGAATTTTGGTGTAAAGCAATGAGAAAATATTTGAGTCAGACACAAACTTAGAGAAACATGATAGTGGTATGAATATACTCATACAAAGATACTATAAATATACTGTTAGTCCCTCTATATTTCTATAATTTCAAAAAGCCAGTACAGGTACCAAAAAAATTCCATCCTGCACTTATAGATGCACTCAGTAGTGAACTGTATAGAGATATAAATGTAGTGTAATGGTAGATGTAGATATAGCTACAAATATAGATAGATGTTGACATATTGATATTCAACCATTAAAATTCCCTAAGAACAATTAAGTTGCTGCATTCTCAACTAATAGAAAAGTATGGATGCCAGTTACTATCGCCATCATCCATAAGCATTTTAATTAATGAAAAAGGCAGAAAGACTATGTGGAAAAAACAACTTGAGAACATTTCAAGGACCAGAGAAAACTGTCCCTCAGATAAAGCCATGAAGAGGACATGTCTGAAAAGGGTACTAAGAAGGTTAAGATGGCTGAACTGCACTGTATTCTATTAACTCGCATACGACTGATTTATTAAGACAAAGGTGAAAAAACCATAAATCAAGTAACTGTTTAGGGACTATAGAAAGAATATATAAAAATTATTGGGGTCTATGTGTGACAGAAAGGTGTATCAGAAGTCTATAGTGAGTTCCTAAAAGTTAAGTTCTTCTTTGAGGTAGAGAAGTGAGACAAAAGCTGAGGACAGAAGTCAGAAGAAAATCAGAGAAATGTATTTCTCCTTGTTTCTTAAAAGAGGCAGAGAAAAGGAGAACCAGAACATTTAAACAACTGCTTCAGATCAAGTCAACGGGAGATAATTCCCTAAGTCAGATAGAATTAGTAGCAGCTATCCTTTGGAAGAGCTATTAGAAACTGATTGTAGGAAGCAAAAATCTTCCTGCTGTGTGCCTCTGTAAAGAGATAGTAAGACTTACTCTTTGTTGGAAAGAGAGGGTGGGGGAGAGAGAGAACCAGTCATGCAACTTAGAAATTGAGTAGTTTGAACAGTTGGGTCAAATATTGGCTATGAATTAACAGAAACAAGGTTTCACAAATTAACAAAATTAGCAAAAATGACTTGTCTTGGGTTTTTATATATCCTCAAATTGAAAATTTTAAATATAAAATATAAACCATATTATTAAATATATTAATTTTAGTTACAGGGATATATATATATATATATATATATTTATATATATATATATATATATATATATATATATATATATATATATAAAATCTTGAACTAATATACCTTGTATCACAAACAACATTTTTTTAAGAACTTCAAAATTTCTTTTGAGTAAGTTTTAGACAGCCGTTGTCCAGAACTTTCTGTAAATAAGTCACTTGATACACATGGGTAGTCAAAGAACACTTAATCAGTAGTATTTCCTTGAAGTTATATTAATCTTCAAATGAATAAACTAAAATTTTCATTATAGACAATTAAAGCTTTTTATTGTTTTCATGACTTTAACAATGTCTCTGAAAACCAATAACTTTAGAGGAGAAATTTTCCTGTGCTTAACATGATCCTGATCTCCAGAATGTTAGGTGACAATGTAGTCAATAGACTGTTGAACCTGAGAAAAGATCAATGAATCGGTCTTAATCAGAGAGGGACTACTAATTAGTGGTCCACAGAAGTTAATCACATGTTGAAAGCATTTAATGTGTGTTTTTGTGCAGTCCCCTGGATAACCATATATATTAGATAGATAAAGTCCACATCTAATAAAGATCTATGGAAACTATGGTCATCTATATTTGAAACAGGGCTACAAAATTAATACAGTTGATGTTGATGGAAGTGATGATGTTGATGATAAACCAAGGGAACGTATAGGAAGTGGTTTTATCTGTCCAAAATTTGGTCAGGTAGGACAGAAAAAGACAAAAGTTTTCATATTAGGAACATCACAGTCTATTATTTAAAAGTACCAATGCATAAATCAGACTAGACTTGATTACATATCATCTTTTTTACACTAAAATATTTGCTTATGTTTCTTCCATTGTCCTAATTGTATCATTACTTTGCTCCTAAATCTTCAGCTACATAAAAAAGCACTAACTTCTTGATGTCGAATTCAAGATTCACCCCAATCTTGCTCTTACCTAACTTTCTAACTTTTTTTTGTGTTATTCTGTCTCTTCTGCTTCATGCTCTAACCACATTGGTCTGCACAGCCTTGCTCATTTACCTGCCCTCTCCTATCTATATGTCTTTTCCTGAAATAGACTCTCTCTTATCCACCTGTCGAAATCCTTCTTTTCTTTTAAGGCCTAGCTCCACTCCTATTTCCACCATAATACTCATACTTATACTTCTAGTTGGAAATGACCTCTGTTCACAAACTTTTCATTCCACCTTTTACAGATTTCTCCTTTATACTCTGTAATTTTTTTTATCCATTTTTAGTATCTAGCTTTCCAATATTCCTATATACTCTTCAAATACTCTTCAATCCAGTGATACTGACATCCTGACTGTTCCACGAACAAGACACTACATATCTCGGCTCTGAGCAGTTTCTCTGACTATTCCCTACACCCAGAATGGTCTTCTTCCTCTGCTATAACTATTGCCCTCACTGACTTTCTTTAAGTCCCAACTAAAATTTTACCTTCTACAAGATGACTTCCCTAACCCCTCTCAATTCCAGTGGTTTCCTTCTTTTATTTCCTATTTATCCTGTATACAGCTTGCTTCATCTATTTTTATTTCCAATTTGTTTCCCCTATTAGATTGTAAGCAGGAGACTATCTTTTGCCTCCTATTGTATCCTGAGAGCTGAGCACATAGTCCCTGTCACATAGTAGGTGCTTAATAAATTTTTATAGAATGAATGAATTTTATAGATGCTTCAACTCACAAAATTGGATCATGAGCTGCTTGAATGCAAGGACTGTGTCTGATTTCATCTTTCTATTCCTCAATGTGTTATAATCTTTTCTTAAGGGCATATGGGTGGGTATGATTACATATTTGTCATTTCTTCAGTAAGATGAACTCCCTACATGGAAACTCCTAACAGCAATGTAGAATTATAGTGATAGATAGCTGCCTGGGCAATCGAGAGATTGCAACTTGCCTTTGATCACCCTAAGTACCATGTGCCAAAAGCTTGAGCTGAACACATCCTCATTGCAAAGCCAGAGTTTTCTCCAGTAAGCCATGCCACCACGTTCACTCCATATAGAAGTGGATTTGAAGGTCTGTGGAATTAAACTCAAGAAATTATCATACTCTAAGGAGTGAGATATATATTTCTGTAGGGCATGTACATCATGCTTTCTAAAACAAGAAAGTTTTTATATAGTTTTTAAGCAGAGAGTTAAACATAAATAAGAGACTTCTGAGTAATTCCAAGGAAGCACAATTAGCCAGACTTGCACAATTCATGTAAAAGTCCATGGTATAAAGATGGTGACAGAGTAAGAAAAAAACATGGAAGAAATTATGGAATACCTTTCTCTGATAGTCTTTAAAACAGAGCAGATTGTTAGAGTTAGATAGTAAAGGGAGAAAAAATCCTTGCTTTTAATATCTATTCAAGGTATGGTTCTGTGATACAAAATGGCCTAAGATTAGTTAAATATAAGTTGTACAATGAATGTAAAATTAGATAGATTCATTTGACTCCCTCTTCATTATTTTATAATGCTCTGAACAGGAGAAAAAGGTATATTTTGCCATATTGCATGTTGTGACTTCTTATAAATGAATTTATGGATGAAATAGACGTCATTTGCATGGAAGGTGGTCATGATTTGAATTATGGAATTGTTTTAAAATGCAAATCCCAAGTGATAAGACTTAGTCATCCAAATGCATGCAGTTACCTGAAACTACAAGTGTCTGAAATGAAACATTAATTTAAATGCAAAGGACTAACTTGGTTTCTGGACTAGGGAACAGACTGCTCTTCATGCTGTTATGATGTTTACAGAGTGTTTCTTTAAAACTCAGTAGCATCTGTTGAGTGCTTAGGAAGCTTTTTGGAGCTTTCCCAAGCATTAAAATTGTAAAATTGTAAAAGATTGTATTTTTATAGAAGATTTTAGCACCATGTGTTTAGATATATGTGTGTGTTTTGTGTATAATGTACAGATGTTTCTTCTTACATGCACTGCATATTATTTGGTTCAATAAAATGATATTTGATCATATTTATATATAAATTGCATAAATAACAAATTGCATTATAGAGGGAGGCCTTTTTCACAATAAACTTTGAGATTTATATAACCAAGATTTCCTTCAATTCCATGAAAATATTGAGAAAGAAATCCTGGAAATGTTCATTAACTGTATGATTTTTATAAATAAATTTATTATAATTTAATTAACTTATTAATTATTATTATATTATATTATATTATATTAATTATATTATATTAAAATTATATTAAATATATTATATTAATTATATTAATAATTAATTAAATTATAATAATTAATTATTATAATTTAATTATAATAAATTTATAAATAAATAAATTTATAAATAAATAAATGAATAAATAAATTTCACAAAATACTTATTAATATAAGTGTTTATTAAGCATCTAAAAAGTGTGACACACATAGACAGTGCCAGATGTAAAGGATACAAAAGAAAAATCAGTTTCTGCTTTCAAGGTTGTTACATTCTAGGATACAGTATCTACATAGATGTCAATATAAAAAATTTGGGCAAGAAGTTACACTTGCAATTAATTTGTCAAAATTGAATGACTACATGAGTGAATAAATGAAGGCAAAAGGCTTTTCAAAGCACCTACTATGTGCTAGACTATGTGTTAAGTACAAGGAACACAAAAAATCAGTAATGTCCCTTGCCTCAAGAAGCTCATACTCTAGTTGAGGGGATTGACATTTAATACAGAGGTTAGCTGGAAGGTAGATAGAAATTCTCAGCAGTTCATAGGTTTATGAGTAAATCAAAGGGAGGTGTCAGGAGTCTGCATGGTGAAGAGTAGGAAGAAAGAAATGAATGAATACAGAATTTATTAAGTGCTTATTATATGCAAAGCATATTTCTAAGCCCTGGGGATTGAATAACAAAAGCACAATTTCTGCTTTTATAAAGGCAGTTCTTAACCAGATTTTATTAACTTTTTTAAAAAAATCTGCATTATTGCATTTCAATATAATTGGTTTCCTTTGTAACCCTGGGTATTTGTTGTATTGCAAAATATTATTCTTAGAATGGGTCCATAGGCTTCCCAAGACTTCCAAAGGAGCCCATGAAAGTTTAAGAACCTCTGGTGGTGTGGCAGGAGGTATGATAAAGCTTAGAGATCATAGAAGGCAGTGGCAGGACAAATATTAAATACTGAAACTCTGCCATCTCACTGTAAAAGATAGAACTGATGATCACACACCATCCAAGCAATGCAAGCAGTCCAAATAGATTCTGAGCAGCAGAGATAGCAGAAAGATAGATGTGAGAAGGTAAAGAAGGGAGCAGAGTCCCTCATAGTAACAGATTTTCTATATTCTCTGCAATCCTGGATGGGTTCTGGTATTGTCAGGAAGGGGAAGAAAATATTTGAAAATACAATAAACTTGGGTGACAATTTCTAAAATAAACCTTATTCCAGTAGGTAATGCAAAATTTTGCTTAATACTATTGTGTGTAACAAATTGGATTTCATGTTATTCTTTGTATTAGAAAAAATCTGGACTTGAATCCCACTTTTATCACTAGCTACTTGACCTTGGGAAAGTTATTTGATCTCACTGTGGTTCTGATCCTTCTCCAATACTTAACTCCTATCGTAAGTGGATGTGGTTTAGTGCAGAGGGTTCACTTGGCTGATATATTCAACTCTTTATCCATTCCATACTTCTAGAAGACTTTGCCTTAAATCTTTTAAAAATTGACATTGATGAGACAAATTTTAAAAATGCTATCAGGCACTGGAAAAGCAAGACTGTACACATAACAGTCACTCTAAACAATTTTATTTGTAAACAAATACTATTAGAATTTGTTTAAAGAAATAGATCTAAAGGATATAGCTATCTATCAACAAATGAATGTTGGCCTTTAAGATTTCTGCCCTGATAAGCTTTGAATTCATTCCAATGAACTTTTCTTTACTTAAAATACGTTGAGAAGTTATACAGAATTTGTTCAATAAAAAAAAGATAAAAATATGGGTTTAAAAAAAAACTTGCACAATAGTTTTTGTTATCTTTGAACTAAATAAATCCTTGGTTTGTGGATCAGATTATCTGTTTATCTATTATGCTGATTTTAATGGTCCCTGTGAGACCATTATTATTCATCTTTTTTCCATGCAGGAAAAAGTTATAAAATCATCAAAAGACCATTTTTAAGAAATTATATTTCACAGTGATGCATTTCAATAATTTTTATTTAGTTTTAGCAGAAGATGTTAGTATGCAATATTTATTTGTTGAAAACTTTGAACTTTAAATCAAAGCTCTTTTTTATAAAAATCCATATTTCAATAATTGAAATTTTTTTTTAGTTTGTACCCTTATTTACTTTTTAAATCACCTTCCAACCTACTTGCTAAGTGGCTAAGGGAGTCCTATTCTCTTACTGAAATATAACATATTACATAATTGCCAGGGGAAATTTTTAATTTAGAAACATGAATCATAAGAGTAGCACCCATCAAATATGACTACAGTAATGTAGACAAAATTGTGACTTTTTAATTTTGTGTAAATTAGTTGCAATAGCTTTTAGAGAAAAAACAATCATCTTCCATTTTTCTTAATTATTTTAACTTTTTTCTATTCAGAATTATTTTATTCCCTTTTGTATTATGTTTCATGTTAGAAAAACATCTCTAATGGTTTGGAACCTAGATTTAAAATTCTCATTTTCCACACAATCACCATAAGAGTTCTTTTCAACCTGTCAGTGTACTTTGAGGGCATTGTATCTGAGATGAAAAAGTTAAAATACATAAAAGAAAGAAGATTGCTATGCATTTTCAAATAGTAATGATTTTGTGCACTAACTCTTGATTTTTCCATTGCAGCCAACCATGATACTCTTCTGAAAGATTTTTCTATAGCCATATATAGGTAGAGAATTTTTTAAAAATCATACTCAATACTCCAAAAATAAATGCTAGCAGATGTGTGCATTTTACATGTAGGTATCTCTTGACCTAATTTGTAATGATCAAGTGGTCAGTTAGGCAAAATTTATTATTGTTTAATCAGTTCAACTGTATACAACTCTTTATTTTCCAGATGAGAAAACTACAGCAACAAGATTAAGTGATTTACCCAGGGTCAACAGCTAGTAAATGTCTGAGGTCAGATCTGAACTCAGGAAGATGGGGCTACATGACTCTATTCACTGTGCCACTTACCAGACCATGAGAATGAGATCAAATATGAATTTCAGGGCTTAGGAAAATTTAAAAAGCAATCTTTTAAAACAAAAGAACTACTCCTTTTTTCCTCCTTTTTCCACAAGGTTTGTTTTTTTCTAGTTATATACTCTCTCAAAATTTGCTTATAAGAAAAGTTTCATTATATGAGATTTAAAAATACCTGTCAAAATATGATAATTTAGATTAAGAAGTGATATTCAATAATGCATGGTATTGACATTATGGGACACCTGGCAGTTCACCAATTGTGGGAATACAACTTGTCTGTTAACATAACTTTATCAACCATCTACAAAACCATTCTTTTGATATATTTTCACCATTAAGTCAATATTTTCTGCCAAATCTGCCCGGATGAATAGCTAGATATTCAGATGAACTTTCATTTTAGTAAGTGATATTAAGGACTTTTTCTTTTTATGTAAAGACTATGAGATGCAGATTTTCCAAAAGATTAGAATGTTGTTCTTGATATCTGGAAGACCTGGCTTTGGTTCCTGCCTCAAAAAATACTGACTGTGTGGCCATCAGCAAATTTCTTCATTTCCTAATGTCTGTGCTATCTCTCTATGATTTTAAGATCTAGAAGAGTTGATGTGATGAAGGAAATGATTAAATATGAGAAAATGCATACATGTGAAATCACAGAAAAAGACAGTGGAAGAAAGAAGGAAGGAAGGAGGAAGAAGGAAAGAAAGGAAAGAAGGAAGGAGGAAATGGAGGGAGGGAAGGAAAAGGAAAGAAAGGAGTAGGTGAAGGGATGTAATGGAAACGAGCGGGAGAAAAGGAGAGGGAGAGAAAAAAGGAAAGAGGAAGAGAAGAAGGAAAGGTGGGAGAGAGGGAGAAAGAAAGAAAAGAAGGGAGGAAGGAAACAAAGAAAAAGAGACTTACCTTTTCCAGAATAATTACTTAAAAGATGTCTTAAAGCAAAATTCAAACCAAGTACATAAGATTATTTTGTGTTGACTCTAGTACCATTTGCATAACAAATAATAAGCTTTAGTTATCTCCAGTTATCTCTGCCTTCTCCTTTCCTCAACAATATCTCTTCTTGCTTCTGTGCCTTAGTAGTCACTGAAGTTAGACTGAATATAAAATCAACATATATATTTTTCTTAATCAAAAACACTGCTTTTTTTTCTTTTGAATGTACTCCTCTAAGTCTTTCCATCTGCTTCCCAGACACACATCTTGATATTTTATACAGTTATGTATGTATACAAATTTTCTCCAATTTGTAGTAATTCTTAGATTAAAAAAAAAATAACATCTTCAAATATTGATGTAACTAGTATTTATAGCAATGGTTTTATAGAGCACATCACTTGTAGAAGTGTTATATAACATTGATTAGGCTTGCATATGGGTTGAGTTTTATGATTTTTTAAACAAAGCACTTCGTGGTTTACATTTCCTATATCTGGAGATAGAATTTTTTCCATGAAGTAATATTATCATTAAAAATTTCTACATGTCCTGATTCCACAGGCTGTAGTTAATGTATCCTTCATAGTATAACATATGAACTACCTTTTTAATGTTCTACTCACCTCTGCACAGAAAAGTGATGGACTCAATATGCTGAATGTGACAGATACTTTTGGATGTGGAAAATATAGACTATTGTTTTGCTTAACAATTCATATTCATTAGGAGGTTTTTTATTTTTCTTTTTTTGGGATTGGGAAAAAGTCAGTAAGTTTGTTCAGAAGGGAAATAGATTTTTGGTCACTGAAATAGATGGCATATTAATTTGACAATAAGAAAAGATTCATTTAGGGATGGTGTCAATTATTTATCAAATTATATACCCTCCTCATTTAGTTAATAATACTATCAACTGGGTGACAAATTGTTTTCATTTAGGTTAAAGAAAGCAGAGGGACAAGTCAAGTGTTATAGTTTCTGAAACAATATCAGGTGCACATTAAGATCCCATGTCATTTGTCATACATGAAATGAATAGAACAGTATAAATAAACAACAATAAAACACAACTTAACTTTGATTATTTGTAACAATGTATCACAGTCTTAGCTGAAAGATAATGCAATATACACCTGTCACTTCAGTAGAATTACCAGTGTCTACAAGTGTGGACTTGTTTATTGGTTTTGTGTAAATATATTGCTTTGGTTCAAGATAGAGTAATGTTATGATGTGACACAAAAGCAAAAAGGAATAATGTTTAAATTGCTAGATCTGATTTTATAACTTTAATTTTGAATATTTGAATAGGTCACATTTTCCTTTGCTACCAAGATCTAAGATTTCTTATCCTAAATGGCATTTCTACTTCAATTGCTTCAATATTTCAAGGATCTATTTCATAAGTATGATAATTTCACAACTGTAAGTACTTTCTTTTCCAATAGAGATTGAAACTCCTCTATAATTTGGTAGACTGTCGTTGAGAATTGAAGAGACAAAAATATCATGACCCTGTAACGATCCTGATGCTGACTCTTTCCAAGCTTGGCTTGGCTTGTTGTCAGGCAGAATATGTAATCTATCTCTGTCCCAATATTTAAAGGCTTTCTAGGTCAGAGTCTTCCTGAATTTGATCTCTGCTAACATTGTCTTTGAGGTCTAAGAATCATCTGCATGAACTGATGAAATAAACATAAGAATTTTTCCCTACATATGGAAGATAATTACTCTAAGACAAAAAAGAAATAATCATCTTGACTACATCTATATAGGGTGCACCAGCAACCATTCTGAGAAAGTTGATAAAGCTATCAAGCAAGTTAAAAAAAAATTACCACTTTGAGGCCATTTCATCAGCCTGGTTGCAAACATTTTGCTAGGTAAGACCAGTGAATTTTACTCTAAATTATTTTTATGAAAGACGTTGTAAAATCTAGAACATTTTAAGAGGAATTCAAACCCAATATAATTCCAAGTGAACTCATCATCTCCATCCTCCCCCCCAAAAAAAAAACCCTTCTCCTTACCTTCCCGATTACTGAAGATTGCAGCATCATCCTTCCAGTCCCTCAAGATGGAAACGGGTGTAATTCCTGACTCTTCATTATCTCTCCCACCCCCACCTGCCATATCCAATCGGTTACAAGGCCTTTTGATTTCACCTCTGCAACATCTCCTGAATATGACTTCTCCTACCCTCTAACATTGACACTACTCTGGTGCAGACCTTATTATCTCACACTTTTGCTATTCTCTTGGCATGCTAGTGTGACTACCTACTTCAAATCTCTCCCACAAGCCTCCATGACAGTAATTATCCAAAAGGCATGCCACTCCCTATTGAACAAAGTCCAGTGGCTTCCTATTTTTGATGGGATTAAATGCAAAATCGTCTGATTTGATTCCAAAATCTTTGATAACCTATCTCTTTATTCCTCTTATACCTTACTCCTCTCAAGGTACTTTTTGATAAACTGGGTTTCTAATTATTTCAAGGAAAAGATATTCCATATTTCAGCTTATGGACATTTTTGCTGGCCGGCCCTTATGCCTAGAATGTGCTACTTCTCAATAATAGCAAGTTATCATGGTATAAGGTGAAAAAAATGATTGCTAACAACCAACGACTTAGAGTGTTTAAGATTCCCCCTTTTTCTTTTATCCTCTTTTCAAGATCTCAGTCTCTGAAGGATGAGCTAACTCTCTCCTCTATCCAGATCCTTCCAGGTAAGGAAGTCATTGCTCTCCACTCACATTGGAGTGGGAATGAATTCTTTCAATTGATTGCCCAAGGCTGGGGGTAACATAAAAATTACTGACAAAATCAAAATTCAGGACCAGCCCTTCACTGAAAGATTCATTTTCTCATTAATTGTTAATAAACAAAAAGTTTATTGCCACCCCTGAAACCACTCTTTACCAATGGACATATAAGCTATATATTCATCAGCGTGATGGTCTTTTTCTAATTCAGAAACAGTCAAATAACTATGCTTTTATTAATAAACACACTAGTATAATTAGTAGATTGGTTAAATTACTCAGAAATTATGTCTCTCAAATCCTTTTAAAATGCCACACAGGAAAACTGAAGAAGCAAACTCAAAGAGGGACAAGTAAGCAAAAATAAAAGAACTAAGCATCAAATAAACATGTCACTTGTTCATAGGGCTAAAAAAAATTTCTTGAAAAGTTCAAAGAGGATTTTGAAATTCAAATAAGATGCAAAGGGGAAAAATTGAAAAAAGAAATGTAAGTGATGCAAAAAAAAAATAACGAAGAGTCAACAATTTGTTAAAAAAAAAAAAGCACAAAAATTTCTGAAGAAAAAAAATTTTTTTAAACCTTTCTTATTGCAGGCTTGATCTTTGGCTTTTTATTTGCCCAAATTCCAAAACCTTTTACAAGTCCTTTATCTATTCTGTTTATTCATTCTATTGGTTGATAGTGTTTTTCTCCCTCAATATCTTGTCATACCCAATATTATGCTGAATAAAAAATGGAAGAGCTCTACCTAAATAACAAAGAGCAAAAAAGACTTTTTTAAGCTTTATATCATTTTCTTATCCTTTTTTAAGCCAGTGTTTGAAATTTTGGGGGGCTGCTTTTCCTTCAGTTATGAGGGAAGGTAAACTCTTTTTAATTAATTTCTAAATACCTTCTCTTTTTAAAAATTTATGTATTTATTTAACTTTTCAACATTCATTTCCACAAAATTTTGGGTTAGAAATTTTCTCCCCATTTCTCCCCTCCCCCATCCCAAAATGCCGAGCATTCTAATTGCCCCTATCACCAATCTTCCCTCTCTTCTAACACCCCTCCCTTCCCTCATCCCCATTTCACTTTTGTCCTGTAGAGCAAGATAACTTTCTATACCCCATTACCTGTATTTCTATTTCCTAGTTGCAAGAACAATACTCAAAATTCCTGAAACTTTGAGTTCCAACTTCTCCCCATCCCTCCCTCCACACCCATTCCCTTTGGGAAGGCAGGCAATTCGATATAGACCATATCTGCATAGTTTTGCAAATGACTTCCATAATAGTAATGTTGTGTAAGACTAGCTATATTTCCCTCCATCCTATCCGGCCCCCCGTTGCTTCGATTCTCTCTTTTGATCCTGTCCCTCACCAAGAGTGTTGACGTCAAATTGTTCCCTCCTCCCACTACCCTCCCTTCTATCATTTCCCACCCTGCTGATCCCCTTCCCCCCACATTCCTGTATTCTAAGATAGGATTTCATATCAAGATGAGTGTGCATTTTATTCCTTCCTTTAGTCGAATGTGATGACAGTAAGCTTCATATTTTATCTCTCACTTCCCCTCTTTTTCCCTCCACTGAAAAGTCCTTTGCTAGCCTCTTTTATGAGAGATAACATGCCCCATTCCATTTCTCCCTTTCTCCTCCAAATATGTTTCTCTTTCACTGCTTAATTTTATTTTTTTAAGATATGATCCCATCTTATTCAAGTCACCCTGTGCTCTCTCTCTCTCTCCCTCTCTCTCCCTCTCTCTCTCTCTCTCTCTCTCTCTCTCTCTCTCTCTCTCTCTCTGTGTGTGTGTGTGTGTGTGTGTGTGTACCCAGATACTGAAAAAATTTTCAAGAGTTACAAATATTGTCTTTCCATGTAGGAATGTAAACAGTTCAACTTTATTAAGTCCCTTATGATATCTCTTTGCTGTTTACCTTTTCATGCTCCTTCTCATTCTTGTGTTTGAAAGTCAAATTTTCTTTTCAGATCTGGTCTTTTTATCAAGAATGCTTGAAAGTCCTCTATTTCATTGAAAGACCATTTTTACCCCTGAAGTATTATACTCAGTTTTGCTGAGTAGGTGATTCTTGGTTTTAGTCCAAGTTCCTTTGACTTCTGGAATATCATATCCCATGCTCTTCGATCCCTTAATATACAAGCTGCTAGATCTTGGGCTATCCTGATTGTATTTCCACAATACTGGAATTGTTTCTTTCTAGCTGTTGCAATATTTTCTCCTTCACCTGGGAATTCTGGAATTTGGCCACAATGTTCCTAGGAGTTTCTCTTTTTGGATGTCTTTCAAGTGGTGATTGGGGGATTCTTTCAATACTTATTTTGCCCTCTGATTGTAGAATATCAGGGCAGTATTCCTCCATAATTTCATGAAAGATGATGTCTAGGCTCTTTTTTTGATCATGGCTTTCAGGTAGTCCCATAACTTTTAAATTATCTCTCCTGGATCTCTTTTCCAGGCCAGTTGTTTTTCCAATGAGATATTTCACATTCTCTTCCATTTTTTCATTCTTTTGGTTTTGTTTGCTGATTTCTTGGTTTCTCATAAAGTCATTAGCCTCCATCTGTTCCATTCTAATTTTGAGAGAACTATTCTCTTCAGTGAGCTTTTGAACCTCTTTTTCCATTTGGCTAATTCTGCTTTTGAAAACATTCTTCTCCTCATTGGCTTTTTGAACCTCTTTTGCCAATTGAGTTAGCCTATTTTTCAAGGTGTTATTTTCTTCAGCATTTTTTGGGTCTCCTTTACCAAGGTATTGACCCGTTTTTCATGCTTTTCTTGCATGTCTCTCATTTCTCTTCCCAGTTTTTCCTCTACCTGTCTAACTTGATTTTCAAAATCCTTTTTGAGCTCTTCCATGGCATGAGCCCACCGGACATCCTCCTCGGATGTCTAGAATACAGAGGTCTCAACCTCCACGTCTTTCCCTGATGGCAAGCATTCTACTTCCTCATCAGAAATCAAAGGAGGAAGAAACATCTGTTCCCCAAGAAAGTACCTTTCTATGTTCTTATTTTTCTTCCTTTTTCTGGGCATTTTCCCAGCCAGTTACTTGACTTCTGAGACTCCTGTCCACCCCTGCCTAGATTCTCCCAGCTAGTGCTTGGGGTCTGAGTTTCAAATGCTGCTCCCCACCCTCCGGGCTTTCAGCCAGGGCTGGGCCTGCTATTCAATGTGAGCTTAAGTTCTGGTGCTCAGGTTAGGTAGGGCCACCTCCCAGGCTCAGTTCCCTCAGTGGCTTTTTGCAGAGACCTTCAACAATAGAGCTCATGCCTGCTTGGAGAGTCTGCCTCTGCTGCTCCCTCTGACCCTGCCTCCCGAGGGGGCCCGAGTCACGGAGATACCCTGCTCCCCTCTCAGAAAGCCCAGAAGTCTCTCTCACTGACCTGGAGCGCCTGTGGGTGGAGGGACCTTCGTGGCTGCTGGAGGTTCCGTCCCTGAAACCTGCTCATATCTGCTCCTCTGGGGCTGCATGGCCAGGGGTGGGCTCCACTGTCCAGTGTGCAATGGACCCCTTGGGATGGCTTTCCAGGGCTCTCTGGAATGGAAATCTCTTCCACTGTGGTCCTGCGTGGCTTGCACTGCTCCAGAATTTGTGGGGAGTTCTTTTTTCAGGAAATTTATGGGCTGTGGTTTTGGAGCCAGAATATGTGAGTCTTTCTACTCCACCATCTTGGCTCCTCAGCCCCCTCCCTTCCCCCCCCCCGTGAGTCTGCTTTTTAAGGCATTCTTCTCCTCACTAGCTTTTTGAACCTCTTTTTACCAATTGAGTTAGCCTGTTTTCAAAGGTGTTATTTTCTTCAGCATTTTTTTAGGTCTGCTTTAGCAAGGTGTTGACCTGCTTATCATGCTTTTCTTGCATCTCTCTCATTTCTTTTCCCAGTTTTTCATCCACCTCTCTAACTTGATTTTCAAAATCCTTTTTGAGCTCTTCCATGCCTTGAGCCCATTGAATATTTATTTTGGATGTTTGGGATATAGAAGCCTTGAGTTCTATGTCTTTCCCTGATGGTGAGCATTATTCTTCATCATCAGAAAGCATGGGAGGAGATATCTGTTCACCAAAAAAGTAACCTTCTATAGTCTTATTTTTTCCCCTTTTTTGGGCATTTTCCCAACCAGTCACTTGAATTTTGGGTCCTTTGTCAAGAGTAGAGTATACTCTGGGGATATGTAAGATATCAGGTCCTCTAAGGTGGCACAATCAAGTGTGTGCTAGTCTGGGCACAGGGAAGGATTTTTGTTCCCAGAATCCCAGCAGCGTTTCCTCTCCACAGGCACCAGATCTCCACTTCAGCCAAGCTAGCACTGGGGGTAGGGGTAAGGGGTGGGATTCTGTCAAGCTGTCGGGGCACGGCCTCCAATGAGTGGGAGATAAAGACCAGCTGCCTCAGAGCATCTACAAAGGGCTGAGGTAAGACTCAGCCCTTCAGTGCCCCAGGAGTTTTTACAATCCAGTTATGGTCTCAGGCTGCTGTAGGGGCTACCCCAAGAATTGCTGCTGCCTGCCAGATGTGAAGGTCCTTCTCCCTTCCTGGCAAGCTTAATAAACCTTTGGCGCCTGTGGGTTGAGGGATCTGTGGATCCACTGCTGCTGGGACTGGGGTGTCCTCGAGTGGAGATTCCTCCGCAGAGGGCTGTTCATGAGCCCTGTGCCAGCAGCCAAGTCTGGCCTGGGCTCTACACTCCAAGGCGTCCTGTGCAACTGATGTTTCCTGTGGGTCTTTCAGGTCATGCTGGGCTGGAAATCTCCTCTACCCCATTGTTGTCCACTTCTGCTGCTCCAAAATTTGTTGAGAGTCCCTCTATACAGGTGTTTTATGGGCTGCATGAAAAAATATTAGTAAATAATTAACCAAATGGTAAAAGGGACACAGTGATCTACTGAAGAGAATTATTTAAATAGCAGAATTCATACAATGGGGAAAAAAAGTACAGAAATTCACTAAAAAAAAAAAAAAAAAAAAAAAAAAAACCTCTTAAAAAAAGGTAGAATTCACCAAATGGAAAAGAAGGCAAAGAAAGCTTCCTAAGGAAAATAATTCCTTAAAAAATTAAAATTGAGGGGAGGAGACAAGATGGCAGAGTAGAAAGACACACATACGCTACTTCCAAACCCACAGCCTATAAAATACCTGTAAAGAAGAACTCCCAAGAAATTTTGGAGCAGCGGAAACAACTGAACAATGGAGTGGAGGAGATTTCTGTTCCACAGAGACCAGAAAAACCAACACCAAAGGTCCATCACAAACCGTATCTGGAGCAGACCCCAGCCCTGCCCTGGCCACGCTGCCCCGAGAGGAGCAGATCTGAGCAGGCTTCAGGGACAGAATTTCCAGCAGTCGAGCAGTTCCCTCCACCCACAGGAGCAAAGGTCAGTGAGAGAGCCTGTTTGGCTGGCCGAGAGGGAAGTAGGATGTCTCCATAACTCAGGCCCCCTCAGGAGGCAACAGAGGACAGGGACTCCCAAAGCAGACAGAAGCTCAGATCCATTGTTGAAGATCTCCATGTAAACTCCCTGAGGGAACTAAGCCCTGTGTGACAGCCCTGCCCAGACCCAAGCAGCTGAACTTAATCTCACATTGAATAGCAACCTTGCCCCCCACCTGAGCACCTGAATTTAATCTTACATTGAATAGCAGCCCTGCCCCCTCTGAAAGCCTGGAGGCTGGAAAGCAGCATTTGAATCTCAGACCCCAAGCACTAGCTGGGCAGATCTGGAGGCAGGTGAGTGTGGAAAGGAATCTCAGAAGTCAAGTAACTGGCTGGGAAAATGCCCAGAAAATGGAAAAAAAAAATAAGACCATAGAAAGTTACTTTCTTGGTGAACAGATATTTCCTCCTTTCCTTTTGGGTACAATTTATGTTTTTTTAAAAGTCATGGAAACATATAATAAAATTAATTGAAATCATTCCCCAATTGACAAAATGGTCAAAGGATGTGAAATCAAAGCTATCTACAGTCACATTGAAAAAAAATCTTTAAATCACTATTGATTAGAGAAATGCAAATTAAGATGACCCTGAGGTACCACCTCACACCTATCAGTTTGACTAATATGAAAGAAAAGGAATGTTTTGGATAACATGTGAGAAAATTGGAATACTAATGCACTATTGATGAAGTTTTGAACTTATCTTACCATCCTAGAGAGCAATTGGGAACTCTACCCAAAGGAATATAAAACCGTACGTACTCTTTAATACAGCAGAACCATTACTAGAACTGTATCCCAAAGAGATCACAAAAAAAAGGGGAAAGAACCCACATGGATAGACTTGTATAAACTAATGCTGAGTGAAATGAGCAGAACCAAGAGGACACTGTACACAGTAACAACAACATTGTGTGATGATCAGCTTTGATAAATTTAACTCTTCTCACTAATAGAATGATCTAAGATAATTCCAAAAGACTTGCTTTTTTTCTTTCTCATGGTTTTCCTCTTCTTTTCTTTTTCTTCTTTCACAAAATGACTAATCTGGAAATATGTTTAATAAGATTATACATATATTGCCTATATCAGATTGCTTGCCATGTTGGGGAGGGATCAGGATAAGGTGAGAATGAGAAAAAAATGAAACTCAAAATCTTTTCAAAGTAAATATTGAAAATTATCTTCACATGTAATAGGGAAAAAATAAAATACTTTTAAGTAGGAAAAAAGAAATCAAACAAAGGACAAGAAACAATATAGATAATCAATATGTATTAATAAAGGAATAGTTAAAGAGCAGTACATGAATGGAATGAAATAATTTTATTTCTTGAGAAATTAAATATAGCAATAATCCAGAAAATGTAGTCCACTTTTCTGGCAGTGCTGTTTAATAAGATGTTCTGCAAAATTCAATTTTTCAAAAAGTGAGGCTTCCTCCTGCCCTTTGTCTCTTAGAATGATTTGATCTCTGCAAAATTGTGCTCAGGTGAAATTTTTAGACATATGAAGCCTTTCATAATTCCACCACCCTCAGTTTATTGCATCTGACCTCACTTACCTTGTATTTATCATGTAAATTTTTTGCATAAATTTACTGTGAAATATATGTGTGTTGTCTCTTCCACTATGTTAGCTACCTGAGGGTGAAGATTTCCGTTTTCCTTGTATCCCTAGCAGTTGCAGAATGTGTGATACTTAGACTTCTTTAATAAATGTGTGGTGATTGATTAACTGATTGGATTAACCAAGATCACAAAGTTATCAATTAGGAGATATCAGATTTGAACCCAAGTCTCCTGAATTTTATGCAGTACTCTTTCCACTATGTCATGTGATCTTTAGAATTTTAGTGTGTGAAATTTGTGAGGATCATTCTGACTATCCAAATACATTTCTCTCTTTTTTTTCTATTTTTTACTTTTTACTTTTAGATTGGCATTTTCAGAAACGTGATCTTTATATAAATGAGTTTTTGTGTGTATACACATATGCATACACACATACTTATATCTTTGCATACACACAAACATTTTTTTACCTTACAATATAACTGAAATTATATTGAAGACTATTTGATGCTATGAGTTAAAGGTTGTTTTGATATTTTTTCCACTGTAAAAAAAGCTAAAAAATATTTAAGCCACTGTTGATAAGATAAATGCAAATTGAAACAACTCTGAGGTACCACCTCACACTTATTGTTTGGCTATAATGAGAGAAAAGGAAAATAATAAATGCTGGAGTCTTAGTAAATAGTGGAGTTGTGAACTGATCCAATGATCCTGTAGAACAATTTGGAATTATGTCCAAAGGGCAATCAAACTGTGCTTGCCCTTTGATAAAGAATACCACTACTATGTCTGAATCCAAAAAAGAAAATTAAAAATGAAAAGGACCTACATGTACAAAAATATATAGAGAAGTTTTTAATGATGGCAAAGAATTGGAAATTGAGAGGATACCCATAAAGTGGTGAATTGTGAACAAGAAATGAAATATAAATGTAATGAAATCCTATTCTGAAATAAGAAATAATGAACAGGTAGATTTCAGAAAATCCTGGAAAAACTTGTATGAATTGATGCTGAATGAAATGAAGTGAAGTAAACCAGTAGATCATAATACACAGAAACAGCAACTTTGTGCAATAATAAAGCTATACTTGATAGGTTTTCTCAACAATACAATGATCTAAGAAAATTCTAAAGACTAATGATAGAAAATATTGTCCACATCTAGAAGAAGAACTGACAAGAGTTTGAATGCATAGCATAGCATACTATCTTCATTTTCTTTGTTTTGTTCCAAGCTTTCCTTTTTTTCTTTCTTCTTCCACAGCATGATAAATATGGAAATATGTTTCATATGATTGCAGAGATAAAATCTATATCAAATTGCTGACTGTATAAGGGACAAGAGAGGAAAAGGAGTGAGGGAATTTGGGACTCAAAATAGTATTTTAAAAGTATGCTAAAATTATCTTCATATGTAATTGGAAAAATAAACTACCTTTAAAATCAATTGAAAATGAATGGTCTAAAACTAAAGAATGTGTATCAAAGAATAAATAACAAAAATAATCAGTAATTTCATTAAAAGAAGGACACAATACTCCAGAAATTATAGAATGCAACCAAAACAATATGTAATGGAAAATTTGCATTTCTAAATACTTACACCAGCAAAATACAGAAAGAGCAAATAAATGATTTGGGCATGTAACTAAAAAAAAAACTAGAAAAACAACCAATTAAAAATCCTTAATTAAATGACAAATAGAAAATCCTCAGAATCAAAGAAGAGATTTATAAAATTAAAAGTAAGACAACCATTAAACTAATAAATAAAGCCAGCAACTCATTTTAGGGGAGAAAAAACATTATTATAGATAAATCATTAGTTATTTTAATTTAAAAAGGATAGAGGAAAACCAAATTACCTGTATCAAAAATGAAAAAGGTGAATTCAGCACACATGAAGAGAAAATTAAAGCAATTATTACTAGTTATTTTGCTTAGTTATATGCCAATAAATTTGACAATCTGATCAAGTAGATTAATATTTACAAAAAGATATTACCTTGATTAACATAAGAGAAAATAGAATAATTAAATAACCATAATTTTGAGAAAGAATTTGAACAAGCCATGAATGAGATCACTGAGAAATAATTCCCAGGACCAGATGGATTCATAAGTGAGTTTTTTCAAGCATTTAAAGAACAATTAATTCTGAGGCTATATAATCTATTGGGGAAAAGAGGCAAAGAAGTAATACCGCAAAATTCATTTTATGACACAAATGTGATTTTTTTTTTTACCTAAACCGATATAATGTTAATTGAAGTTAAAGATTTCCCCTGCCTATGAAGATGCATCAGGTGAGTTACATTAAGCAAAGCTTGATTAGAGGAGGCTTGTTTTATGAGAAGGCCCACCCCTTTGGTTAATTTCTTTTTAAAAGTATTTATTTATTTTTAGTTATCAATATTCATTTCCACAAGATTTTGAGTTACAAATTTTCTCCCCATCTCTCCCTTCTGCCAACTCCTAGACAGCACTCAATATGATTACCTCTTCCCCCAATCTGACCTCCCTTCTATCATACCCTGCTTTTCTCTTATCCCTATCTCCTCTATTTTTTGTAGGGCAACATATATTTCTATACTCCATTGCCTGTATATCTTATTTCTCAGTTGCATATAAAAACAATTTTTAACACTTATTTTTAAAACTTTGACTTCTAACTTCTCCCTACTCCTCTCTTCTCATCCATGCCCACTGAGAAGGCAAGCAATTCAGTATTGGTTATACATGTATAGCTATGCAAAAGACATCAATAAATGTCATGTTGTGAAAGATTAACTTTATTTCCCTCCATCCTATCCTGGCCCCCATTTATTCGATTTTCTCTTTTGACCCTAAAAAAGTGTCTAGTTCCAATTACCCCCTCCTCCCATTTGCCCTGCCTTTTATCATTCCCCCCACCACTGTTTAATCCCTTTCTCGCCTGTTTTCCTATAGTGTGAGATAGATTTCCATAGCAAAGAGAGTGTGCGTATCATTACCTCCTTAAGCCAAATGTGATGAGAGTAAGCTTCACTTTCTTCCTTGCAACTATCCTTCTTCCCCTCCACTGAAAAAGATTTTTTGGAGGTGGAGCCAAGATGGTGGAGTGAGAGCAAGACTCACCTAAGCTCTCAGACAAACTCCTTCAGGTACCTCTGAAAGGAAAATCTGACCAAATTTTGGAGGTGCAGAATCCAGTGGGAGACAGATTGTGATGGATTCAGAGCTCATACTGGACTAGAAGGTCCACAGGAAGGATCTGTTCTTCAGGGATGAGCCCACAGTGTACAGCGCAGCATGGTCAGCACAGCAGAGCAGAAGGGACCCAAGAAACCTGAGCAGTGGGCAGAACCAGAGGAGCTGCACCGAGGGTGGGAGACAAGCCAAACTGAATCAATGAGAGCCTCCGAGCACCAGATAGCAGTGCAGCAGCTCCTGAGACCTTCAGCCCAAATATCAAACTTCAGTTAGCCACCTACTTGAACTTCTGGGAGCCAGGATGGCAGAGTGATCAGTAAATGCTCTCTCCTCCCCACTTGGTGACCATGAAAGAACCATAAAATATTTCCCCAGAAAAATCCTAGATCAGCAGGAATAGCAGAAGGAGGCCAATAGTCTCATAACACCTGAGGCTAGGAAAATAGCTAAGGGGGGTTCCTCCTATGGTGGCAGAGGCAAACCGGAAGGACAGAGGACCCAGGGAAGAGAAAACTTGCACTAGGAACCAGGCAAGCCACATTGGCAGGAGAATCTAGGTGTGCCTCAGCTGTTCAGGGGAATCAGAAAGTCAATAAGGCAGCTGGGACTACCAGCCCCTGAGCTTGCCTTTACCTTAGTTCAGCTGAGGAGATCTCCTGTGACCAGACCACTGCGTCCCCACACTTAACAAGCTAAACCCAGGGCTGATCTGGTAAACACCAAACAAAAACCTGCTTTTAGCTTTTTCACACATCAGCTCAGCAAAAAGTTCTCTAGCTTCTGACTGAAAGAACCAGAAGCCAAAACACTCAATCAACATCATGAACAGGAAAAAGCAGAGGGCCGAAAGAACCACAGAATCTTTCTATGGGGATAAGGACCAAAACACAAACGCCAAAGAGGTGACAGCTGAGACGGTACTTCCATCAGAAACTTCAGAAGGGACAATGAACTGCTCACAAGCACAAGCAGCTCCCCTGGAACAGCTGAAGAAGGAAATAGAAGATAAACTGGCCAATGATTTAAAAATTATTAAGAAAGAATTCACTGATGAGAACATCACCTTGAAAAGGAAAATTGAACAAATGGAAAAAGAACTTCAAAAATTAACTAGAGAAAATAACTTCCTAAAAGGGCAAATGGAAAAGGAAGTACAAAAATTAACTGGAGAAAATAGCTTCTTAAAAGGAAAAATTGGGCAGATGGAAAAGGAGATGCAAAAGTTAACGGAAGAAAACAATTTGATAAAGATTAGAATTGGGCAAGTAGAAACTAATGACTCAGTGAGCCAGCAAGAATCGGTCAAACAAAATCTAAAGAATGAAAAGATAGAAGAAAATGTAAAATATCTAATTGGAAAAACAACTGACCTGGAAAATAGATCCAGAAGAGAAAACTTAAGAATTATTGGCCTGGCAGAAACCCAGACTGGAGAAAAGAGCCTGGACAATATCTTCCAGGAAATCATCAAGGAAAATTGCCCAGAAGTGCTAGAATCAGAGGGCAAAATAGTCATCGAAAGAATCCACCGTTTCCCTCCTGAAAGGGATCCCAAACTCAAAACCCCAAGAAATATAGTTGCCAAATTCCAGAGCTATCAAGTGAAGGAGAAAATATTACAAGCAGCCAGAAAGAAGCAATCTAAATATCAAGGAGATACAGTCAGGATTACACAGGACCTTGCAGCTTCTACATTAAAAGATCGAAAGAATTGGAACCCAATATTCCGTAAGGCAAGGAGTTGGGACTACAACCAAGGATCAACTACCCAGCAAAGTTCAGCATAACATTTCAGGCAAGGAGAAAGTCATTCAACAAAGTAAGGGATTTCCAGAGTTTCCTGACCAAAAACGCCAGAACTTAATAGACAATTCGATCTTCAAATGCAGGGCTCAAAAGAATCATAAAATGGTAAATGGGGGGTGGGGGGGAACAACTTTCTACTCAGTTAGGGCAAATTGTTTACCTCCCTATAAGGGAAGATGGTACCTGTTAATCTTGAGAACTGTGTGTCTATTAAGAAATATAAAAGGGGTATGCATAGAGGGAACGGGTATAATAAAAAATATGATTTAAGTATGAGAAGGGATTGTAATAGGAAGTGTGAAAAGGAGGAAGCAGAAAATGGCAAATTACTTTATGCCCACAAAAAGAAGTACAAAATCATAGCAGAGGGAAAGAGGGGAGGGAGATGAGCATTGTATGAGATGTACTCTCATCGGATTTGTTTAAAGGACAGAGCAATAAACTTAAGTAGAAAATCCTAACTAGCTCTATAAGCAGTAAGAGAGGAAGGGGGAAGAAAGGGGAGGGAGGCTAAAAGGGAGGGAAAAAGCAATAAGAGTAAATGGGAGTAAAAGTGAGGGGGGATAAAAGAAGGAGGGGAAGGCGGCAAGAGGAGGTGGTGAAAAGTGAATACTATTGAGGAGGGGAAGGGAGACAGCAGAGCTAAAAGTGCAAATGGTGGAAAAGAAGATGGAGGTAAATACACAGATTGTAATCATAACTGTGAAGGTGAATGGAATGAATTCTCCCATAAAACGGAGACAGATAGCAGAATGGATTAAAAGCCATAATCCAACAATATGCTGCTTACAAGAAACACATTTGAAACGGGGGGATACACATAGGATAAAGGTCAAAGCATGGAGCAGAATATATTGTGCTTCAGCTGACGTAAGAGAGGCAGGAGTAGCAATCCTGATCTCAAACAAAGGAAAAGTAGAAATAGATCTAATCAAAAGGGATAAGGATGAAAACTATATCCTGCTAAAAGGCACCATAGACAATGAAGCAATGTCATTACTAAACATGTATGCACCAAGTAGTATAGCATCCAGATTCTTAGAGGAGAGGGTGGGGTTGCTGAAGGAAGAAACTGACAGCAAAACTATACTAGTGGGGGACCTCAACCTCCCTCTTTCTGAACTTGATAAATCTAACCTCAAAATAAACAAGAAAGAGGTTAAGGAGGTAAATAAAACTCTAGATAAGGTAGATATGATAGATCTTTGGAGAAAATTGAATGGGAATAGAAAGGAATATACCTTTTTCTCAGCAGTACATGGAACATTTACAAAAATTGACCGTGTACTAGGACATAAAGATCTCACAATCCAGTGCAGAAAGGCAGAGATAATCAATGCATCCTTCTCAGATCATAATGCAATAAAAATTATATGTAATAAAAGGCCATGGAAAGATAAAGCAAAAATCAACTGGAAACTAAATAATCTAATCCTAAATAAGGAATGGGTTAAAGAAGAAATCCTAGAAACAATCAACAACTTCATTCAAGAGAATGACAATAATGAGACAACCTACCAAATCTTATGGGATACTGCAAAAGCAGTTCTTAGGGGAAGTTTTATATCTTTGAATGCCTACATAAATAAAATAGAGAAAGAGGACATCAATGACTTGGGTATGCAGCTGAAAAAGCTAGAAAAAGAACAAATTGAAAATCCCCAAGAAAATACCAAATTAGAAATACTGAAAACCAAAGGAGAGATTAATAAAATTGAAATTGAGAAAGCTATTGAATTAATAAATAAAACGAATAGTTGGTTTTATGAAAAAACTAATAAAATTGATAAACCTTTGGTCAATTTGATTAAAAATAAGAAAGAAGAAAATCATATTACTAATATTAAAAATGAAAGGGGTGAAATCACCTCCAATGAGGAGGAAATTAAAACAATAATTAGAAAATACTTTGCCCAACTTTATGCCCACAAATTCGACAATCTAAATGAGATGGATGAATATTTTAAAAAACACAAGTTGCCCAGATTAACAGAAGAGGAAGTTGAATACTTAAACAACCCCATCTCAGAAAAAGAAATTGAACAAGCCATCAATGAACTCCTTAGGAAAAAATCTACAGGACCAGATGGATTCACAAGTGAATTCTATCAAACCTTTAAAGAACAGTATATTCCAATACTATATAGACTATTTTTGAAAATTGGGGAAGAAGGAGTCCTCCCAAATTCTTTTTATGATACAAATATGGTTTTGATACCCAAACCAGGAAGAGACAAAACAGAAAAAGAAAATTATAGACCAATTTCTCTAATGAATATAGATGCAAAAATTTTAAACAAGATTTTACTAAAACGAATGCAGCATCTTATCAAGAGAATAATACATTATGATCAGGTAGATTTCATACCAGGAATGCAGGGCTGGTTCAATATTAGGAAAACACTTAGCATTATTGACCATATCAACAATAAAACTAACAATAACCACATGATTATCTCAATAGATGCAGAAAAAGCTTTCGACAAAATACAACACCCATTCCTATTCAAAACACTGGAGAACATAGGAATAAAGGGAACTTTCCTTAAAATAATAAGCAGTATCTACCTAAAACCTTAAGCAAGCATTATATTCAATGGGGATAAGCTAGATGCATTTCCAGTAAGGTCAGGGGTAAAACAAGGATGCCTATTATCACCATTATTATTCAATATGGTACTAGAAATGTTAGCGGTAGCAATTAGACAAGAAAAAGAAATTGAAGGAATAAAAATAGCCAAAGAAGAAACTAAGTTATCACTCTTTGCAGATGATATGATGATATACTTAGAGAATCCCAGAGATTCAAGTAAAAACCTAGTTGAAATAATAAACAACTTTGGCAAAGTTGCAGGTTACAAAATAAACCGTACAAGTCTTCTGCATTCCTATATATTAGCAACAAAGTCCAACAGCAAGAGATAGCTTTTAAAGCTAGAGTAGACACTATAAAATATTTAGGAGTTTACCTGCCAAAACAAACCCAGGGATTATATGAACATAATTACAAGACACTTTTTGCACAAATAAAGTCAGATTTAAGTAAGTGGAAAAACATCAGTTGTTCATGGGTAGGCCGAGCTAATATAATAAAAATGACATATTCTATCTAAATTAGTCTACTTATTTAGTGCCATACCAATTAAACTATCAGATAATTATTTTCTAGAGCTGGATAAAATAATATCAAAATTCATTTGGAAAAACAAAAGGTCCAGAATATCAAAGGGACTAATGAAAAGAAATGCTTGGGAAGGTGGCCTAGCGCTACCAGACCTCAAATTGTATTATAAAGCAGCAATTATCAAAACCCCTTGGTATTGGCTAAGAAATAGAGGGGTAGGCAAATGGTATAGACTTGGCCCTCAAGACACAGTAGGCAAGGAATATAGCAACCTCCTGTTTGATAAACCCAAAGACCCCAGCTTCTGGGATAAGAACTCACTGTTCGACAAAAATTGCTGGGAAAACTCGTTAACAGTTTGGCAGAAATTAGGTATAGACCCATGCCTGACACCGTACACACGAACAAAGTCCAAATGGATGCATGATTTAGGTATAAAGATTGATACAATGAATAAACTGGAGAAGCAAGGAATAGTGTGTTTATCAAAAAAAGATTTTTCTTGACTCTTTTATGTGAGAGATAATTTGTGCCATTCTATTTCTCACATTCTCCTCACAATATATTCCTCACTTACCACTTAATTTTATTTTTTTTAGATATCCTCCCTTCCTATTCAACTCACCCTGTGCCCTCTATCGATATGTATATAATCCCTCCAACTACCAAATACAGAGAAGCCTCAAGAGTTACAAATATTATTTTTCCATTTACATAAACAGTTCAACTTTAGTAAGTCCCTTATGATTTCTCTTTTCTGTTTATCTTTTCATGCTTCTCTTGATCCTTATGTTTTAAAGTCAAATTTTCAGCTCTGGTATCTTCATCAAGAATGCTTGAGAGTCCTGTAGTTTATTGAATGACCATTTTTTCCCTGAAATATTATAATCAGTTTTGCTGGGTAGGTGATTCTTGGTTTTAATCCTAGCTCCTTTGAACTGTGGAATATCATATTCCAAGCCCTCTGATCCCTTAAGGTGGATGCTGCTAGATCTTCTGTTATACTGACTGTATTTTCACAACACTCAAATTGTTTCTTTCTAGAGGCTTGAAATGTTTTCTCCTTAATCTGGGAGCTCTGGAATTTGGCTACAATATTCCTAGGAATTTTCCTTTGGGAATCTCTTTCAGGAGGTGATCGGTGGTGTCTTTCAATATTTATTTTACGTTCTGGTTCTAGAATATCAGGGCAGTTTTCTTTGACAATTTCTTGAAAGATGACGTCTAGGCTCTGTTTTTTATCGTGACCTTCAGGTAATTGTATAATTTTTAAATTGTATTTCCTGGATCTATTTTCCAGGTCAGTTGTTTTTCCAAGGAAATATTTCACATTGTCTACTATTTTTTATTCCTTTGGCCTTGTTTTATAATTTAGTGATTTTTCATAAAATCATTAGCTTCCATCTCCTCCTTTCTAATCTTTAAGGAATTATTTTCTTCAGCATGCTTTTGGATAACCTTTTTATCCAACCAATTCTGCTTATTAGGGCATTCTTCTCCTCATTGACTTTTGAGATCTCTTTTGTCATATAGGTTAGTCTATTTCTTAAAGTATTATTTTCTTTAGCATTTTTTGGATCTCGTTTAACAAGTAGTTGACTTGTTTTTCATAAATTTCTTGCATCACTCTCATTTCTCTTCCCAATTTTTGCTCTACATCTCTTACTTGGTTTTCAAAATCCTTTCTGAGCTCTTCCATGGCCTGTGCCTAATTCATATTTTCTTGGAGGCTTTAGATGGAGGAGCTTTGACTTTGTCCTCTTCTGTTTCTTGTTTTTGCTTCCTTGTCACCAAAGTTAAGATTCTATAGTGAGAATATTTTTTTCTGATTTTTGCTCATTTTTCCAGCCATTTACTTGGTTTTTGCCCTCTTTCTCAAGATAGTTCATAGGGTATAAAATAAACCCACATAAAGCACCAACATTTCTATATATTACCAACAAAGTCCAGCATCAAACGATAGAAATTTCACTTAAAATAACTTCAAAAACTGTGAAATATATGAGAATCTACCTGTGAAGATAAACCCAGGGATTATATGCAGAAAATTACAAAACACTTTTCACACAAGGTTAGATATAAACACCTGGAGACACTTTTTTCCATGGGTACACTGAGTCAATACAAAAAAATAAGTTCTATGTAAATTAATTTACTTATTCTGTACCAAACCAATAGAGCTACCAAAATTATCATCTAAAAATAGAAAAAAATAATTACAAAATTCATCTGGAAGGACAAAATATTCAGAATATAAAATGAACCAATGCAAAAAATGAGAGGGAAAATTTACAAATTTTGCAAGTGTCAGAAGTAGGATATGAATTCAGGTCTTCTTGACTCCAAGGGCAACTCACTGTTGACAGTGTACTTTATTTTAACACTATTTTTTTTTTACTTATTGAGTTACAACATTCTGTCCATCCAACTCCTTTCTCACCGATTGCATCTGTGAAGTGATGAAATAGCTATATCTAACACAATTGATTATCATTACAATGTTCATATTACTGTGTACAAAGTTCTCTTGGTTCTTCTCACTTTGCTTTGCATCAGTTAGGTCCCACGTTCTTTAGACATTCTGTTTGTGATTGTGTATAGCAAAAAACTATTCTATCATCATCATAGTCCATGACTTGTTCAGTCATTTCCCAATAGATGGGCATCTTCTCCATTTCTAATTATTTGCCACCATAAAAAGAGTTGCTATGAATAAATGTTTTCCCCCTTTTTTCTTTTCTTTTTTACTTCATTGTTATACAGATCTAGTAGTGATATTGTTGAGTCAAAAGGTATACAAAGTTTTATTACCCTTTAAGCACAGTTTAAATTGCTATTCTAGAATGCTTGGATAGTTCATAACTCCATTATCAGTTCATTGGTGTTCCAACTTTTCCATGTCCTCTCCAATATTTGTCATTTTTTTTTGTTCTGTCACATTAGCCAGTCTCTCACATATGTGTGAGATGGTACCTCAGAATTGTTTTAATTTTTATTTCTCTAATTAGTAGTGATTTAGAGCATTTTAAAAATATGACTGTAGATAGCTTTGATTTCTTTTTCAGAAAACTGCCTTTTCATATCCTTTGACCATTTGTCAGTTTAAGAATTTCTCATGGCTTAGAAATTTGACTCAGTTCTCTATTTATCTGAGAAACTTGCTTTAAACTCCCTGCCCAGCTATTTGTTTTCCTCCCACTCTTGGCTACATTAGTTGGGTTGGTGAAAACTCTTTAATTTGGTGTAATCAAAGTTATTAACTTTACATCCTGGAATGCTCTCTGTCTCTTGGTTTGTCATAAAGTCTTCCCTTACCACAGTAATGACAGCTTAGATATCCTATGCCTTACCCTTCATGTCTAAGTCTTGTAGGTATCTAAACCTCATTTTGGTATATGATGTGAGATCCTGGTTTATACATAGTTTCTGTCAAAGTACTTTTTCATTTTCCAAGCAATTTTTTGTCAGTGTTTTTACAAGAGTTTCAATATTTGTGTTTATCAAAGAGTAGAATCCTAGCATCTTTTCCTACCATGTAATGTGTACTTAATGTATTCCACTGATCTATCACTTAATTTATTAGCCAAGACCAAATTGCTTTGGGGATTATTTGTTTCTAATACAGTTTGAGATCTGTACCAGACCTAAATTTGTAAACCCATGTAATTCACTTACCTTCTATTTATAAGAGATAATCAGTAATCAACAAGTATTTACTGGGCATCTGCTATATGGCAAGTACCATGCTCAGGATATGGGGAATGAGTACAAAAGGGAGGCAGTTTCTGTCCTCAAATTGTAGTGGAGTGATACAATTATTTTCAGATAAATAAAAATGAAAACAGCATAGCATTATGGATAGAAAGCTTAAGTCAGAATTGGAAAAATCTGGGTCCTGCTTCTGGCATTGGCTATGGCAACGTAAGTAAGTCATATAAACTTTTATTACTCCTATATTACTTCCTAAAATTTCAGAGAAGGTTTTCATCTGAATCAGTATAGAAAGTTCTTCATCTGGAGCTCCTTTGAAAGTAAAATCATATCTCAACAGAAATAAATTTATTTGGGGGCCAGGGAGATGGTACTAAACCTGGAAGGAAATAGAAGGACCTACTGAAAATTTTGAGCTTTAAGAAGAAATGGAATGTCATGTATGAGGGAAATAATAAGATGGCTAGAAGATAAAATAGGTGATTAGGAGTAATTTTTAATCAGTTTGGAAACAGATCTTAGAGAAATTGATAAGTTCTTTGAATGTTAAATAGGAATACATTATTTAAAAGGAAATTGGGAGTTTCTGAACCTTCTTGAAAAGGAGAGAGTCCTAAGCTTTAGGTAAAAGTTTGGAAACTATGTGGAGAAGAATGAATTGGAGAGGGGAGAGACTCAACGCAGGAAAATTATTTAGTAAGTTAGTGAAATAGTACAGTCAAGGAATGAAAAGGGCTTAAAATAAACGCTTGTGGTCTGAGTGTAAAGACTACTAGGGACTATGTCAGATATCTTCCATATATTCAGGGGATATGCTTCCAACTGCAACTGCCTCATCGTCATTCACCTCAGGTGAGAAGATTTCTGATCACAGGTGCGCTAACACCCTGAGCCTTCCATCACCTTCTCAGGATGGCATACTCACTTAGGAAAAGTTGTTTAGAGCCAGGCTGGATACCTTTCACGTATCCCAAAACAATGGCTTTGATCTCTATCAACACATGGCATCTTTTACCTACCACTATCAGCCCAACCTTCCAAATGAGACAAGGAGAAAAAAGGGAATACTTCCTTGAACTTCAGTCATCCTGTCTCTTCCTCCACCTATCTTTTGAGGGTGGAGAAATAGTGCCTTCCACCCAGTGATGAACATTCTCTCATGTGGTCATGTCCTTCATGTTCCTGTGATGGTGAACTCCTGTAGATTATCATGTAAACCCAAGTACACACATCCTGTCACCTGATTCCTCACTCCTACCCCATTCAATTACCACCCCACAGTTTCATCCTAACCCTACTCAACCCTTCCATTGAGCCTTTTGGAATATCTTTCTGTAGGTAACAAATTTTCCTTCATTTTAAATCTATTCCTCCCCCATTTCTTCCATCTCCAAACTCTTAAGGAAACTTGGAACAGCCTTGTTGGCCACACTTTCAAGTAGTGACTACAGTTTGACTAATTCTTTTAGGCTTACTAGTCAAGGTAGGGGATTTGCAGTACTTCTTGGTTCACATCATCACTTCTAGGATCTTCTTCTTCCTTCCATCAGTAACATTTCTTCCTTTGAGGTTCATGCTATTCACATCTACAACACAAAAATTCTCTAGCTGTTGTCTGCAGATATTGGTGCTTCTCTTATTTCCTGAATGAGTTCAATACCTGGCTTATATTTTTTCTCTGTTCCCAACTCCTGCATTTATAGTGGGAGACTTCAATATATGTACTGAATCTCTTTCAAATACCATAACCACTCAGTTCTTCAACTTACTCATATCCCATGAGCTACTCCTCCACCCTACATCAGTCACACACAAAAATTATCATACCCTCAATCTTAACATCACCCAAAACTATATCACCTTTATGTTCAATAACAGTTAAATCCACATAATCTGCCAATAATCTTTTGGATTTTCACCTCTCATTCTGCATTCCCTTATATAACTTTACACTTCATCCTCACTATGGCCTCTAATCCTTTTACCCCTTAGTTCTCCCCCAGGCCATTTCCTCTGCTCTAGTCACTCTCTCTTCTCCTTATTTTAAGCCCTTCATGAACAAATTCAACTTTACACTGCCCTTCTTTCTTTAATTACAATTCATATTATCATATCACTGATTGATCAGTCAAGCTTCAGATTTGAAAATGCCCCACTATTTGTTCCCTTTGTGCCTATACACATTCACATTGATGAATGGATGAGGAAAAAATCGCACAGCTATTCTGACTGAGACTACTACATAATCATATTACCAAACTTCACCTGGGCTGCTTGGTGATCCTACTATACCTTCTGTATCAACTCACTTTCCCCTCTCCACACGGGCTCTTCCAAACCTCTGCACTCCTTGTCTAACCTTCCATAACTCCCTCTGTGCATGCTTTCTCAGCTGAGAATCTTGTCTTGTATTTTGCAGAAAAAACGAGGCTATCCACTGCAAAGTCCCTGTTCTCCCCTCTTCCTCATCTACTATCACTCATGTTCCTTCTACCACTTTCTCTATCTTCACCTCATCTCACATATGAAGAGATCTTACTCTTTGCCAAGGCTAATCCCTCTACACCCTGTACTTGTTCAAGTGGTTCTATTCTATTCTATCTCCTCCCAAAGTATGCAACCTCTGTTTCCCCCACTCCAATTATTTTCAGCCTCTCCCTCTCTAGGGCCTCATTTCTCATTATCTACAAATGAATCCATATTTCCCCCATCCTGAAAAATCCCTCACTTGTCCCTTCCATTTCTGCTATCATTCTATTTCTTTTCTGCCTTTTGTAGCTGAACTCCTTAAGCCATCTACAATAGGTACTTTCATTGTTTCTCCTCTCACTCTATTAAACCTTTACAATCTGGCTTCTAAACTTGTTATTCCACTACTTTCTCCAGTTTTAATGATCTCTTAGTTGCCCAATTCAGTGATTTTTTTGTCAATCCTTACTCTCCTTGACATTGTAGAACTTTCCCACTTCTTTGATATATTCTTTTCTCTAGGTTTTTTGAATATTCTTTCATGATTTTCCTTCTACTTATATGACTTCTCTGTGTTCTTCACTGCATCCTCCTCCAGATCATTCCTTCTTTCCATAGGTATTCCTCAGGGTTCTGTTCTGGACCCTCTTCTCTTGTCTTTCTGTACTATTTCACAAGATTTATTTCATTAGCTTCTAGGGGTTTAATTACCTTTTCTATACGGATGATTCTCAAATTTACCTTTCCTATCACAATATCTCAACTGATCTCCACACATAAATTTCCAGTATCTTTTCAGGTATCTCAAATTGGATTTCCAGCTGACATCTTAAACTCTATACATCTAACCAGAAATCATTATCTTTCCCCCTAAATCCAACTTCCCCATTACCTTACCTATTACTATAGAGAACAATATAATATTCCTATTCCCTCAAACTCACAACTTGCTAGTCACTCCAGATTCCTTAGTGCCGCTAGATGGTGCAGTGAATACAGCACCAGTCATGGAAAAAGAAGACCTTGAGTCCAAATCCAGCCCCAGACACTTAGTAGTTGTGTGACCCTGGGCAAGTCATTTAACCCTGTTTGCCTCAGTCCCTCATCTATAATATGAAGTGGAGAAGAAAATGACAAACCACTTAAATATCTTCCCCAAGAAAACCCCAAATCGATGATGAAGAGTAGGACATGACTGAAATGATTGAATAACAGCTGGATTCCTCATTGCCTCTAATTCCCCAGTTCCAAGCTTGGAAATTTGCCTTTGCAACATCTCTCAAATATACCCCCTTCTCTCTTCTGATATTACCGTCACCCTGGTGCAGACTCTGATCACCTCATGACTACAATTGCAATAGCCTTCTGATGGGTCTGCTTGCCTCAAGTATCTCCCCACTCCAACCCATTCTCCATTCAGCCTCTGAATAGATTTTTCTAAAATGCAAGCCTGATCAATTCACCCTTCTACTTGATAAATTCTAGTATCTTCCTCATTTTGCCATTTAAAGTGATTCTTAACCTCGCCCCTTCCTACCTTTCCAGTGTTCTCACAACTTACTCCCCAACATGCACTCTTTAATCCAGTGACTCTGGCCTCTAGGTTCTTCTAGAATTAAAAAAATAACTCTTCTTGGTTCTGGATATTTTCTCTTGTTTACCTATGTCTGGAAGCTCTCCATATTCTATGCTGACTTTCATTAAATGACCTCCTTGACTTCCTTTAAATTCCAACTAAAATCTCGTCTTCTAAGACTAATCTGTCTTAATTCTAGTGTATACACTCTTTTAATTATTTCTTATTGAATATGTATAAAACTTGCTATATATATGTACATATACACACATGTATATATTATACTTAAAACTGTACTATCCATATATGATTTTTCCCCCAATAAGGCAATTGTAAAACATTTACAACACATAGACCTACTAATTTAATAGCTGAAAGGAAAGTTAAGTTGACTAGTGACCAAGAGCTAAAAACAATCAGAGGCAATGAGTGTGGAAAGCTATTTCTCAGAGTTTGACTATGAAATAAGGCATGGATGCTGAATAAAAATTTTAAAGGATAACACAGTCATATTAAATTTGATTATTGGTGACACTGGTTTTCAGGAATGACAACTCCCTAATACTAAGATAATAAAGCAAATATGAATTGTGATAGTTTTTAAATCAAGTTCCCACACTTGTCCTCAATGCAAAAACCACAGAATCTTCCCATATTATGTATTTTATTTAAGAGAAAAAATCCTTAGCCATTCTAATTCTCTAATTTGGAACAGTTTCAGTGGAAGGAGAAAAAATTACATTGACTTTAATCATTTTTAACCTTCCCTGGATGCCAAGGGTGTAGGGGTCTTAAGTGTCTAAAGGCAAAAAATGAGTCCATTTGATTCAAGAAACATAAACTGAATAATTATTTGAACTTTAAGAGCTCTTTTAGGGAAAATGGGGCAGGGGACTTTCTATTTCCTCATGCACTTTGTCAGGCTCTCTTTAAGAAAGGAAAAGGGAGAAGATAAGATTCTAATAATGCAGCTGATTGAAGTCATCCAATATGTTTTAATTGTAGTTCATACATAAAGCATTCTGAACCCCTTTGAAGAAGTACAAAACACAACCCCCAGACATTCTAATCTCCATTTTCTCCCTCAGCAAAAACCATATTCCAAAGTCCAGTGCTGAATGTTATTGATGTCTACTCCATATGTCTTAATATTTATCTGACACAACACTTTGAAATAATTCTCTATGTCTACATCATGATTTAGTATAGCTTTTAACTCATTATTTTTTATTATGTTCTGTAATACTTTGACTATAAAAATCCTCAACCTTCTTTATCCACAAGGATACAAATCCATATCTTCAGGACTGAACCCTGTCCTTCTTTTATTTATTAATTTTCCTTCTTAAAAAGTGAGCACTGTCTGGAAGAAAAATAATTAATGCTAAATAATCATTTCACATATATCTACTCTGTTTGTTTATGTATTATTACTTTTCACGGAATAGACAGCTGAAGAGGAGTGATTACCAATCAAATCATAACGATATGTTGAATTACTTTTTTACCTTTGTCACAAATAAATTGAACCTGAAGTATGTAGGGCAGCCATTCTTTTGGGGCCCCTTAATTAAGCAGTTTGACAGAAAATCTTACAAACTTTTTGTACTCTATAATCATGTGAATCTGAAAAGCAGAAAAATAAAGGAATGAAAGTTCTAGAAGCATTTGTTTATTCCATCAGACTGAAATTCAACAGAAACCTGCATTTCTACAGGCTAGGAAAACACATTCTTTTTTTTTTAATTGATTGTAATTTTCATATCTGTGAAAATACTTTCTCTTTACCAATTCTAGTTAGAGTTAGTATAAAAACTGCAATCACAGACCCTGCTACTCCAAAATGCTATTGCTTAGTATCAGATGCCCACCAGTGCTCACCTTATGAAGTGCATGCCTTGAAGTCATTGTAATGCATAATTTTTCAAAAAATGAAATTCATGCTAGGGACTCTTAATTTTTGGGGGGTATTTCATGAATTCATTTGGCAGTCTTGTCAAATCCATGGACTGCTTCTCAGAATAATGGTTTTGAAAACATAAAATACATAGGCTGAAAAAGGAAAGAAATTTCAATGAAAGCCAGTTATCACAATATGTTTAAAAAAAAACAACAAATTAAAGAATTGCAGACTAAGAACCTCTGCATCTAGTCCTATAGTCTTAGATGCAATAATTCACTTTTGGAATTGAGGCTTTATTATTATTTTTAAATCTAAGTTCAGATGTTGGAGTGACATGTTCTCACACAATAAATTACTATGTAGAGTATCTGTCTCTCATCCAAGTTGTCTACTTTGTCTTTTATGATAATAACAATTATCTCAATTTTATGCAGGCCTAAAGCCTGCATAATTGGTACTTTTCCAAAGCTACCCAAGTACCATTTCCTTCATGAATGATCTCACTTACACCTTTTGAAATGAAACTTTTCTTTTTACTCTCAACAGCTATGGTCTACTCCACAAAATTTCTTTCTATTTATTTTGAATTCATTTTGGATATACTTTTTACACATATATATTTCCTCTTCAATGAACAAAAATTACTTTTTACACATATACATTGCTTCTTCAATGAAGAAAAATTTCTTGAAATCAGCAAATGTTTATTTTGTTCATTTAATCTCCAGAAAATAACACAGTGCCTAAATTTTGTAGAGGCTTTAATAAATGGTTTGTTGATTAATTTATCTATTCCCAGCCCTGTGAAAGAACTGAGATAAGGATAGGACTATTTGTTCTTGTCAATTATTTCACTTTGTCTTGTTGGTGGAGAACTAGAGTCTGTGGATAGAGTATTACACATTATACCACAAGATATATTTCAAATAACATTTCTACTGCTTACTGTGTGATCCTGGGAAAGACAATTTAGCTCTCTGAAATTCCGTTTCTTTATTTATTTAATGAAAAAATTTAAGCTGGAAGTCTAAGTCCCTTTCTGGCTCCAAACCCTTATATAAAGAGCAAAAACATCAGACTTTGACAACAAATATATTTTGTCCTGGTACTTTTATCTAGAACAACAGCAGAAGAAGAAACACAACAGCAAATATAAAAACAAAAGCAAAAACATCATGCTTTTCCAGAACACAGTATAGGTTAATTCGACCCTATCCATTTTTCATGGTGAGGTAGAAATAAACACAGCAGGGACAATGAAACACATATTTAGTAATATGCATAAAAGAAAATCATGTGTAGTTTATGTAGATAGCACAGTTACTAAATACTATCAATACTCCCTAATTGGATATGGAAGTGCAAGATCAATATAGAGAATATGGAGCAAATAGCTCATTAAAACTCACTTCCCATAGGATTTCTTGTTTTTTTGTTTTTTCACCTTTCCAATATCAGCAACACACTTGCTTATGAGTTTTTAAGAAGGCCTAGGATTTAAAAAATAACTTAAATAAACACATTACCTTGGAGGTAATTTTTATTAAAACTATATGAAGATTACTTGTTTTAGTAAAGGATCCATTGATTGTGCAATTTCCTATTCTGAATAGGATTTGGGTTATAGAAAGGTCTATTGCCAATGATAAATTTATCTGAAAAAGAAATTGAATGTTATGTTTCTTTCCAGTCTCCAAAGAATGACTCTAATTCTTTTAATATGGCAGCATATTTTCACACAAAGAATCATTTCTTTTTATTGAGTACTAAGTATCTCCAATTAGCCATTTATTCCTTGCTGATGCTTTTCTCTTTTTCTGTTTATGCCCAAATCATCCTTGAACATGAAATGACTCTAAGATAGTTCAACTCCTGTGCTTTATTCTCATGGAAAATATAATTTTGTTTTTCACTGAAAATACAGTATGGCTTGGGGATAAAGGAAAAGGACTTGAAAATACATTTATTTTTAATTTTCAACATTCACTTTGCTGCAAACATACAATGCAAATGGTAATTACATCTAAATTTGTATGGTTATTGAATTTATTTATATTTTTAAGTGAGCTTTCTTAAAATAAGGGACAGTCTGGATACCATTAGAAGTTTTAAGGTATAACTATTTTATTTCCTACTGAGTTTAGGTGTTTTTCTTACCTCTTAAAACTTTGCTGGCACTAGTCAACTCTAACATTTGAATCATAAAGTAAAGACACAATCAATATTACTTTATATCAAGCAGGAAAAAAAAAAAAGCAAACAACCCCATTGCCTTTTTTCACCAGAATGCAAAATAAGATTGGAATAAAATGATGGCAAATAATTATAGAAAGTGGATTTCTCAATTCCAAGAGTGCTACTTATGATTTCTCAAAATCTAATGAATATGGCTATAGATCTTTTAACTTATGAGCAATTGCTAGTAATTTGTTTTTTCTTTCAGGGTCCAAGTTGTTGCCATGGTCCAATGAATTCTTTATACATCTGACATTTACTTGTTGTATGACCTTGGACAAGCCACTTAATATCTGTTAGCTATAAGTTATTCATCTATAAAATGAGGATAATGTCTCCTCCTAGACTATTTGGAAGACAGAACTTTAAAATCAGGAAGTGACAAACAAATGTGAGCTAGTGTTATTTCTACTAGTGATATTAACTATATTGTCACTAGAACTAATAGTGAAAACCTGTTTTAGCTCTCAAAGTCTGGCAGGACTATTGTAAAATGCAGGGACATCTCAATTCATAATGTCCCATGTGTGACAGTCTATTATTATTCATCATTATTTCAGTAAAACATTTTTATTTGCTATAACCTGTACACTTTAAAGCAATATGTTATTAATCAGTTAATCCATATTTTCATAAAATAGCCATGTGAATTCAAAATTTAATCATGGTAAACATTCAGTATGTTATTTCTCTTCCAAAATCATGCTGTTCTTTGCCCTTTGGTTCAAATACAGTTTTTTAAGAAAAACAATGTTTCTTAATTTAAAACATAGTGTTATCAAATCATTTAGTAGTTTTGTTCCATTCCAAATAAAACTACTACTTCAAATAGACTTATTACAGATATTCTGAATTCTTAAAGGATTAGGTATTATCTCTATAACATTAGTGAGTTATATCTCCTTTAATTCAAACACAATATTCTGGTTTTAGTATCCTTATTTTTTCTAGACATGAGCTAACGTTTGAAATGAAGTTCTATGAACATTAGCCAGAGGAGTTAATGCCAAATGCAAGAAAATTATACTGAAAATATGAACACATTCTCTTTTGATCCCCTTGTACACTGCTTGATGATTTATGACAGCCTGCAGGAGAATTTCTGGTCTGTTGATATACGTTGAAGTTTTTGACAACCTTTCAGGCTAATATTAGCAAGTTATTTAATGCTAACTTCATATTTGGATAGGTATGTGTGTTACCTGTCTTCTTTATATGCTATGTCTTTGTATTTGGCTAAAGATTGGATAGGGGTGATATATCAAGGCACATTCATTAATTGGGATTTCATTCTGATTGTATTTTGAAGCGGATTTACTTGATACCTTAAGTAAGATCCTGATGTCCGTGGCAATGTTGATTATAAGAATGCGGTCGTTGGAACCTGTTTCTTATCAGGAAAAGAAAATAATTAAATCTACACAGTCATGAAATCTAAATTCATTGTCTGTTACAGACAATAGTGATCTAAATAATAGGAAAGATCAGCTCTAGATAAAATAATTGAAGTGAAAAGAATAAATATAAATAGGGCTCTAATTCATTGGCTAAGATTGTTTCAATGTTAGAGAAAATGTGTTCTTCAGCTAAGACATATGAATCACCTTATAGAGATATAAGTGTGATCTGAAACACTCTATCCTAAAAGAGGTGAAAGTTCACTCCTTCCCTTTCTATCCACTAAAAAAGAAGCATAAGAACAGATAGAGCTGCCAACATAAAAAAAATATTAAAAATTTGAATAGGATTAGTTATAAGACAGAGCCTGTCTTCTGTTATGTACTTTGGTTTATTTTTGTTTTTTTTCAAAAGTCAGCTCACTAAAGGCAAATGTCTTTGTAATATATCTGCCTTTCTATACAAAATACCTGCTATTTCTTGAATTTTTCAAAGAAAATTTTTATAGAGGTAAATCAAATATTAATCATAATAATCCCATCATTAAGTAACTATTGAGTGCTAGACCCTGTGCCAAGCATTAAGGATACAAAGACAAAATTGAAACAACGCTTATTGATCTAGTCAGGAAAATAGCATGTGCACATATAGATATGTAGAGAATAGATTTGACATGAAAAGGCAATTTCATGAGAAGATGAGGCTGGCTAAATATGTATATACATGAAGCATGTGGATATGAATGCATGTATACATACAAACACACATATATAAACACATCCCAGTCAATCTACATATGCACCCGTATATGTATATGTATATGTGCATGCATGTGCATAAGTGCATATGTACATGTGTGACTATATGCATATATACATCTGCATGTGTCTATTTACTTGTATGTTTGGATATGCAAGTAAAACAATAAGGAATTTATTTATTTATAGAGAAATCTATTTTCCCCATATTCGTATGAAAAGTTGCCATCACACTTACCATCATGTTTTTTTCTTATTAATAATATGAGTCTTACAGTATTTGGTTTATGTTTTTCTATAATGAAGGATAGAAATGTTAGACACCTTTAAACCTTGCACATTGCGTATTTCTTCAGTTTGACACAATATTACTATAAAGATACAAACTGGAGAAAGTACTCTCAAGATGGTTAAGAAGCTGATTTATAGGAAGATTTAGAGACTAAAACAAGTGATAGCTAAATCATTAGGGCCATAGGTAGCTGTCATCAAATAGTTGAGGGGATGACACATTGATGTCTCATTATTTTACACCTATCACTAAAAATAAATAAACATTTTCTCACGTTCACGTAGTGGAAATTAATACATATCCTAAGTGCTATCTAAAATGGATTCTTTTTGTTTAGAGCATTTGTAATTTTGAAAAGATTGAATAGGAGCACGAGTCTGTGAATACTTTCTCTTTTTTTTTGACATACCATTACAAATATAAGCCCTATCTGAATTATATATGTGACTTCAACTTCAGTACCCTCAAAATAATATTAACCAGAGAGTGATGAATTCATTCTAAACCTTCATTAATGTTAAATTAAAGTAGAACACCTAAAATTAATGAATGCAGAATTTGTTATGATCAGGGAAATTACTGTAAATAGAATTTTTTTTCTAAATTGTGCCAAGAATTAAAAAACACCACCATCAAAATATTCCTAAATTTGACAAACTCTGAGCAATGAGTAAATTACATAAGTTATATTTATTCTGAAGACTAAATTCAAATTTCTGAAAAAGTAGTATTTGGGAAAATTAAACTTTTGAAGCCCTTTTAAATGGGTAATATGTCAGTAAGTCCCTCAATTGCTGGAGTATTAGGTCAACTGCAATGCAACTTCTTTGTTCCTCCTTCCCTTTGCATTTGCAAGTTTAATTTTCAATCCTCTTCTTAAGGTAAGAATTTATTTCGTTCTGCTCTCGTAAAGCATGTAATAGAAATAGTGGTATGCCATATTGAAAACAACAATTCACTTGCTACCAGCATTTTACTTATCATTTTCCTCTCATCTTAATAGATTATTTTACTTTGATTATTTGATTTATTATTTTTAATACTTCCCTTGATATTCATGACTTTTTTTCTTCCATGTGAATTTTGTTGTTATGTATTCTGCCTCTATCAAATAATTTTTGATTGTTTGATCGGTACGGCACTGAATAACTAAATTAACTTAGGTAGAGGTGTCATTTCTTTATTATATTGTCTCAGCCTACCAGTGAGCAGTTACTGGCTTTTTCCCCAATAGTTCAGATCTGACTTTATTCATGCAAAAAGTATTTTGTGATCTTGTTCATATAGTTCCTGGGTTTGTTTATCGTTTTTTAAAATGGAATTTCACTTTCTTTCTCTTGCTGCTGAACTTCGTTGGTCATATAAAGAAATGCTGATAATTTATATGGGTTCATCTTAAATTTTGCAACTTTGCTAAAGTGGTGAAATATTGCAAATGGTTTTTTAGGTGATTCTTCAGGATTCTCTAAGTATATCATGATATCTTCAAAGAGTAATGGTTTTGTTTATTCATTGCCTTTTCTAATATCTTCAACTGATTTTTCTTTTATTGCCTTAGCTAGCATTTCTAGTACTCTACTAAATAACAGTGGTGATTATGGGCATGTTTGCTTAACCTTAATCTTATTTTTAAGGCTTCTAGCTTACCCCCCATTAGAAAAAAATGTTTAATTATGGTTTTAGGGGGGAGCAGCCAAGATGGCAGAGTAGAAAGACTCCTGTATGCTAGCTCTGAATCCACAGCCCAGAAATTTCCTGTAAAAAGAACTCCCCACAAATTGTGGAGCAGAGCAAGCTGTGCACCAACACACTGGAGGAGATTTCCATTCCTGAGAGCCCTGGAAAGCCATCCCCAGGGCTCCATCATGCTCCAGACAGCAGAGCCCACCAATGCACAGCCCTGGCCACATGGCCCAAGAGGAGCAGATCTGAGCAGGCTTCAGGGATGGAATCTCCAGTGGCCACGAAGATCCCTCCACCCACAGGCACTCCAGGTCAGTGAGAGAGACTTCTGGGCTGGGTGAGAGGGGAGCAGGGTGTCTCCGTGGCTTGGGCCCCCTTGGGAGGAAGCGGCAGAGGCAGCAGCAGAGGCAGGCAGAGGCAGCGGCAGAGGCAGCGAAAGAGGCAGCAGTGACCTGGGACTCCCGAGCAGGTAGGAGCTCCATTACCAAAGGTCTCTGCATAAACTCCCTGAGGGAACTGAGCCTGGGAGACAGCCCTGCTCCCACCCGCTCCATTACTGAAGGTCTCTGCATAAACCCCCTGAGTGAACTGAGCCTGGAAGGCAGCCCTGCCCCGACCCAAGCACCAGAACTTAAGCTCATATTGAATAGCAGCCGCTCCCACCACAGATAGCCCTGAGGCTGGGAAGCAGCATTTGAATCTCAGACCTCAAACACTAGCTGGCCAGATCTAGGTGGGGGTGGAGAGGAATTGCAGAAGTCAAGTAACTGGCTGGGAAAATGCCCAGAAAATGGAAGCAAAATAAGACCATAGAGAGCTACTTTCTTGGGGAAGAGATGTTCCTTCCTCCCTTCATTTCTGATGAGGAAGTACAATGCTTATCATCAAGGAAAGATGTGGAGGTCAGGGCCTCTCTCTCTTCCAGACATCCCAGGTGGATGTCTGGAGGGCTCATGCCATGGAAGAGCTCAAAAAGGATTGTGAAAATCAAGTTAGACAGGTGGAGGAAAAACTAGAAAGAGAGATGAGAGAGATGCAAGAAAAGCATGAAAACCAGGTCAATACCTTGGGGTAAAGGAGACCCACAAAAATGCTGAAGAAAATAACATCTTGAAAAATAGGCTAACTCAATTGGCAAAAGAGGTTCAAAAAGCCAATGAGGAGAAGAATGTTTTCAAAAGCAAAATTAGCCAAATGGAAAAAGAGGTTCAAAAGCTCACTGAAGAAAATAGTTCTCTCAAGATTAGAATGGAACAGATGGAGTCTAATGACTTTAGGAGAAACCAAGAAATCACCAAACAAAACCAAAAGAATGAAAAAATGGAAGAAAATGTGAAATATTTCATGGGAAAAACAACTGACCTGGAAAATAGATCCAGGAGAGACAATTTAAAAATTATGGGAATACCTGAAAGTCATGATCAAAAAAAGAGCCTAGACATCATCTTCCATGAAATTATCAAAGAAAACTCCCCTGAGAATCTAGAACCAGAAGGCAAAATAAGTATTGAAGGAATCCATCGATCACCACCTGAAAGAGATCCAAAAAGAGAAACTCCTAGGAACATTGTGGCCAAATTCCAGAATACCCAGGTCAAGGAGAAAATATTGCAAGCAGCTAGAAAGAAACAATTCCAGTACTGTGGAAATAAAATCAGGATAACACAAGATCTAGCACCTTCTACACTAAGGGATCGAAGGGCATGGAATAGGATATTTCAGAAGTCAAAAGAACTAGGACTCAAACCAAGAATCACCTACCCAGCAAAAATAAGTATAATACTTCAGGGGAAAATATGGTTTTTCAATGAAACAGAGGACTTTCAAGCATTCTTGATGAAAAGACCAGAGCTGAAAAGAAAATTTGGCTTTCAAACGCAAGAGTGAGAAGAAGCATGAAAAAGTAAACAGCAAAGAGTAGTCATAAGGGACTTACCAAAGGTGAACTGTTTACATTCCTACATGGAAAGACAATATTTGTAACTCTTAAAACTTTTCAGTATCTGGGTAGTTGGTTGGACTACATACACATACACATACACACACGCATACACACATGCATGCACACACAGAGACATAGAGCACAGAGTGAATTGAATAGGTTGGGACCATATCTTAAAAGAAATTAAGGTAAATGATGAGAGAGAAATGTAGTGGGAGGAGAGAGGGTGAAATGGAATGGGGTACATTATATCTCATTCAAGATGCAAGCAGGAGACTTTTTAGTGGAGGGAAAAAGAAGAGAGATGAGAAAAAATCAAGGTTTGCCCTCATCACATTTGACTAAACGAAGGAGTGAAATGCACACTCATTTTGGTATGAAAACCTATCTTACAGTATAAGAAAGGGGGGGAGAAGGAGATATTGCAAGGCAAGGGATGATGGAAGGGAGGGCAAAGGGAGGAGGGAGCAATTCGAAGTCAACACTTGGGGAGGGACAGGATCAAAAGACAGAAGAGAAACAACGAGGGGCAGGTTAGGAGGGATGGTAATTCAGTTAGTCTTACACACCACGACTATCAAGGAGGTCATTTGCAAAACTACACAGATAGGGCCTATATTGAATTGCCTGCCATCCCAAAGGGAATTGGTGGGGAGGGAGGGATGGGGAGAGTTTGGAACTCAAAGTTTTAAGAACAACTGTTTAGTATTGTTATTGCAACTAGGAAAGAAGACATACAGTTAATGAGGAATAGAAAGTCATCTGGCCCTACAGGAGAAAAAAGAAGATGGAGACAAGAGAAGGGAGGGCTGACAGAAGAGAGGGCAGATTGGAGATAGGGAAAATTAGAGTTCTTGGGGTATTGGGGTGGGGGGAGGGGATAAAAGGGGAGAAAATTTTGAACCCAAAAATTTGTGAAAATGAATGTAAAAAGTTAATTAAATAAATAAATTTAAAAAAAAAAAAAGAAAATATCCTCCAAGAAATCATCAAGGAAAATCTCCCTGATGCAGAGGACAAAAGAGTCATTGAAAGAATCCACTGATCACCTCCTGAAAGGTATCCCAAAATGAAAACACCAAGGAAATAGCGTTCCCACATTCCAGAACTGCCAAGTAGAAAATTCTGCAAGCAACCAGAAAGAAGCAATTCAAATACTGAGGAACTATAGTCAAGATCACACAGGACCTTGCAACTTCTACATTAAAAGATCACTGGAAATGTAATATGATATTCCATAAGATAAAGGATCTTGGATTACAACCAGGGATCAATTACTCAGCAAAACTGAGCATAATATTTCAGACAAGGAGATGGACATTCAATGAAATAAGGGATTACCAGAACTTCTTGATGAAACTTTCAGAGCTCAGCAGAAAATTTGATCTTCAAATACAACTGCCAAGAGAAATGTGAAAAAGTATACAGGAAACAAAATTGTTATTCAATATGGGCAAATTACTTACATTCCAATAAGGGAAGATGATTTTTATTAATCTTGAGAATTGTATATTTATCATTATGTTTAAAAGGGATATACATAGATAGAGGGAGTGAGTATAAATTAACTGATGTGATGATAAAAGAATATAATTTAAGGTTGGAAAGGGATTGTAAAGGGGATGTGAAAACAAAGGAGGCAGAAGAAGGTAAATTATATCACATGCAGAGGCAAGAAAAACATATTACAATAGAGGGAAAGAGGGGAGGGGAATGAGCACTGTTTAAGATGTACTCTCTGGCTGATTTGGTTCAAGGAGGGGACAACAAATTCAGTTAAGTACAGAAATCCAGCTAGCTCTATAGGCAGTAGGAGGGGAAAGGGAAAAGAAAAGAGAGGGGAAGCTAAAAGGGAAGAAAGAAGTAGTAAGGGAAAGGCAGAATAAAAGGGAAGGGGTTGATAAGAGGAAAGGAAGACTGAGGGAGGAAGTGGTCAAAAATTAAAACTCTGTGGTGGAGAGGAAGGGAGAAGAGAGAACTAAAAGTATAAATAGAGGAGAATAGGATGGAGAGCAGACAAAGATAGTAATCATGACTATGAATGGGAATGGGATGAACCCTCCCCAAAACAGAGGCAGATAGTAGAATGCATTAAAAACCAATATTCAACAATGTGTTGTCTGCAAGAAACACATTTGAAAAGGGGGGATACCCACAGGGTAAAGCTAAAAAGTTGGAGCAAATATATTATGCCTCAGCTAATGTTAAAAAAAAAAAAAAACAGGGCAGTAATCCCAATCTCAGACAAAGTGAAAGTAGAAAGAGATATCATCAAAACTGATGAGGAAGGAAATTATATCCTACTAAAACCACCATGGATAATGAAGCAATGTCATTACTGAACACATATGCAAGAAGTGGTATAGCATCCAAATTCTTAGAGGAGAAATTAAGGGAGTTTCAGGAAGAAATAGACAGCAAAACTATACTAGTGGGGGACCTCAACCTCCCTGTCTCTGAACGTGATAAATCTAACTTCAAATTAATCAAGGAAAAATTAAGAAGGCGAATAAAACTCTGAATAAGGTAGATGTGATAAGTCTTTGGAGAAAATTGAATGGGAACAGAAAGGAATATACCTTTTACTCAGCAGTATATGGCACATATTGCAAAAATTGACCATGTACTAAGGCATAAAAACCCCACAAACAGTGCAGAAAGACAAAGATAGCCAATGAATCCGTCCCAAAAATAATGTAAAATACTTATATGTAATAAAAGTCCATGGAAAGATAGACCAAAAATTAATCAAAAAATAAATAGCCTAATCCTAAAGAATGAGAATTCCAGAGAATAACAATAAAGAAAGAACCTAACAAATCTTATGGGATACTGCAAAAGAGTTCTTAGGAGAAGTTTTATACCTTTGAATGCCTACATGAATAAAATAGAGAAAGGGGTAATCAATGAATTGGACATGTTACTTTAAAACTAGAAAAATAATTGAAGATTCCCAAGAAAATATCAAATTAGAAATACTGAAAGCCAAAAGAGAGATAAATAAAATTAGAAGTTGGTTTTATGGAAAAAAACAATAAAATTGGTCAAAACTTAAGTCAATTTGATTAAAAAAATAAAGAATACCAAATTACCAATATCAAAAATGAAAAGGGTGAACTTGCTTCCAAAGGGGAAGAAATTAAAACAATAATTAGAAATTACTTTGCCCAACTGTATGCTAATAAATCTGAAAATTTAAGTGAGATGAATGAATATTTAAAAAATTATAACCTGCCCAGATTAGCAGAAGAGGAAAATGAATACTTAAATAATCCCATCTCAGAAAAAGAAATTGAAAAAGCCATCAGTGAATTCCCTAGCAAAAATATTTCCAGAACCAGATGGATTTCCAAGTGAATCCTATCAAATATTTAAAGAAGAGCCAATTGAAATACTATATAGACTGTTTGGGGAAAATGGTGAAGGAGTCCTGCCAAGTTCTTTGTATGTTACTAATATTGTTCTATTACCTAAACCAAGAAGAGCCAAAACAGAGAAAGAAAATTCTAAACAATTTCTCTAATGAACATAGATGCAAATATCTTAAATAAGATACTAGCCAGAAGAATATAGCAAGTTATCCTGAGAACAATACATTAATTTTAGGTAGATTTTATACCAGTAACGCAGGGCTGGTTCAATATTAGGAAAACTATCAGCATTATTGATCATATCAACAACAAAACTATCTGAATATGACATGACTATCTGAATAGACAAAGAAAAAACTTTTGACGAAATACAACACCAATTTCTGTTGAAAACACTGGAGAAGATAGGAATAAATGGAGTCTTCCATAAAATAATAAGCAGTTTCTACTTAAAACCATCAGCAGGCATTATCTGTAATGGAGATAAACTAGATGCATTTCCAATAAAATCACGGGTGAAATAAGGATGTCCATTATCACCACTGTTATTCAGTATGATACTAGAAATGGTAGCATTAGCAATAAGAGAAGAAAACGAACTTGAAGGATTTAGAATAGGCAACAAAGAAACTAAGTTATCGCTCTTTGCAGATGATATGGTGATATACTTAAAGCATTCTGGAGAAGCAAGTAAAAAACTATTTGCAATAATAAGGAACTTTGGCAAATTTCCAGTTTGCAAAATAAATCCACATAAATCACCTGCATTTATATATATATATATATATGTATATGTATATATATATATACATATACAGTAAATATATTCAAATTTACATGAATAGAAGTCATTCCCCAGTTGATAAATGGTCAAAGGATATGAACAGGATGTTGTCAGAGGAAGAAATTAAAGATATCTATAGTCATGTGAAAATATGCTCTAAATCACTTTTAATTAGAGAGTTGCAAGTCAGAACAACTGTGAGGTCCCACATCACACCTATCAGATTAGCTAACATGACCAAACAGGAAGATGATAAATATTGGAGAAGTTGTGGGAGAGTTGGAACACTAATTCCTTGTTGGTGGAACCGTGAACTGATCCAAACATTCTGGGGAGATATTTAGAACTGTGCCCAAAGGATTACAAAAATTGCATACCCTTTGACCCCTCAATATCTCTTCTAGGACTGTATACCAAAGAGATCATAAAAATGGGGAAGGGTCCCACATCTACAAAAATATTTATAGCAGCTCTCTTTGTGGTGGCCGAGAATTGGAAATCTAGGGAATACCCATCAGTTAGAGAATGCCTGTAATGGAATGTCATTGTGCTATAAGAAATGATGAAAAGAAAGACTTTGGAGAGGACTAGAAGGACTTACATGAACTGATTATGAGTGAAAGAAGAACTAGATCATTGTACACAGTAACAACTAGAGTGTTCTAGGTATTTTTCTGATAGACTTAGCCTTTCCCAGTAATTCAAGTAACTAAAACATTTCCAATGGACTCTGGAGGAAAAATGCCTTGCACATCCAGAGAAAGAACTATGGAATTGGATCCGAGAATGGAACAAAATATTTTCTCTTGTGTTATGTTTTATTTTCTTGTGATTTTTCTAATGTGTTCTCCCAATCATTTTACTTCTCCCATACAACACGACCAATGTGAAAATGTGTTTAATATGAACGTATGCGTAGAACTCATATAAGACTGCATGCCATTTAAGAAAGGGAGGGAAGAACGAAGGAAGAGAGGGAGAGAAAATCTAAGACTTACGAAAGGGTTTGTAGAAAATTGAAAACAAATTAGTAATAAAAATTAAATTAAATCAATTTTCTAAAAAAAGAACTCACTGGGGAACCCCTCTGGTCAGGGGAACATTTTCTTAGGGAGTTCATTAATAGCTTGTTCAATTTTTTTTTCTAGAACACGGTTATTTAGCCATTCTATTTCCTGATCTTTTAATCTAGGTGTTTATATTCTCATAAATATGCATCACTTTTCTCATTTTTGTCAAATTTATTGGCTTATAAGGGGCAAATATTTCCTAATGATTACTTTAATTTCTTCATTAGTGGTAATCTAGCCTTTTTCATTTTTAGCATTGGAAGGGTTTTCATCTTTATTTGTTTTGAATCAAATTAACCAATGGCTTGTCTATCTTTTTTTTTTAAATTTCATTAAATGAGGCCCTATTTTTATTTATTTAGCTCAATAATGTTTTTCCCGGTTTTTTTTTTCAGTTTCATTTCTCTCACCTTTGGTTTTCAGGATCTCCAATTTGGTGCTCAGTTGGAGAGTTTTTATTTTCTTCTTTTTTTCTAGTTTTTATGTTTTTACAAGTTATATGCCCAATTCACTTATCTGTTTTGTTTTTTTTGTTTTTTTTATTCACATAAGAATTTAGACAAAAATAAAATTTCCCCTAATTACTGCTTTGGTTACATTCCTTAAAATTGAGGATGTTGTCTCATCTTTGTAATTAAGTTTATTTAAGTTATTAATTTTTATGATTTGTTCTATGATTCACGTATTCTTTAGAATTAGATTATTTAGCTTCAAATTAATTTTTAATCTATTTGTCCACTGCCCTTTTTTGAATGTGATTTTTATTGCATTATGATCCAAAAAGTATATTTTTATATATTCTTGCCTTTCTACTTTTGATTTTGGGATTTTTATGACCTAATATATGGTCAATTTTTACATAACTCCCATTTTTCATGAAGAAAAAGGCACATTCCTTTCTGTTCCCATTCAGTTTTCTTCAAAGATCTGTTATAGCTAACTTTTGTGATATGATATTCATCACCTTAGTTTCTTTTTTAATTTTTGGTTGGATTTGTCAGGTTCTAAGAGGGGCAGTTGAGGCCTTCCACTAATGCATCTTAGTGGGCCATTTCCTCCTATAACTCATTTAACTTCTTTAACAATTGTGATACTATACCATTTGGTGCATATATATTTTGGACTGATATTACTTCATTTTGTATGGTACCTTTTAGCAAGATATAGTTCCTTTCCTTTTATCTTTTAGTTTGGTCTACTTTTGCTTTTGCATTTCTTGAGATCAGGATTGCTACTCCGGCTTTTTTTTTTTTTTAACTTCAACTGAAGATTAGATTTTGTTCCGGTTCCTCACCTTTACTCTGTGAGTCTCTCTGCTTTGAGTGTGTTTCTTATAAACAGAATATTGTAGGGTTGTGGTTTTTGATCCATTCTGCTATCCATTTCTGGATTGTACATCTCATTCCCTTTCACAGTTATGTTTATTGGTAGTCAGCTTAATATCTCTTCTCTCTCAAACTTTTCTTAGGAACCTCCCAAACAGTGAGCTAGCTCTGGAAATGTATGCATCAACCACATTCTCAATGTGTACATCCCGGGAAAATACACAACCAAGGTAACTGTACTTAAATACAGCATTCAAAACTTTTCCATTTGTTGTAATCGATGGTTCCACATATGGATGATGTGGTGGTGGCTGATCGAGCACCTGTATTTTCACTTCTTTTTTTATTATTTTATTATTATTATTTTTAACATTCAACAATCACTTCCTTAAAATTAAGATTTTATCCCCCCCACACCTTAGTCCCTACTACCTCCCTCCTTCCCCACGACAGCATACAATTCTGTATAAGTTCTACATATACTGTCCTACTGAGTACGTTTTCACTATAGTCATGCTGTGTAGTTGAACTAAAATAAATGGAAGAAATCATGCAAAATCAAAACATAATACACTAAAACCCACAAATACACAAACATGATCTCCTACATTCTGCAAATGACTTCCATATTTATTTCTCTGCATGTGGAAGGCATTTTGCCTTAGAAAACCACCATTGGAATTTTTTTTTAAATAAGTTCTTGCGTTATTATGAAGTTCCAAGTCTACCAGAAAAACTCTCGCACACTGTGATCGTTGCTGTGCACAAAGTTCTCCTGGTTCTGCTCCTTTCACTCAGCATCAGATCATATAAGTCCTTCCAGGCCTCCCTGAAGTCTTCTTGTTCATCATTTCTTAGGGCAAAATAGTACTCCATTACATTCATATACCATAATTTATTCAGCCATTCCCCAGTTGATGGGCATCCGCTTGATTTCCACTTTTTGGCAACTAAAAAGAGTGCTGCTATAAATATTTTTGTACATGTGGGACCCTTTCCCATTTTTATGATCTCTTGGGGATACAGTTCTAGTAGCAATATAGCTGAGTCAAAGGGTATGCACATTTTTGTAGCCCTTTGGGCATAGTTCCAAACTGTTCTCCAGAATGGTTGCATGAGCTCACAGCTCCACCAACAATGAATTAGTGTTCCAACTCTCCCACATCCTCTCCAGAAGTTATCATTTTCTTGTTCTGTCATGTTTGCCAATCTGATAGGTGTAATGTGGTACCTCAGAGTTGTTTTGATTTGCATCTCTCTAATCAGTAGTGCTTTACAGCACTTTTTCATATGATTATAGATATCTTTAATTTCTTCCTCTGAAAATTGACTGTTTGACCTTTTATCAGTTGGGAATGACTTGTATGATTATACATTTGAGTCAGTTCTCTATATATTCTAGAAATGTAATTTCTAATTATTGTATTTTATATAAAATTTATATAAAAGTAATTTCTAATTTTTTTTTAATTTCCTCCTCACTGGAGGTGAGTTCACCCCTTTCATTTTTAATATTAGTAATTTGATTTTCTTCTTTCTTTTTTAAGTCAAATTGACCAAGGTTTGCCAGTTTTATTAGTTTTTTTCATAAAAACAACTATTGGTTTTATTTATTAATTCAATCATTTTCTTAATTTCAATTTTATTAATCTCTCCTTTGGTTTTCAGTATTTCTAATTTGGTATTTTCTTGGGGATTTTCAATTTGTTCTTTTTGTAGCTTTTTCAGCTGCATACCCAAGTCATTGATCTCCTCTTTCTCTATTTTATTTATGTAGGCATTCAAAGATATAAAACTTCCCCTAAGAACTGCTTTTGCAGTATCCCATAAGATTTGGTAGGTTGTCTCATTATTGTCATTCTCTTGAATGAAGTTGTTGATTGTTTCTATGATTTCTTCTTTAACCCATTCCTTCTTTAGGATTGGATTATTTAGTTTCCAGTTGATTTTTGCTTTATCTTTCCATGGCCTTTTATTACACATAATTGTTATTGCATTATGATCTGAGAAGGATGCATTGATTATCTCTGCCTTTCTGCACTGGATTGTGAGATTTTTATGTCCTAGTACATGGTCAATTTTTGTAAATGTTCCATGTACCGCTGAGAAAAAGGTATATTCCTTTCTATTCCCATTCAATTTTCTCCAGAGATCTACCATACCTACCTTATCCAGAGTTTTATTTACCTCCTTAACCTCTTTCTTGTTTATTTTGAGGTTAGATTTATTGAGTTCAGAAAGGGAAAGGTTGAGGTCCCCCACAAGTATAGTTTTGCAGCCAGTTTCTTCCTTCAACTCCGCCAACTTCTCTTCTATGAATCTGGATGCTATACCACTTGGAGCAAACATGTTTAGCAATGATATTGCTTCACTGTCTATGGTACCTTTTAGCAGGATATAGTTTCCATCCTTATCCCTTTTGATTAGATCTATTTCTGCTTTTGCTTTGTCTGAGATTAGGATTGCTACTCCTGCCTTTCTTACATCAACTGAAGCACTATATATTCTGTTCCATCCTTTGACCTTTATACTATGTGTATCCCCCCGTTTCAAATGTGTTTCTTGTAAGCAGAATATTGTTGGATTATGACTTTTCATCCATTCTGCTATCTGTCTCCATTTTATGGGAGAACTCATTCCATTCACCTTCACAGTTATGATTACAATCTGTGTATTTCGCTCCATCCTCTTTCCTACCATTTGTGCTTTGAGCTCTCCTGTCTCCCTTCCCCTCCTCAGTAGTACTCACTTTTCACCACCTCCTCTTGCTGCCTTCCCCTCCTTCTTTTAGTCCCCCTCCCTTTCACTCCCCTTTACTCTTATTGCTTCTTCCCTCCCTTTTAGCCTCCCTTCCCCTTTCTTCCCCCTTCCCCTCCTACTGCCAATAGAGTCAGTTAAGATTCTCTACTTGTTTATTGTTTCATCTTTAAACAAATCAGATGAGAGTACCTCTCAAACAATGCTCATCTCCCTCCCCTCTTTCCCTCTACTATGATTTTGTACTTTTTCTTGTGATGTAATTTGCCATTTTCTGCTTCCTCCTTTTCACACCTCCTATTACAATCCTTTCTCATACTTAAGTCATATTTTTTATGACATCATTTACTTTATACCCATTCCCTGTATGCATATCCCTTTTATATTTCATAATAGCTGCACAATTCTCAAGATTGACAGGTATCACCTTCCCTTATAGAGAGATAAACGATTTGCCCTGATTGAGTAACAAGTTTTTGTTTTTGTTTCGTGCCCCCTGTTTACCTTTTTATGATTCTCTTGAGACTTGCATTTGAAAATTGAATTGTCTATTAAGTTCTGGTGTTTTGGTCAGGAAGCTCTGGAAATCCCTTACTTCGTTGAATGCCTTTCTCCTTTCCTGAAATATTATGCTGAACTTTGCTGGGTAGTTGATCCTTGGTTGTAGTCCCAACTCCTTTGCCTTATGGAATATTGAGTTCCATTTCTTTCGATCTTTTAATGTAGAAGCTGCAAGGTCCTGTGCAATCCTGACTGTATCTCCATGATATTTGAATTGTTTCTTTCTGGCTGCTTGTAATATTTTCTCCTTCATTTGATAGCTCTGGAATTTGGCAACTATATTTCTTGGGGTTTTGAGTTTGGGATCCCTTTCAGAAGGGGAATGGTGGATTCTTTCAACGACTGTTTTGCTCACTCTAGCACTTCTGGGAAGTTTTCCTTGATGATTTCCTGGAAGATATTATCTAGGCTCTTTTCTCCACCATGAGTTTCTGGCAGACCAATAATTCTTAAATTTTCTCTCCTGGATCTATGTTCCAGGTCAGTTGCTTTTCCAATTAGATATTTTATATTTTCTTCTATCTTTTCATTTTTATAATTTTGTTTGACTGATTCTTGCTGTTTCATTGAGTCATTAATTTCTATTTGCCCAATTCTAATCTTTATTAAATTGTTTTCTTCAATTAACTTTTGCATCACCTTTTCCATCTGTCTAACTTTTCCTTTTAATGGGCTATTTTCTTCAGTTAACTTTTGTACTTCCTTTTCCATTTGACCAACTGTTCCTTTTAAGGAGTTATTAAGTTAATTTTTGAACTTCTATTTGTTCAACTTTTCTTTTCAAAGTGATGTTCTCATCAGTGAATTCTTTTTTCCTAATTTTATAATTGTTGGCCAGTTTATGTTCTATTTCCTTCTTCAGCTGTTCCAGGAGAGCTGATTGTGCTTGTGAGCAGTTCATAGTTCCTTCTGAAGTTTCAGATGGAAGTACAGTCTCAGCTGTGACATCTTTGGTGTTTGTGTTTTGGTCCTTAGCCCCATAGAAAGATTTTATGATTTTTTTCTCCCTTCTGTTTTTTCTTGTTCATGATGTTGATTGAGTGTTGTGGTTTCTGGTTCTTTGAGTCAGAAGGTACAGAACTTTGTGCTGAGTTGATGTGTGAAAAAGCTAAAAGCAGGTTTTTGTTTTGTGTTTCCTCAGTCAGTCCTGTGGTTAGCTTTTCAAGTGTGGTGGAGGAGTGGTCTGGTCACAAAAGGTCTCCACAGCTGAACTGAGGCCAAGGCAAGCTCAGGGGATGGTGATCCCAGCTTCCCTATTGTCTTTCTGCTTCCCCTGGAGTGCTGAGGTATGCCTAGTTTCCCACCCCTCCTGGGGCTCCTCTCCTGGTGCTGAGGCTTGCCTGAGTCCTACTGCAAGTTTTCTCTGCCCTGGGTCCTCTGTGCTTCTGGTTTACCTCCACCACAGTAGGAGGAATCCCCTTTAGCTATTTTCCTAGCCTCAGGTGTTATGAGACTATTGGCCCCTTTGCTGTTTCTGCTAATCCAGGATTTTTCTGGGGAAATATTTTATAGTTCTTTCATGGTCATCAAGGGGGTAGGAGAGAGCATTTACTGATAACTCTGCCATCCTGGCTCCTGGAAGTTCAAGTAGATGACTTACCAAAGTTTAATCTTCAGGCTGAAAGTCTCAGGAGCTGCAGTGCTGATATCCAGTGCTCAATGGCTCTCACTGCCTCAGCTAGGCTTGTCTCCAGCCCTTGGTTGCTGTTCTGCCAGTTCCACCTGCTCGGGTTTCCTGGGCCCCTCCCTCCCCACTGGTCGCCCTGGCTGCGCTGCATTGTGTTCTGGGGGCTAACCCCCGCGGAACAGATCCTCCCCGTGGACCTTCCAGTCTAACCTGGACCATGAATCCATCACAGTCTGTCTCCCACTGGATTCTGCACCTCCAAAATTTAGTCAGATTCTCCTTTCAGAGGTATCCAAAGGAGTTTGTCCAAGAGCTTAGGTGAGGTGTTGCTTTCACTCCGCCATCTTGGCTCCGCACGCACCTGTATTTTCTTGGTGTTAATTATTAGACCAAAATTAGCACAGGCAGCAGAGAATTGTTCTATAATTTGTTGCGTCTCAGTTTCAGAGCCAGGTTTGGGAGAGAAGAGGTATTACATTGACTACCAAACTGAAGGTCTATAGAACTGTTGTATTGACCTCGTTGTATGACTGTGAAACATGGACAGTCTAATAGTGCCATGCCAGGAAACTGAATAACTTCCATTTGAACTGCTTTAGGAAGATTCTGAGGATCACCTGGCAAAATAATGTACTAGACACTGAAGTCCTTGCACAAGCTGAACTTCCAAGCAGTCAATCTATGCTTCAGAGATCACAACTCTTCTGGGCTGGCCACATTGTTCGAATGCAAAGTATATGCCTGTCAAAAACACTATTTTATGGAGAACTCACATGGGGTAGGTGATCACATGGACGAGGACACTCATAAGGTCTCTCTCAAGAACTTTGGATTTGACTGTGCAGCATGGCACAGGACCTCGTAGCACGGTGTGCCTCCATCAGAAATGGTGCTGTGCTGTATGAGCAAAGCAAAATTGAGATAGCACAAAGTACATGAAGGGTGTGCAAATTTGGATATCCACCCCAAAAATTCATATGGGCTATCTGTGACCAACCTGTGGTAGAGCATTCAAAACTTGCATTGGTCTGATCAACCACAGTTGGACACACTGAAACTTCAGTTTACCATGGTGATGTCATTTTGTCCTCTTAAAAAATGAAGAATAACTACCTCTGTTTATTAATTGCATATTTCCCTCAATATCTTTTTTTCCTCATTTGTGCTCTCTCTCATTTTACCTTTCCCCAAAGTGCTTTGCTTCTCTCTACCACCTCCCCTAGTCCACCTGTCTTCTGTCAGTTCCTTTTCTTACTTAATGTCTTCCTCTCCTACTTCCCTGTTGAGTCAGATAGATTTCTATACTCAACTGATTGTGTTTATTATTCTTTCTTTGAGACAATTCTGATGAAAGTAAGATTCAAAACATGACCGTCTCCCAGCCTTGCATCTTTTCCCTCCACTGTAATAGGCTTTTCATTCTTCTTCATGTGAAATAATTTATCCCATTCTACCTCTCTCTTTCTTCTCCACCCAATGTACTCCTCTTTCTCATCCCTTAATTATTTTTATGTCATTTCTTATCATTTGCCTTATACCTATACCTTCTATTTATGTACATTCCTTCTATCTGTCTTATTAATGCTAAATATTTTAAAAATTACAGTTATCATCTTCCCAAGTAGAGATGTAAACAGTTCCACTCCATTGAATCCCCTATATTTTATTTTACCTTTATATAGTTTTAGCCTTCTCTTGGATCTTGATATTGTAGGCCAAGTTTTTGTTTATTTCTGGTCTTCTTTTGAAAGCTTGAAATCCTTCCATTTCATTGAATGACCATTTTTTCTGCTTGAAGTATTATGCTTAATTTTGCTGGTTAATTGATTTTGGGTTATAGTCCTAGTTCTTTTAACTTTCAGAGGTCATGCTCCATGACCTCTAGTCCTTTAACATTCCAGTGGCTAAGTCATTTGTAATCCTGATAGTTACTACACAATATTTGAATTATTTCTTTCTCAACATTTGTGATATTTTCTACCTTGACTTGACAGTTCTTAAATTTGCCTGTAATGCTCTTTACAGTTTTTATTTTTGGACCTCCTTCTTGAGGTGATTGATGGACTGTTTCAATGGCTATTTTGTTCTCTAGTTCCAGGATATCAGGGCAGATTTCCTTAATAATTTATTGAATGATGATATCTATACCATCCTTTTGATTGGGGCTTTTGAGTAATCCAATGATTCTGACAGTCTCTCTCCTGGATTTATTTTCCAGGCCAGTTGTTTTTCCAATTAGTTATTTTTTTTTTACATTCTCTTCAGTTTTTTTTTTTCATTCTTTTGAATTTGTTTGATAGATTCCTGGTGTTTCAAGGAGTTCTTAGCTTCCATATACTCAATTCTAATTTTAATGAGTTGTTTTCCTTAGTCAGCTTTTGTACTTTCTTTTCCGTTTGACCAATTGTACTTTTTAAGGAGTTGTTGTTGCCAGTGGATTTTTGTATTTCCTTTTCCATCTGATCAATTCTACTTTTTAAGTAGTTGTTTTATATTCCCAAACTGTTGGCACCTTTTTTATAATTCTCTTACATTCGCTGTCATTTCTTTTCCCTATTTATCTTCTACCATTATTGTATAATTTTAAAGCTCCTTTAAGCTCTCTTCCATGAGTTTTTTCTGGGCTTGAAACTACTTCCCATTTTTCCTTAGATCTCTTCCCATAGGTGTTTTGACATTGTTGTCCTCTTCTAAGTTTTTGTCTTGATCTTCCTTGTCACCATTATACCTTTCTGTGGTCAAATTCTTATTTTGTTTTCTGCTTATCTTTTTCTGGCTTTTCCCCTTTCTTTTAAATTTGAGGTCGGCTCCTGGTGTGGAAAGTGAACTGTCTCAGTTTCTATGGGCCCTTGTGGCTTACCTTGTTCTGCACTGATATTGCCCTGAGGTCACAGTGGGTCGTGCCTGGAACTGTTTAAGGAGGATATGGTGGTGAGTCAACTTCCCTGGAGCTAAACTGGGGTCCTAGTGATTGTATCTGACATTTGCTAAGGTGAGGAGGGGGGGGTTCCCTGGACCTACACTGAAGCACATGGAGGTCTGGTCTCTGGAGCCAACCTATTTTTTTTTTCCAGGAATACAGTGGACTCTATGATGGAAGTCCAGCAGTAACTGCTGCCTGTTTGCTTAGGCACTTGTACTGCTTGCATCTACCTCTTTGCCTAGTTTGCTGAAGCATATGATGGTATGCTTCTGGTTGCCTCTTTGCCCAGGGCTGTGCTGAAGCATGCGGTGGTTCTTAGACCTGGAGTCTGTCCATTCGTCTGGCTATGTGATCTACTGTGATCTCCTTTTACCTAAGTGTGACAGAACTTTCCTGCTGATCTTCCAAGTTTCGCAGGCTAAAATATTGTTTAACTCTGGTTTTTTTTGTTTTTTGGCGTTTTTTTTGCTGCTTCTGCTCTTCCAGGATTCGCTTAGAGTCACTGTTTTATGGTTGCTTGGAGGTGAATATGGGAAAGTTATGGTTATTTGCTACTTATTTCTCCATTCTAGCTCTTGGAATGGGACTCTCATTTCATATAGCATTCATAGCAAAATGATTTAGTCATACAGAGCTTCTGTTCTATTCTAATCTATCAATTATTTGTTTACTTATCTATTTATACAGATAGTGATATATATTATTTTTTAGTATTGAGAAAATTATAATATATTATATTTTATGTCCTTTTAATTTATATTCTATCCTTTTAAATTGTTATATTAAATTACATTATTGTATTGTATCCTATCATAATTATAAATTCTATGTAGAGATCTATATCTAAATCTTATTTCTCTATCTATCCCTCTATCTTTCTATTTATCATCCAGCAATTAACCATTGTACTATTCCTTACACAGGACATTCAATTACCTGTTCCCATAAATTTAAAATATCCCAAGTATCTACAAAATGTATTATCCTCACTCTTACCTCTGAGAATTTCTTGCCCCATTTCAAGATTCAGTTAAAGAACTATTTTCTACATGAAAATATCTTTATGATACTACCAGCTACCAGTACATATCCATCCACTTGAAATTATTTCCTATTTAGTTTTCATATGTGGTTCAGTGGATAGAGTAGTGAAGCTGGAATCAGAGAAAACTGACTTAAAATTCAACCTCACTTTTTAACCTTGGCAAAATCATATTACTTTTGTCTGCCTCAGTTTTCTAATTTATAAAATAATTGAAATTGAGTCTAAGGGTTTTTGTGAGGATAATACATTTTACAAAACTTAAAACAATCCAAGAATACTAGTTATTAGCAATTATTGTTAATATCCATACGTACATAAGATCTTTGAGGAAGGGACTGTTTATGTCCTGCAATTAGAACATTTTCTGGCACACTGATGCCCATTCTTTAATGTTTGATTAGTAAATTACTGCTTAAGCAAACAGTTTTGCAATGGCAAAAGTACCATATAATATTCCATATATGATACAGCTTGAACTTCTTTGCTTTGTCCAAATTAAGAACCAATTTATTGTCTTTCTATATTCATGCCTACTCAGGATGTGCAATTTTTTTTTTTAAATACTAAATTCATTGAATAAATTTGTAATGTAGGCAATTAACATTTGTCACTCTGTGTGCTGTTATTGGCTCTTCTAAACTCTGTTGAACTGGTATGAATTCAACTGTAGAAATGAATTGCATGTATGTTGCATCATTCTGTTTAGATTCAAGAAATATCAATCTTTAATGATGACTAACATACTAGATAACAGAAAATATTCAATTATGGATGAGTTACATTTTGTATAGGATGAATTTGAGATATTGATAGGTCATCCACTTTGAGATTTGCAAAAGGTATTAGGTGATACATAGGTGATATAGGACTGAATTTCAGAGGAAAGACTAGGTCTAAATATAGCTCCTATTATATGCCATGTGCTGCATTAAGCAGTATGGAGGAGGAGCCAAGATGGCAGAGAAGAAAGACTCACATATGCTAGCTCCGAATCCACAGCCCATAAATTTCCTGTAAAAAGAACTCCTCACAAATTCTGGAGCACTGCAAGCCACACAGAAACACAGTGGAAGAGATTTCCGTTCCAGAGAGCCCTGGAAAGCCGTCCCCAGGGGTATGTCGTGCACAGGACAGCAGAGCTGGCCACTGTGCTGCCCTGGCCGCACACCCAAGAGGAGCAGAACCAAGCAGGCTTCAGGGACAGAACCTCTGGTGGCCAGGAAGGTCCCTCGACCCAAAAGCGCTACAGTTCAGTGAGAGAGACATCTTGGCTGACCGAGAGGGGAGCAGGGTGTCTCCGTGGCTTGGGCCCCCTCGGGAGGAAGTGGCAGAGGGAGCAGCAGCCCAGAACTCCCGGAGCAGCAAGCAGGAGCTCAGGGCCATTGCCGAAGGACTCTGCATAAATCCCCTGAGGGAACTGAGCCTGGGAGGCAGCCCTGCCCACACCTGAGCACCAGAAGGTAAGCTCACATTGAACAGCACCTGACACGGAAAGCCCTGAGGCTGGGGATAAGCATTTCAATCTCAGACCCTAAGCACTAGCTGGGCAGATCTAGGCAGGGGTGGAGAGGAACCTCAGAACTCAAGTAACTGGCTGGGAAAATGCCCAGAAAAGGGAAGAAAAATAAGACCATAGAAAGCTATTTTCTTGGGGGACAGACGTTCCCGCCTTTCAATCTGATGACGAGGAACTATTCCTACCATCAGGGAAAGACATAGGGGTCAGGGCCTCTGTATCCCAGTCATCCAAGGTGGATGTCTGGTGGGCTCAGGCCATGGAAAAGCTCAAAAAGGATTTTGAAAATCAAGTTAGACAGGTGGAGGAAAAACTGGGAAGAGAAATGAGAGAAACGCAAGAAAAACATGAAAAATGGGTCAATACCTTGGTAAAGAAGACCTAAAAAAATGCTGAAGAAAATAACACCTTGAAAAATAGGCTAACTCAATTGGCAAAAGAAGTTCAAAAACCCGTGAGGAGAAGAATGTTTTCAAAAGCAGAATTAGCCAAATGGAAAAAGAGGTTCAAAAGCTCACTGAAGAAAATAGTTCTCTCAAGATTAGAATGGAACAGATGGAGTCTAATGACTTTGTGAGAAACCAAGAAATCACAAAACAAGACCAAAAGAATGAAAAAATGGAAGAGAATGTGAAATATCTCCTTGGAAAAACAACTGACCTGGAAAATAGATTCAGGAGAAACAATTTAAAAATTATGGGACTACCTGAAAGCCATGATCAAAAAAAGAGCCTAGACATTATCTTCCATGAAATTATCAAGGAAAACTGCCCTGATATTCTAGAACAAGAGGGCAAAATAAGTATTGAAGGAATCCATCAATCACCACCTGAAAGAGATCCAAAAAGAGAAACTCCTAGGAACATTGTGGCCAAATTCCAGAATACCTAGGTCTAGGAGAAAATATTGCAAGCAGCTAGAAAGAAACAATTCCAGTATTGTGGAAATACGATCAGCATAACACAAGATCTAGCAGCTTCTACATTAAGGGATCTAAGGGCATGGAATAGGATATTCCAGAAGTCAAAGGAACTAGGTCTCAAACCAAGAATCACCTACCCAGCAAAACTGAGTATAATACTTCAGGGGGAAATATGGGCTTTCAATGAAAAAGAGGACTTCCAAGCATTCTTGATGAAAAGACCAGAGCTGAAAAGAAAATTGGACTTTCAAACACAAGAATGAGAAGAAGCATGAAAAAGTAAACAGCAAAGAGAAGTCATAAGGGACTTACCAAAGGTGAACTGTTTACATTCCTACAAGGAAAGACAATATTTGTAACTTAAAACTTTTCAGTATCTGGGTAATTGGTGGAACCACACACACACATCCACACACACGCATGCACACATGCACACACACACATGTACATGCGTGCATGCACATACAGAGACAGAGAGCACAGAGTGAATTGAATAGAATGGGACCATATCTTAAAAGAAATTAAGGTAAATGGTGAGAGAGAAATGTATTGGGAGGAGAGAGGGTGAAATGGAATGGGGTAAATTATATCTCATTCAAGAGGCAAGCAGGAGACTTTTTAGTGGAGGGAAAAAGAGGAGAGCTGAGAAAAAAACATGAAGTTTACCCTCATCACATTCTACTGAAGTAAGGAATAAAATGCACACTCATTTTGGTATGAAAACCTATCTTACAATACAGGAAAGTGGGGGAGAAGGAGATGAGCAGGGTGGGGGGGATGATGGAAGGGAGGGCAATGGGAGGCGGGAGAAATTTGAAGTCAACACTCTTGGGGAGGGACAGGATCAACAGACAGAATAGAAACAATGGGGGGCAGGATAGGATGGAGGGAAATATAGCTAGTCTTGCACAACATGACTATTATCAAAGTCATTTGAAAAACTACACAGATATGGCTTATATTGAATTGCGTGCCTTCCCAAATGGAATGGGTGGGGAAGGAGGGATGGGGAGGAATTGGAACTCATAATTTTAGGAACTGTTGAGTATTGTTGTTGTTACTAGGAAATAAGAAATACAGTTAATGGGGAATAGAAAGTCATCTGGCCTTCCAGGACAAAAGAGATGATGGGGACAAGAGAAAGGAGGGATGATAGAAGAGAGGGCAGATTGGTGATAGGGAAAATTAGAAATGCTTGGTGTATTGGGGTGGGGGGAGGGGATAAATGGGGAGAAAATTTGGAACGAAAAATTTTGTGAAAATGAGTGTAAAAAGTTAAATAAATAAATTTTTAAAAAACGCAGTATGGAGGATTTAAAAAAGAGGTAAAAGACTCTCTATAAACTAAAAGAACTCACAATATAATGGAGATCATGCAAAAATATAGATATAAATATAAACTACATATTGGATGAATAATAAATAGCAGAGGGAGGGCGCTTAAACTTACTGGGTTTGGATAAGACTTTCTGTAAAAAAAAGGATTTAATCCGGAGCTTAAAGGAAGTGAGAAATATCATCAGGCACAGTTGAAGAAGGAAAGCAATCTAGACATGAAGAAAAGGCAGAGAAAATACCCAGAGAGAGGAGAGAAGTATATTGTTTCTGGAACCACAAGGAGGTCAGTGTTTCTAGACTGAAGAGTATAAGAAGATATAGTAGGATTGCCTGGCAGTAACTGGAACCCAGTTGCGGTTCTGCAGGATAAATTCATAGAGGATCTAATCAGAATGTTTGCTAAATTTTTTCTGTCTTCATTTGGCAGCACATACACAGGAGTGAAGGTGGCAACTGGTTGTAGTGATTCAAAGCTGAGACTATAATCAGTGATGTGATAAGAGGATTAGGGATTCAAGAAAAAATGACAAGGTAGATTTGAAGTGGTTCACCAAGGGTCAAGATGGGGGAAAGGAAAGCGTTACTTGTATAGGAAAGACAGCCTTGGAGAAATATGAGGATTCAAGGGGATCAAAGGTCACAGTCTGAGCAAAGAATTGTGTTTACTAAGAGAAGACAGAGGAAGAGATGAAAAACAATTATGTGATGGCAAGATAAGGGGATATTTTGAAGTTTTGAACATAGAGGTGGTCCATTTGTGTGTGATAGCCACATAAAGAGTATGGTCATCTTTGTGTATAACTGACTTAGGATGATGAAGAAGATAATTACAAGTATTTTGAAGAACTGAGCACTTAGGGTGTTTGAGGGAGGTTCAATGTGTGTAATGAAGTCACCTGCTATGAAGCCTGATGAGGAGCAACCTTCAAGTGTTTCCTTACCTAAGCAACAGAGGGCAAGCCTTAAAGATGCAACTCTTCTTCATGCAGTTGTAATCTCTTCTATAAAATAAAATGAAGTCCACCCCTTTCAACTCAACTTACAAATGTTGAGAAAGTGTGGTCCCTGAATTATTAATGATTGATTAGTATGACAACTTCAGAATCCATAAAAAAGATAACAAAAACATCCACATTTTAACCAAATTTTGTGAAGTGCAGTTTCAAAATTTTTCACTTTGTTTTACGGATTTTATTCCAATAAAAACTGCTATTCATCAATTATGAGATAATTATGTAAAAACTGCAATTATGCTAAATTATGTAATTGTGGCATTAATGCAAATACTATGCTCATATATTTATAATCAAAATGTGATTATGTAATTATGAGGAATTATATAATTATGCCAGGTAATGGCATAAAAATCATTATCAAATTTCATGAAAAGGTAAATTACTTTCATTTACCCTGCAAAAATAAGAGACCAAATGCCTAAATTTTGTGATTTTTTTCTCAATGAAGATGCACTCCCAAAATAAACAGACTTTTTTGTTCCATTACTTCAAAATTAAATTTTAATTTAATTTATTGAAGAAAAACATTCTATACAAAATGTTCCATAGACTACTTAGAAATCTGACTTGGTAACAGTGAATCAGCAATGCAAAAGGCCTTAAGGTGAAAACATCATCTATATTGCATTAACATTTCAAGGACCCACTATGTCTTTTGTTATTTACTTTCTCTTTTTTCTATCCACAACCTACTGTCGTATTGAATTTGTCAATTTAAATACAATTCAAGTTATTGATTAATGAGCTTGAACATAGATGTATATGACTATCTAAAAGTACATGATCAAAATAATAAATGTGAAATTTATTTTGTGCAAGGTACTTCAAAAAAATCAAAATTAAATTTTGAGAAAGGTTACTTGATAAGTTTTACTAATTGTTGGACTTGGAAAATACAAAAAAAGTGACTTGAAAGATATTATAAATGTTCAAAAATATCTGTCTGGTTAGTATTATTATTATTATTTACTAAAGCCAATTTGATTGTCCTTGCCAAATTATAAGTTTGGGGTTTTCATCATGTGGTTAAATGAAATCAGTTAAAATTTTTCTCATAAAATGTCTTGAAGTAATCTGAATTGGAGTATTCTGGAATGTCAGGTGATTGCAGGCTGAGTAATCTCAGGTATATGAATAAAGAGTGGAACAGTAAGGGGATCTTGTTACATTTTATTGTCACTGCATTAAGCTATTTCCAAGTCAATGTCAGAAATCCATAAAAACTAGGCATGCAAGTTATTTCCAAAGCCCTGGTGGGAATGCTAAAAAGTTCTGTTTCACCTATTATCAGGATTCCTTAGGGCTCCTTAGCATATAAGTATGATTTCATGAATCAACCCAGGTGACCCATGCATCTGATGGAATAGAAAACAACCTGACTCAACAGAAGACTCATTATACTGACTAAAGAAACCAAGCAATGTTCCCAAGACTCATTCCAATAAAACCCAAGAGACATGTTATCTCTCCAGAGTCCCAAGATCAATTTGTTAATTTCACTCGTTTGGCCACTTTAATTCATATTTGGTAAGGGAACTTGTTGACAGACTAATCAGTTTTGACTTGAATTCTCCACAAAACTATGTGGGTTCCTAGACAGTATTGCTTTTCAACCAAACTACCCTATGGTGATTTTTCATCCCTGATCCCTAATGCACAGGGTAACATAGGCACAGAGAGAATGGTGCAGCAATATCAATGATGGATTTAGAATCAGATGTGTAAAATTTAATCTCTGTCTAATCTTAGAAAAGTCATTTCATCTCAATTTGTCTATTTCTTCATTTGAAAAAAAAAAAGAGTGTTGATTGGATCAGCTCAACCAAATAGCAAGAATTTAGTAAACAACTACTTTATTCCAGGCATTGTTAGGTAAGGAATACAAAGATATGTGAAGTAGTTCTTGTCCTGAGGAAATTTGTATTCTTAAATGACCTCTAAAGTCCCTAATAGCCCTCAGTTTGTTATCCTAGAATGTTCCTTGAGCAAATTTCTTCTGTAGGTTTGCTTTATTCTTACAAATAAAAATGCTTATTTTCTTCATGAGGCTGTAGTGTAAATAAATCTGTGCTAGTAAAATGCTTTGAATTATATGAATACGAAGTAAATATTCATATGCAATAGAGAAAATTTCCATTTTTACAAAAAGACTTTAAACAAAAGCTCATCCCAAACCTCAAGAATGAAGGAATGAAGGAGAAAGAAGAAGGGGAGGAGGAGGTGCAGAAGAAGAAGGAAATAGAGAAGGAAAGCAGGCAAGAAGGTAAAGAGAAAGGAAGGGAAGAAAGTAAAAAGGAATGAGAGAGAGAAAAAACAAAGAGGAGAAACAAAGGAATAAAGGAAAAACATAATGAACAAAGGAAGCCAAAAAAGTAAAAAAACTTAAAATAAAATCAGAACTTGGTGACATAAGACATTGGGAAAGGTGAAGAATACTTAAATTTCTTATGTCAGATGGATTCTGATTTAGTTTATTTTAAAAAAATGTGTGAATATTTAATGGATGTATGTAAATATGGATGCATATATGTAAATGTGTATGTATTACATATATGTATATGTAATGGAAGAAATGGAAGCAGAAATGGAAGCTTATTCTTAATTTTTTAATGAAACATAGTTATGTAATCTTGTACATTTTGAATAAATAGTACAATATTTCTTTTTCCTCTGGCATAAAACATAGACAACCTCCCAAAATATAGCCACTGGGATTTTAAGTTGCTTAAATGTTAAGATGTGAGACAGTAGTTCTTCAGTGTATATTTTAGTACAATATCACTTAGAAAGTTAAACCAGCTAAATTACATCTTGTTTATTCTTGAGGTCAGAATTAAAAATTTTGAGTATAAATAAAAATAAAGATAGTAGATGCAGAAGAGGGACACATAATTATTTTTTCTTAGATTTTTATTCTTTGTTGCTAAGAAATGCAATCTTATTTGATGTTATTGAACCTACTGACATTTAAGGATGAACTCTAAAAAAAGTAATAAAAAGAGAGACTGGAGAATAGAGAGGGACTTGATTTTAACAGACTTTCTATCACATCCATGCACTTAAGTACCTGCAGATTTTATCTAAGACCAAGAGGAATAGCTTGGATCTACTCCAAATGGAGAAAATAATTGGTTAGTGTAGCTTTTCAGCTTGCTAAAAAGTCTAGTGCATTCAAAAATGGCATTTTTATGAAAAGGTTTCACACATTGTCTATACATGCATTATATGTGTGTATATCAATCAATCATATAATATTCATAGTTCACCAGGAATTTGTGATAACTCATATCAGTTGCTAAACTTTGAATTCAGGAAGACCTATATTCAAACCATTCTCAGTACTTGATAGCTATATAACCTTTGATTGGTAACATAACCTCTCTTAGCTTTGATGTCCTGCATGTGAGAGGCAATCAGTGGGAAATATGCTTATAATCTATGGTATTCCTTCCAATCCAAATTTCATGATCCTAAGAATCCATCTTTCAGACTAAATGATAATGTGACTTGGCTGACCCTTGAAATAAGAGTATTTCAACATAAAAAAAATTAGCACCTTAATAGAAAATTAAAATTTAACACTATTAAACCTCAACTTTCTTAATAACAATTTGCATTGAAATTACTGATTGTGTAATGTATGATTACATATTATGTAATTCAATTCCTCTCTCTAACACCTGGAATACTTCAAATAGACATTCTAATTAATTTTTTTCAAATCATAATTGGTAGTAAATAGGCAATTTTACAAGGTCTGAAATTCTTTCCAGATTTAACTGTATTTCTCATCACTGTCCCTCTTAATTAAATTATGTTGTTTGATTAAATTAATGTATCAAATTTTATTTAACTCTAGCTTTATTTTCAGATTTTTAGGTAGCTCCAAGTTTTATTTATTACCTTAATTACACCTAATTCTTCTATGAAAATTATTATATTTTCAGGATATGCCATGACAATATAATTGAAAACAAAAAAGTTATCTTCAAATATTTTTATCAATAAACTTTTTACTAACTCTAAGTACATGACATTGTAACAAGAGTTATATCTTATGCCAAAGTAAGATGTCTCAAATTATATCCAACATGCTACTTCATTATACAACCAAATATCATTTTAAATAGCTATTTGGTCATGCAACAAGAATTGATTTAACATTTATTTTGTTTTAAGCCCTGCATTAAACTCTGGAGATACAAAGAAAAGCAAAAATTGATCCTAGGTTTCAAGGTTCTCATAATTTGCTAGGAAAGACAACAATAACAACATATCCCACAAAAATGACCTTAAAAACTTACAAGGCATCTTCTGTAGCATATTTTTATTATAAACCAATCTCAGAGGGAAGGTACTAACATTTGAAAGAGATAGTGATCAGGAAAGGTCTTCTACATAAATTAAGGATTTACCTAAGAATTGAAGGAAACCATGAGTCAGATGGGAAGAGATAAATCATTCCATGGATCGTAGACTGCCAATACAGAATCATAGTATCAGGAATGAGAGTGTTTTGTATGAAGTTTTGATAAGGGAAAATCAGTTTAACTTTGGATCCCAGAGCCCAAAAGATAATTAAAGAAGCATGACCAAGAAATGGTGCATGTGAAAAAGAACTGTTTTAATGCATTGTACGGTCAAAAATACACAGGATCTCTCAGTTTAAAAACAAGCAAAACAAACAAAGCAGCATTTTTTAAAAAGTGTACTACAAACAGACTGAAACATAATTTAATAGAGTTAGAATATCTAGAATGAGGTTGGAGAGTGTTCCATTGTACTCTGCCATGGTCATATCTGACCTCACTTGCTATTCTACATGCCATGTTTTAGGAGTTACAAAGGCAAGAATGCAATGAATCCAAAATAGGTAGAAAAGGATGGAGGGATGAGGAAGGCCATGCCATATGAGAATGTCTATAGAAGAGAAAACTTAAGGGGACAAAATAGGTGTCTTCATTGTTTCAATTATTATTATCTGCACAACAGATTAGATTTATTCTAGGTTTCAAAAATATCAATAGGCACAATAAATGGGAGTTAAAATGAAAGCAGTGGGAACATATTGTAATGATTTTTTAAAATTAAATAGGATTATCAAAATATAAAGTGGTCAGTCTTGGGAAAAATATATTCCATTTCACATGATTTCATACAAAGGTAGTTAAGGGTTTATCTGTTTACATTTTCCTTGGATTAAAATACCTCTTAGTTTCCTTCCAACTCTGAGATTTCATGAAATCTCTCTTAAATAAACATAATTTTGCTGATTATAACTGAACCAATGAGTCATAGAAATAACACTTAACCTGGTTATGTGTCTTAAAAAAATCTGGATAATGATAGTAACTAAATCCATGAGGAGTGCTCAGAATTTTCCCCTTTTATTGTAAATTAGCTGGTATTCAAACCAGGGTCACATCAGATTTTGTCATGCACTTTTACTGAAGGTCCAATATTCTTGTGATATATATATATATATATATATATATATATATATATATATTTATGTATGTATGTATAAATGCACATACACGCACACACACACACACACACACACATATATATATATATATATATATATATATACACATGCATACACACACACTTTCATTCTGATTTTATTTAATAGTCACTTTAGAATGAAGCACTATCATGCATTTGACTGAGAATAAAGAGTGTATAGCTCATTTTGGTCAGATGCTACACTGGAACCCTCACAATATCAGTAGAAAGTCTCTAATAAATGGCAATAACCCCCTGCATAGGACTGTGGAAGAAGGCATTGGCAAGAGTCATACAGATTAAAACATCACAGAGAATTTGTGGTCTCCATTGTAAGTAGAAAATCTCAAATCAACTGTGCTGCAATATGCAGGAATTATTTGATATTATCATTATGGAAATCATCAGAGAAATTATATGAATAATTTAGAAACATCAATCATGATCAGTTTATATCTCTGATAGTAATTAATATTACATCTTACCTATTTTGTACCATATACAAACTTTGATAAAAAAAAATTATCCATGGTTCTCTAGTTCACTAAGTATGCATAGTGCTTTAAGTAATATTGAGTCTATCAATTTAAGTTTCCCCTAAGTATAATTTAAACATTGTGTTCATACTCATGATTCTTTCCATGAATATTCTTTTTCTAATATCATTTGTATATTTTATTTTTTAAAATTCTGTCCTCCAAATTCTTCCCCTTCCTCGTTTCCTCTTCCCCTTCCATTGAGAAGGCAAGTAATATGATACTCTTTATATGTGTGAAGTTATGCAAATCATATTTTCATATTAGTCATGTTGAAAAAGAAAGAAAAAGTAAAAAAAATCACTTCAGAGTTTATGCATTTTCTCTGAAGTAGGATAGGATATTTCATCCAGAATCATTTGGAATAGTGGCGAATCAGTAGTAAATGACTATTGTAATCTAATGTTTCATAAAGCCAAAGAGTCAAGTTTTGGGGGCAAAAATACATTATTTGACAAAATTGTTGGGGAAAGCAATTTGGCAGAAAATAGGCATAGACTAACACCAGATAACTCTATTGCAAAATAAGATAAAAATGGGTAAATGATTAACACATAAAGTGTGATATAAAAAGTAACTTAGAGAAGTTTGGATAATTTTACCTGTCAGATGTATGGATAAGGGAAAAATTTATGAACAAACAAGAGACAGAAAGAATCACAGGAAATGAAAAGGATAATTTTAGTGACATGAAATTTAAAAGGATTTCAACAGACAAAACTGATGCAAGCAAAAATAGCAGGAAATGTAAAAACTAGAGAAAATTTTATAGTGTTTCTTTAATAATGTCCTCATTTTCCTCCAAATGTATAGGGAACTCAGTCAAATTTATAAAAACCAGAGCCATTCCCCAATTCTGTAAATGGTGAAAGGATATGAACAGACAGGTTTCTGAAGAAGAAATTAAAGTTTTCAATATTTATATCAAAAATGCTCTAAATTGGGGGAGGAGCCAAGATGGCAGAGTAGAAAGATTCACATATGCTAGCTCCAAACCCACAGCCCATAAATCACCTATAAAAAGAACTCCCAATGGGTTCTGGAGCAGTGGAAGCCATGCAGCAAAGGAGTGGAGGAGATTTCTGTTCCAGAGAGCCCTGAAAAACCATCACCAAAGGTCATCATGCCCCAGACCCAGAGCGGAGCCCAGCCCTGCCTTGGCCATGCGGCCCCAAGAGGAGCAGATCTGAGCAGGCTTCAGGGACAGAATTTCTGGCGGCCAAAAAGGTTCCTCAACCCACAGGCATGCAGGTTAATGAGAGACCCTATCTGGCCAGGCCAAGAGGGGAGCTGGGTGTCTCCATAACTCAGGCCCCCTCTGGAGGAAGCGACAGGGGAAGCAGCAGGCAGGGGCTCCCAAAGCAGATAGGAGTTCCATTGTTGAAGGTCTCCACATAAACCTTCTGAGGAAACTGAGCCTGGGTGGTGACGCTGCTCCACCTAAGAAAAAGAAGTTAATTTCTCATACTAAATAGCAGCCCTGCCCCCCACGGAGAGCCCTGAGGCTGGGAAGCAGCATTTGAATCTCAGACCCCAAGCACTAGTGAGGCAGGGGGTGCAGAGGAATCTCAGAAATCAAGTAACTGGCTTCGAAAATGCCCAGAAAAGGGAAAAAAAATAAGACCATAGAAAGTAACTTTCTTGGTGAACAGATACCCTTCCTTTCCTTTCTGATGAGGAAGAACAATGCTTATCATCAGGGAAAGACATAGAAGTCAAGGCCACTTTATCCCAAACATCCAAAATAAATATCCAGTGGGCGCAGGCCATGGAAGAGCTCAAAAAGGATTTTGAAAATGAAGTCAGACAGCTGGAGGAAAAACTGGGAAGAGAAATGAGAGAGATACAAGAAAAGCATGAAAAATGTGTTCCTAAAGGAGAACCAAAAAAATGCTGAAGAAAATAACACCTTGAAAAATAGGCTAACTCAATTGGCAAAAGGTTCAAAAAGCCAATGAGGAGAAGAATGCTTTCAAAAGCAGAATTAGCCAAATGGAAAAAGAGGTTCAAAAGCTCACTGAAGAAAATAGTTCTCTCAAAATTAGAATGGAACAGATGGAGGCTAATAACTTTCTGAGAAACCAAGAAATCACAAAACAAAACCAAAAGAATGAAAAAATGGAAGATAATGTGAACTATCTCCTTGGAAAATCAACTGACCTGGAAAATAGATCCAGGAGAAACAATTTAAAAATTATGGGACTACCTGAAAGCCACGATCAAAAAAGAGCCTAGACATCATCTTTCATGAAATTATCGAGGAAAACTGTTCTGATATTCTAGAACCAGAGAGCAAAATAAGTATTCAAGGAATCCACCAATCACTGCCTGAAAGAGATCCAAAAAGAGAAACTCCTAGGAACATTGTGGCAAATTTCCAGAATTCTCAGGTCAAGGAGAAAGTATTGCAAGCAGCTAGAAAGAAACAATTCAAGTACTGTGGAAATAAAATCAGGATAACACAAGATCTAGCAGCTTCTACATTGAGGGATCAAAGGGCATTGAATAGGATATTTCAGAAGTCAAAGGAACTAGGAGTAAAACCAAGAATCACCTACCCAGCAAAACTGAGGGGGAAAACTGGTCTTTCAGTGAAATAGAGGACTTTCAAGCTTTCTTGATGAAAAGACCAGAGCTGAAAAGAAAATTTGACTTTCCAACACAAAAATCAAAAGAAACATGAAAAGGTAAATAGGAAAGAGAAATCATAAGGGACTTACCGAAGTTGAACTGTTCACATTCCTACGTGGAAAGATAATATTTGTAACTCTTGAAACTTTTCAGTATCTGAGTTGGTGGGATTACACACACACACACACACACACACACATACACACGCACACACATACACTCATGCATGCACACACAGAGACAGAGAGCACAGAGTGAATTGAATAGGATGGGATCATGTCTTTAAAAATGAAGTTAAGCAAAGAGAGAGAAATGTATTGGGAGGAGAGAGGGTGAAATGGAATGGGGTAAATTATATCTCATTCAAGAGACAAGTAGGAGAATTTTGAGTGGAGGGAAAAAGAGGAGAGCTAAGAGAAAAACATGAAGTTTACTCTCATCACATTTGACTAAAGGAAGGAATAAAATGCACACTCATTTTGGTATGAAGACCTATCTTACAATACAGGAAAGTGGGGGAGAAGGAGATAAGCGGGGGGCGGGGATGATGGAAGCGAGGGCAGTGGGAGGAGGGAGCTATTTGAAGTCAACACTCGGGGAGGGACAGGATCAAAAGAGAGAATAGAAACAATGGGGGGCAGGATAGGATGGAGGGACATATAATTAGTCTTACACAACACAACCATTATCAAAGTCATTTGCAAAACTACACAGATATGACCCATATTGAATTGCCTGCCTTCCCAAAGGAAATGGGTGGGGAGGGAGGAGGGATGGGGAGAATTTGGAACTCAAAGTTCTAGGAACAACTGTTGAGTATTGTTCTTACTCCTAGGAAATAATAAATATAGGTAATGGGGAATTGAAAGTTATCTGACCCTATAGGACAAAAGAGAAGATGGGATCAAGGGAAGGGAGACATGATAGAAGAGAGGGCAGATTGGTGATATGGGACATTAGAATGCTCAGTGTATTGGAGTGGGGGAGGGGACAAATGGGGAGAAAGTTTGGAACCCAAAATTTTGTGAAAATGAATGTAAAAAGTTTAATAAATAAATTTTTAAAAAAAATTAAAAGAAAAAGAAAAAAAAATTCTCTAAATCATTATTGATTACAAAAGTTCAGTTTAAAACAACTCTGAGACACCACTTCATCCTGATCAGTGAGGCCAACATGACAGAAAAGGAAAATGATAAGTCCTGGAAATGATATGGAAAAATATATACATGAATGCACTGGTGGTGGGGTTGTAACTATTCCAGATACTCTGGAGAACAATTTGAAACTACGCACAGAGGGCTACAAAACTGGCATACCCATTGACTCAGCAATACCACTACAATATTTGTATGCCAAAGAGATAAAAGAAAAGGGGGAAAGACCTAAATCTACCAAAATAATTGTAAAACTTCTCTTTACAATGGGAAAGAATTCTAAATTGAGGGCATGCTCATTAGTTAGGGAATGGGTGAAGAAGCTGTGGTATGTGATTGTGATGGAATTCCCCTATGCTATAAGAAGTGACAAGAAGGACGATTTCAGAAAAACCAAGGGCGACATGATTTGATGCAAAGTGAAGTGAGTAAAATAAGGAAAATATTGCACATAGTCACAGCAATATTATAATGATGAACAATGGTGAGAGATTTAGCTACTCTGATCAAGATAATGATCAATAACATTTCAAAATTGACCTATGATGAAAAATTCCATCCATTTCAAGAGTGAGAGTTAATTCTGAGTGCATATTGGAGCATATTTTTTCACTTCCTTTTTTGTCTTTTTTTTCATGTGTGTGTGTGTTTCAATATAGCTACTATTAAATGTTTTGCATGAATTCACATGTATAAGTGATATGTCACTTGCCTTCTGAATGGGTAGGGGAAGGTAGGAAGGAAGGAGAGAACCTGGAACTCATTTTTTTTAATTGAATGATAAAAATAAATACACAAATAAATATTTTAAAAAGGAATAGCTAAGTATTTCAGAGTTTATTATCATTAAAATGTTGTAAGTGGCGTCTCCTCACATCACTTCATCAGTTCACATAAGTGATTGCATAGGGTTATACAGTCAGTAAGTACTTCAGGTCAAATCTTACCTCAGGCCTTCCTGATTCCAAGTCATTGCTCCATCCATTGTACCATCTATGTGCCTAGTTAAGCCTAGTTTCTTCCAAACCACTTTGTAGTTTTCCCAGCAATTTCTTTGCAGAGTGATTGTGTGTGTATTATTTGAAGTTTAATAATTTATTGGGGAAAATTGATGTGTATGAATAGAAAAGGAACCCTTTGAAATATCAGTTGCTATAAAATTGTGTCAATATCAGTAAAGGAAATTAGTCACACAGGTTTGAATCCTGAAGACTGGATAATACATGAGGACAAGTTGTGTTGGAAACCAGTATGGTACTATTGACATTCTTGAGCTACTGTTAAGTAAGCACCTTTTGTTTTGTTTTTTTTTTCTTTCTTAATTTTTTTATTCTTGATATACTTTTATCTGTGTGAGGAATTGTTAGTGTGGAAACTCGCCACAAGTGTTGATCATTAACCAGATACCTACAGCCCATGTTTAAAGAGACCTACCTGGAATTCTGAGGATTTAAATGCATTGACTACAGTCACACATCCAGTAGTGTTTGAAGCGAAGGCTTCACTCAGTTCATTCTGACTTTGTCAGGCTTTCTAACTGTCTATTTGACTCATAAAAGTTCTTGAGTTGAGGAACTATCTCATTTTGTATTTCTACCCTTATTGCTTAGCATATTTCATAGTGCATAATGCGTATTTACCATATGCTTATTGATTGATAACCTATTTGGCCTTATCTTATGTATATCCCTAAATCGGTGTAATTCAACAAGTATTAAGTACCTATACATAGGAAGCTATGAAGTTCTGGTTATATAAAGATGGAAATAAAATAAGTCATATTTCTACTTGAACTTACATTCTAATAGGAGATTCACCTTGTCTTCAGGGGATATTGTCAGTCAATGAATACAAAAGCATTTATGAAGTGTCTACTGTGTGCTGAGAACTGGTGGTAGAAATACAAGAGTGAACACAGTCCTTGCCCTTCAGAAGTTTTCAATTTAAGAAAATACAGCATATATCAGGGGTGGTAATTAAGAAAGGGAGTTTTGGTCTAAACAATCAGATTTGGAGTGTCATACACTTCACAAGAACAAAGGTGAAGTTTATTTGATCATTGTATCCCAAGTAAAAAATGGGGGAAAAATGCATATGGCTGATTGAGAAATAGTCAGGTAGCTATTCCATGGTATCAGAATACATAGTAACATGACCTGGATATTTAGATGCTGGTATTCTGGCAGATTTTTTGGTGACACATAATGGAGACTATGTTCAAGAGGTAGAAGAAGACAAATAGAAAAGTGTTCTTCCTGAGGCACAATGAAGTATGAAAATAGATGAAAAGGCTAAAAAGAAGACCCTAGAGAATGGAAATCTACCACTGGAGGAAGATAGAGAGGAGATGAAACTTTGAAAAACATGGAGGCAATATTCAGCCTATGGAAACCTAAATTTTCTACAATTCAGAACCAAATAAACCCTGGTCAATTCATGGCTTTCTAGCTATTATGCCTCATATTGAGGTAGCTACCCTTTCACAAACACTGCAATCTTGGAAATACTTATATTAAAGTATTTCTTTGAAGATTACATGTTATAAACAGGCATGCCATGAAATTTAAAGCTCCAAAGAATCTAGACATGAATATTAATACTATTACATGAGGTGAGACACCATTTGTTATTCTTTTATTTCTGGTTGGTAAAAGAAAAATGAAATAATACTAAAAATCTTGTTTCATTAACAATCATTTTTATTGTAAGAACACTTTTCAGGGATAGAGAATCATTCTTTACAAATAAACAGATGAAATGAGATTCAGGCCATCTTTAAATAAGGTAGACTATTAGAGGTAAGTAGAAAGAAGATCAGCATATTATTGTATATTTGGTATTAGTGAATTCTTAGTATTGAAGTTTTATGGTGGGATGTCATAAAAATATTCACTTCATTTAAGGTACAAAAAAGAAACAAATTGAAGATGTGATGTTAGGACATTTGAATGAAAATAGGAAGTTGAACTGGGGATTTTGTAGTTCTCCTCTTCTGTGCCAAGATTATAAAGTACAGTTCTTGTATCTCAGATTTTCAAAAGATTTGAAAATTAGGAAAGAACTTTCAAACATAAATCAAATCCAAATGAGAAGCAGATGGGTCTGAGCGGCCTTAAAGAAGTACTGCCTGTTTCTCCTTATGATGAACAGAAAAGAATAAATGGGATAAATCACATATTCAAGATTTCACACACATTGCAAAACATTGCATGTATCCATTAGATGTCCAAATATATTCATATTAGAACATATTCATTCTGATTCAATATGTTCATAATAACTCAAATTCCTTTTTGCATGATGGAAGATGGAGTTTTAACTTGGCATCCTTCAGACTAGAATTTGGTCCAAATTTTGCTTACAGTTTAAATTTTTTTATTGAAACTATATCAGAGTGGAGTTGGAAAACATTGTCAATTTTTACCCTTTATTAGAATATTAAAACTCATAATCTAATATTTTATTTTGCACTGTGTCCTCTAGGAAGATTAGTTCAAAGGTGTAATCACAGTCTGTCAATGGCGACTTTTACTTTGCTTTCATATTTATAATTATAAAATATTTTAAACCAATGATCATTTATCTCCACAATTCCAGTCTCATCAGTGTGGTAAAAAGTATCTATTTGTCCTATGCACTGGTGTAAAACATTTGGTGATGGGTCTCATGCTAGAAGAAATAGATGTAATGAAAAAATAAATATATAAGCAGCAGGAAAGTAGCATAAAATGGAATTTGTGGGCCCTTTTTCTTCCAAAGGTTGCAATATTTGACTACATGTGGCCAATTAATTTACAAAATAATATGACTAACCAAGAAAAACTCAGTTCAAATTTCCATTATACTGATTTTAGAAATATATCAACTAATTGTTCTATGATTTCTTTTTGGAGTTATATTTATTCCATCATTTTTCTGCCATATTCATTTTGTTCATATTAGTAGTCCACAAAGTTTACTCCACCTTGCATTTAGCTCATTCCAAAAGATTCACCTTTAGAATTATGATTGTATTCTTAAAAGTTTGTAGGACACTGTGATAGATGTAAGAGAAATGAAGACAGAAAATAAATTTGTCATTTTTCCCTCAGAGAACACTATTTATTAGGCTGGAGATAATATGTACATTAATGCATGTAATAACCACTTGGATGTAATAGAGAAAAGAGAGAGAGAGCCTAGGGAAACATGGATCACTTTTAAGGGGAGTTAGGAGTTTTGGAGATCAGAGAAGGATCATGTGTTTAGAGCTATATGGGAACTTGGGGTTCATCAAGTCCAAATCCTCAAATTTTTCAGCTGGAGAAAGTGAAATGTAGATAGACAAAGTAATTTGCCTAGGGCTATACAACATATAAGTGTCTGAGACTGAATTTAAACCCAAATATTCTCAATTCCAAGTCCTGTATTATACACATTTTACTATGCTATTTCGTGTGTAAAGTTGCATGAAATATGTGACACCTGAATTGAAGTTTTAAAGGAAAGGATATCTAAACATGGAAATATAAAGAGTTAAGCATGTTGTAGGAATGATATATATTCTATACAAATGTGGAGAGAAAGGGATATCTCAAAATAACTAGAAGTTTACTTTGGCTAGAATAGAGAGTTTTGGAATTCATATGAAATAAATCTAGAAAGAAAGGTTGGAACCAACTTGTGAAGAAACTTGAACGTCATTCTAAAAAATTTATATTTTGACCAGTGAGCAATAAGAGACCATTAAAGGAAATATGAAAGCATGAATAAAGAACTGTAGTTGCTGCTATTGTTGCTGTTATTGTTTTCTAAAAGGTAGACTACAACAGGGATGAAATTGAGGACTTGAAGGGAGAAAATAAATGTTCCATAAGCCAATCTGGAAAGTAGATTAAAAATTAGAGATTGTTATTGGGCCACTGAAACTAGCTCTCAACAATGCTTTCCATAACGTATGGTCTCTAGGATATAGTTCTATGTCTCTTCTCATTTTGATTATAAGAATACAAGCTTACTTCTTAGAATTTTATAACTAAGCTGCTGCTCCTCACTCAGGAAAGTAAATAAAATAAACATTAATTGCTACAAATATATATATATATATATATATATATATACATATATGTGTGTGTGTGTGTGTGCGTGTACATTTATATATATATATATATATATATATACACATTTATTCAGTTACATTCATAAGAAATCTGTCCCCCTCTCCTAAAAATATAGGTTAATATTTAAAAGATAGAATCCTATAGAAAAAAGAAATCTATAATTACCCCTCTAAGGCCTTTGGTTCCTTCCTAAGGAAAAAGCCACAGGAATTAATTGGTCATTGGTTTTTATCCTTTAAGTGTTAATTATTTGCTTGAATTTTCCTTTCACTTTTCAAGATAATTGAGAAATTCTCACCCCTCCCCCCACCAAAGTAGCTTAAAAGATAAATGCCTATCTAGACTCAGATAAACTCATAGTACCTGGTGTCATAGCTAAGAATTTCAATGTCCCCTCTTGTTAGCTAACTTTGAATACATCAGGTATTTTCCCACTTTCATATTCTTAATACCAATCTGGTGAGCTGCTATACCATGATTTTAAACTGGATACAGATTAGGAGGCCTAAGATACAACAATTCTGCCATCAAGAAGATGTAAAAAAAAATTAAATGAATGTTCTTTTAACATGTAAGCCTTATTCATGTGATCCTGCATTTGGAGAAAATATGCTGCAAAGTGAAGGAACTTTAATGACCAAAAATTTTTCCATATATCCTATACATTTTTAAATGCCATAAAATCAAGGGCATCTCATTTCAATTACATGTCCTAATCAACATGAAAAAATATTTCAGAAAATCTATGAAAATTCCTTTCATAATAGATCAGACAAATGCTTTCATTTATACACTTCATTAATTTTTTTCATTCATTAAATTGTTTTCTTGATTTATTTCTGAAGTTCTGTCTCAGCAGTTTTATGACATTTTTATCTTCACTCAGAGATAAATGATACATAATCTGTCTGTTGAAATAACATAGAACTAAGAACGATAAATGACAATTAAAATGACAAAAATGAGACAATATACTGAAATTTATGGGATGCAGCCAAAGTGGTACTCAAAGAAAAACTTTTTTTTATCTCTAAATGCTTATATCAATGAAAACAGAAAGAACAGATCAGTGAATCTGGACATGCAATCCAAAAAAAACAACTAGAAAAAGAAAAAATTTAAAATACCTCCCAAAACACTAAACTGGAAATTCTGAAAATCAAAGGAGAGGTTAATAAAATTTAAAGTATTATGCAATTGAACTAATGAATAAAATGAAAGCTGACTTTAGAAAAAATATGTAGGTAAACTAATAGCTAATTTTATTAAAACAAAGAAGTAGACAAAATCACTAATTACAAAATTAAAAGGGTAAATTCATCACCAATGAGGATGAAATAAAAAAATTATTAGAAGCTATTTGGCCCAATTATGTGCAAATAAATCCAACATAATAAGTAGAATTGATGAATATTTACAAAAATATAAATTACCTACATTTATAGAAGAGGAAATAGAATACTTAAATATCTCCAAATTAAACATGCTGTCAATGAGCTCCAAAAGAAAAAAAAAATTCCTAGGACTAGATGGATTCACAAATGAGTTCTGCCAAGCATTTAAAGAAGAATTAATTCCAATACATATAAGCTGCTTTAAAAAATGGACAAAGGATTTATATGATCTGAAGAGAAAAAAATAAAATAAAATAAAAATAAAAAATGGACAAAGGAGTCTTACCAACCTGCTTTTACAATATGGTGCTGCTATCTAAACCAAGAAGAGAAAACAGAGAAATAAAACTATTCATCAATTTCTCTAATGAATATTGATGCAAAAATTTTCAGTAAGATGCTAACAAAAAAATACATCATTATGTCACAAAGACCATGTTATATTATCATAAAGGATTTTTAAGAAGGATTGTAGGGCTGATTCCATATTAGAAAAACTATCTGCATAATTGACTACATGAATAATAGAAACAACAAAAAATAATGTTATTGTCTCAATAGGTGAAGTAAAACATGGTGAGGAAATATAATTCATTACTATTAAAACACTAGAAAGCTTAGAAATAGAGCTTTCCTTTAAAAAATTATGTCATCTAGCTAAAACCACCAGCAAGATAAAAACCTTACCATTATGATCAGGGATAAAACAAGTATGCCCATTATCACTGCAATGACTTGATATTGTACTAGCAATACTAGTTAGAGCAACAAGTGAAGAAAAAGAAATTGAAGGAACTGGAACAGGCAATGAAGAAATTAAATTATCACTCTTTGAAGATATACTTTGAGAATTCCAGAAAATCAATTAAATTACTTGTTGAAATAATTATCAACTTCAACAAAGTTGAAGGATATAAATTAAGCTGATATAAATCATAACATTACCAACAGACTCCAAAAAGAGAGATAGAAAGAGAAATTCTGTGTATATTAACTGTAGACAATACTTTTGGGAGTCTACCTGACAAGACAAATGCTGGAATGATATAAACAGAACTATAAAACATATTTTACACAAGAAAAATCAGACCTAAGCAATTGGAAAGATACTTTTGAGTATGAGTAGGCCTGAACTAATGCAATAAAATAACAATTCTATATAAATTAATTTATTCATACAGTGCTATACCAAACTACAAAAAAAAGTTTATGAAATTAAAATTACTGAAATTCATCTTGAAGAATAAAGCATCAAGAGTATCAAATAAAAAATATGAAGGAAATTGGTCTAGCAATACCAGATATCAAAGTGTACTTTTACAAAGTGACAATCATCAAAGCAATCTGATACTGGCTAAGAAGCAGAGTGGTGGATCAGTGGAATATATTAGGTACACAATACATAGTAGCAAATGACCATTGTAATCTAGTGGTTTTGGTGCAAGATTCCACTATTTAAAAAAAAAATTGCTGAGAAAAAATGGAAATCAGTCTGGAAGAAATTAGGTATAGACCAACATCTCACATAATATACTAAGATAGGGTAAAATGTAAGTACATGGTTTAGGCATAAAAGTTGATATCATAAGCAAATTAGGGAAGCGTAGAATATTTTATCTGTCATGTGAGGATAAGGGAAGGATTTATGACCAAAGAAGCAATAGAAAGAATTAAAGGACATACAATGGATAATTTTGGTTATATTAAATTTAAAAGATTTTGCACAAACAATACCAATAAAACCAAGAAAAGTAGGATAGTAGAAAACTGGACAGGGAAAAGTAATGTACATCAAGGTTCTCTGATGAAGTCCTAATTTCCCAAAAAATAGAGAACCAAGTCAAATTTATAAGAATATAAGTAATTCTTCCAAAGATAAGTGGTCAAAAGAAATGAAAAGGCAGCTCTAAGAAGAAGAAATCAATGCTATCTTTAGTCATATTTTTAAAAACATATATTATAAACCACTACTAATCAGAGGAAAATAAAACAAGTCTGAGGCACTACCTCACATAGGTCGGATTGACTAATATGACAGAAAAGATAAAAAGATAAGTGCTGGAGAGAATGTGGAAAATAGGGACACTAATGCATTATTAGTGGAGTTGGGAATTGATCATCAATTCTGGGAAGCAATTTGGAACTAAGCCTAAAGGGTTATAAAACTATCAAACATTTTGACCTAGGAATATCAACAAAAGTTCTAGATTCCAAAAAGATCAAAGTTAAAGAATGCATATATACAAAAGTATTTATGGCATCTCTTTTTGTGCTGGAAAAGAGCTGAAGATTGATGGAATGAGGGCAGCTAGGTGGCACAGTGAATAGAGCATCAGCCTTGGAATCAGGAGTACTTGAGTTCAAATCCGGCTTCATGCACTTGATACTTACTAGCTGTGTGACCCTATGCAAGTCACTTAAACCCAATCACCTTGCCAGAAGGAGGGAGAGAGAGCGAGAGCGAGAGCGAGAGAGAGAGAGAGAGAGAGAGAGAGAGAGAGAGAGAGAGAGAGAGAGAGAGACAGAGAGAGAGAGAGAGAGAGAGAGAGAGAGAGAGATTAATGAAAGAGGAGATTGGATTCAGGAGTGAATCAGTGGTTCAGGTAGAAGATAGGAAATTATGATCACAAAAGGAAGATCTGGATTCCTGGATCTTGATTTTAAAATTGTTTTAAGTTATGGTGAGGTCCAAGGTATGATTATCTCTGAAATACAGTGGACAGAAATTAAGAATATTAATGAAATGGGAAGTAAAGGTGTGAAAATGTCCAGCAATGTAAGTACTAAAAGTAAGTACTAAAGTCACAGACAACAAGGTCAGGGATTTGTGTGAAGAGAAGATGCGGACAAGGGAGGTGAGGGATGATGGAAGAGAGGGCAGATTGGTGATAGGGGAAATTAGAATGCTCAGTGTATTGGTGTGGGGAGAGGGGACAAATGGGTAGAAAATTTGGAACCCAAAATTTTGTGAAAATGAATGTAAAAAAGTTAAATAAATTTAAAAAAATATGAATAGTAACATGGTTGGATGGTGTAAAATTGACAGAATTAAAGGTCATTAAGTTATGGTAAAACAAGAGGTTAGAAACTATATGAAAATTATATGAGGGCACAAAAAATGTACTAACTCACTCTCCTGCTTTTTTGATCATGGAACGAGAAAGTGTTAAGAAATGCGATTATATTCAAATTAAGGACTGGTTTTACGAAGGGATATTTGTTAATAATAAAATGAGAATTTCATATGACAGTGCAAAAGAAGGCTCAGGGAAGATTGGGCATGGGGATTGGCAACCATATATTAGATATAGATTTTAACTATTAGAAGAAATAGCAGAGAAACAGTTTTACCTATGCATGAAATGATTCTAAATGACAGGAATTGAGATTCAAGTGTTTAGTATTTCCTTATAGACACTGTGGGCAAAAGTTTGAAGAATAAATTTTCACTAGGTTTCAAATCAGAACAATGATGTGTTAGAACTTTCAAAAGAAGTAATGTGATATAGTTGTATAGTTGATTAAAAGCTAAATATAGAGTCAGAAAGACCTAAATTCAAGTTTTCCCCTTCATCACATATAAACTATATGACCCTGAGCAAGTTAGTCACTTATCCACTCAGGGCTCTTCAAAACTATAAATTGCAGAATGGGTACCAAAAGTAATTTTCTCATTTCCTCATACCAATGAAATCACAAGTTGAGTCAGTCCTTTTCACTATTCCCATCACAAATTACTTTCCCAGGTGGCTCTAGAGAACAAAATTATAGAAAAGAGTGAAAGGTGGTTATGCTGTTGAACAAATTAAAACAAAAACCTCTGGGACAGTAGAGGAAAGAAATTGGTTAAAAGCTTAACACTAAATAAAAGGGAGAAAATAGATAAAGAATGAATATCTAAGTTTATTACCATTTATTTCAGTTCATTATTAACAACTTTCTTTGGGCTGTTTCCTTGGTGGAAAAAGTTTGTGAATTTGCCAACTATATAAAAATCCTTTACTATTAAACAAAGAAAAACAGGAGGGATCAAATTAATAGTAATTTCTATATGACATTGGCTAAGGTCACTAGACTAATTCTAGTCTTGAGGGAAAGGAAAGTTCTTGGAAGGAAGTTTCAGATAATCAACGTTCAGGGTGATGGCAATCATTATATTCTGGGCCAGCATGCTGCAGAGGCATGTGCACTAGCCCTTGATTCAATGGTTGACATTAAATCCAGCCTCTGATGCTTTCTACTTGCACAGCCTAGGGTAACTCATTTAGCTTTCCTGGGGCTTAGTTTCCTCATGTGTAAAATGAAGGTTTGGATTCACAGACCCCTGAAGTTCCTTCTAGATCTGAAATACGATTGTATGAATGAATTCTCCTCTGTCCACTTTCCCAAATTTCAGTACTACTCATCTCCATATTTCCAGAAATATAAGAGAAGTGATGCTTCTCTGATCACAAGAAGACATCTTTAGAACAACTCTTTCATTGCTCAAGAGCAATGAAACCATGGAACATTTTCAATTTTAAAGACATTGGAGAAAGAAATTTTCACATAAGAAAAGGAGCCCAAGGATACAAAGGAACCACATATGTGTATTACTCTCTTTCTCTGTCTGTCTCCCCTGCCACCACAAACCCCATCACTACAGAATAATATTGGACAGGCAGAGATAATGCCAATAACTCATCACCATGAAGGCACTTTGCTGTGTGACCTATGAAGTAAAAGGATAAATTGTAAAGCAGGGAAGAATCTGAAAACAGCTATCAAAATCAGGAAAGAGAAAAGAAGTGAAATAATATGGAAGCAAGTCAGTCACCTACACATTAGTATTTTCAGAAATACCCATACACTTGATTGATATTCCACTATATCATTTCACTGTCATTCCTGGCATTATTCAAAGTAATAGCTTCAATGTGCATATTTCCATTCCTCAAATTTCACCTTTTTTTTTCACCAGTATTGTTCCTTCCTTCGCTAATTCAACCATCAACTCCATGGCTTTGCAGACAACTGTGAATTCTTAAAGCTAAGGAAAATACATTGCATGGTGATTTCTGGCACTGAACTACTTCAAACATAGATGATCTAGTCTTCCAATGACATGTGAGGGTCATGTTCAAAGGCTTCCTAGTTCAGTAGGAAGTATAACAGTTTGACTTCAGTCCCATATCAACATCTTAGTAAAACATTCTAATAGGCTTAAATAACTAATATTTTCACTGTGTTTCATTTTAGAGATACTATTAATTCATCTTTCAAATTGTGCATCTGGTCTGCTCTAAGAAAAGCCTAAGATGCAATTATCTGCAATGTTCATCTCTAATCTGAGTAGATGAGGGTTTTAATAACCATAAACATAATTCCTTCATGGAGATGCTCAGCAGTAATTTGGTCATTCACCCATATAACTTGATGGAAATACTGTAAATGTACAATTGATTGGTTTGTTTGTAAATTGCTTAAGCCACTACTGTTAAAGTGTTCAGGCATTTTCAAAGAGATCAAGAAGTTAATGAAAAAAAATTAGATCCTCTATTTTTGCATTACTGAAAAAGAAACTAAATAAAATACCTAACTTCATTATGTTTATTCTGAAATTAATTAAGTATAATAAATCCATAAGTAAGTTTAGCAACTTTAGTTACTGTAATTTGATATATAGAAAGTAACTTACTGCCCCTGAATTTAGAGTGCAAAATAGAATTGGAAGATTTTCTTCCTCATTCCTTTCTGGGACTATGCTAATATGCAACATCAGGTAGCTGAAGTGTATCTCTCAGCATACATGAATGCTAACCACAAAGTTCATTGAATTCTACAATGTCATAGCTGGAGTAATTGTTTAAAGCTAAGGTTTCCTAAATAAATTTTTCCATTAAGGAATTTATGTAGAAAATACTAGCAGAAGTCCAGGGAATTTGGGAGCATGAAATAACTTCAGGTTAAGGAATTTAGAAAGCAAAATAAATACAACAAGGATGTCATGTGAAGGAAGATGTCTATTTGACTGTATGTGAGAAACAGAAAAAGAGAGACAAAGAAAAAAGAAACAAAGAAAGAGAAACAAAGAGAAAAGTGAAGATAGGGAAAGAATAAAGTAGGAAAAAAGAAGGAAGGAAGGAAGGAAGGAAGGAAGGAAGGAAGGAAGGAAGGAAGGAAGGAAGGAAGGAAGGAAGGAAGGAAGGAAGGAAGGAAGGAAGGAAGGAAGGAAGGAAGGAAGGAAGGAAGGAAGGAAGGAAGGAAGGAAGGAGGGTATAACTGATAAAGATAATAAAAATGAATAAATTGTGCCTATAATTAAATGCTAAGGAAAGAGTAGACAGAATTGCCTTCTGGAAATCGAAAAGCTCCTCAAACCTCTCCTAGAAACAAAGAATAGTATTTTCTTTTTCTTTTATTACATACAATTGTCAGTATGCTACCGGTGTTATTGATTGGCTATGAAACAGACAATACAGAAATCTCCAAAGAACCAATAATCAATACAATACTGAGGGCACAGAAAGGCACATGATGGTGTTAGCAGTCTACAATATGTAATAAATGAAGAACTTTGTGAGAACTTAGCATTTTGTGAAAGATACCACTAGGAAAACATATGATAGTAAAAGAAGATGAGCAAAGAGGAAAGATGGCAGGAAGATAGCCCAAATATATTCCTATATTTCTCATTATTTAAACTAGGAAGTCCTCAAGATTATTGGGTATAACCTTGTGATAAATGTGATTGGCAAACATGGTCATGAGTCACACAAAGTATAGGAAGTCCTGGATTGGTTTAAGGTGCAGTTTCTTTATCTCTAAAGTGTTATTATATATAGTACCTGTATTACAAGATTGTTTTTGTGGAAGATGCTTTGTAGTATAGTATTGTAATTTTATTTTATTGGATGTATGTAGCAATAAACAATGTTTCACCAGAGATTTGGATGTGCATTCATTTCTAAAAGGTATTTTCTAATTTAATTTGTATATTTCCTAGGTGAATGTGGTAAGATCTCAGTTGTTATTCTAAATGTAATTTATTTTTCTGGCTTCTATTAATGAATTTTCTTGCTTACATATAGGAAAACTAATGATTTATGAGGATTTATCTTATATTCTGCAAACAACTGTAAGTTATTTCAAATAATGTTTGAGAACTTTCAAGGGCTTTCTAAATATACTAACATAATTTTTTTGTTTTCTCTTTGAGTGTGCTTACTCCCTCATTTTCTGTTCCAAGTCTTTTTGCTGGAGCTAGCCAATGTTAAATAATATTGGTAATAATTAGCATTCTTGCTTTACCCCTGTTCTTATTGTAAAGGTTTATAATTTTTCTCCATTATATATGTCTATTCTTGCATTTAGATAGCACAAAGGAGCACTGGGTGAGCAAGTTAAGGATGAGGTACTAGCTTTCTCTACAGTTAGTTAATCAGGCTGTTATCTTATTAAGGCTTGGGGATTTTTTTGTTGGGTGTGATTGGCCTATATTTTGTAAATAATTCCTCCTTTGGGAAGGTTTGAGATGTTGTGAGGACTGGATAAATTGTCTAGTCTTCCATATTAGTGGTCATATTACCTGAAAGTATACATGATTTATAAGGTTGTATAGCTCTAAATAAGATATTCTATTGCCCTAAGAGAAATTATATGATTATCCAACTTAGAATTTAAAGGCAATAAAGTTTTACCTGTTATTCATTCTTTGAACAGGACCAATAACATTGTGAGTGATGACTTGCACATGAATTGGATTTAAATGAGGTTGACTTGTGCAAAAGTCATCAGTCTCACTCTCTCTTCCTGAGTCATTGAAATTCAACAGGAGAAAAGTCAAGATGCCTTACAATGGCCCAGGATGCAGTGAATGTCCTTGGCATCTTTGATGCCTGATCTAGCTCTAAATCCTCCACAACGGATACTTCTGCCACCTTCATAGTCATTGGAACAAATTGTTCTTGCTCATGTATTTTCCTAGGAAAGTATTCACATGCTTGAAGTAGTCCTCCCCCTAACCCACCAACAACTCTGAGGTATGTGGGTTGCCCTCAGCCTGGTTCATTCCATCTGCCAAGACAGTGTACCGAGGTGCAACTGCTACATTTGCTACAGGTCAGGTGAGAGTTGGGTGAAGGTGAACACCAAAGTTCAATGAACAGCCCTGAAAATGGCTTGGCAAACCCTCACACCAGGGCTGCTAGCCCTCCCTGAACACTTACACACCCCAACTCTATTGCCTATAAAAGTAGTAAATATTTAAATTAACAAAAAAAGAAATAGAGATCCTAAACAAAGCAATCTCACAAACTAATTTGATCTATATGTTACATTTCTCAGATTTTTAAATAATAATAAATGAAATTTACAAAGGACTTTGTAATTACTATCTCATTTCTTCCTCATAACAATTCTGCAAGGTAGGTGCTATTTTTACCCTCATTTTACAGATGAAGAAACTGAGCAAACAGAGACTAAGTAACTTGTCCAAAGTCACACAATTTATAAACATATGAGGCTGAACATGAATTCAAGTCTTCCTGACACTAGTGCCTGTGTTCTATCATTGTACTATCTAGTTGATTGCTTAAAGAGAAGTTAATACTCATTCAACAAAAATTTTTCTCAGTAGGTAAGCAGCACTCCAAATTCTTTTTATGACCTAAACATGATATTTTAAAGCTGATATTTTAAAACATAACTAATGTGAATTTATAACCAATATCAAAGTAAAATTTGTAAGTAAATCCTAAAAAAAGACCACTTCAACATAAAGACATATTCACTATGACCAATTTAAATTTATATTACACATGAAAAGTGGTTTGACTTTAGATAATTAACACAATTAATCTCTTTAAAAATAAAAATCACTTGGGTAATTTTCTCATTTAGTAGAAAAAAATCCCCTAACAAAATTCATCAATCATATAACAAACTACAATTTTTTTTAGCAAAGAGTTGAAAAAATTGGTACTGATCAATTGTGAATTGCTGAAAAAATTGTGGCACATAAATGTAATGGAATATTAATATGACATGAGAAAAGATAAAACTGAGCAACTCAGAGAAGTTTGGAAGATATGTGGGAACTAATATTAAGTAAATACTAAGCAAAATTAGGAGAACAATATGCACAGTTACTATAATAAATGTAAATAATATAAAAGAAAATAACACTAAAAGAAAGCTGCAAGGTGATGAATTTAATGACCAGTCAGCTCCAGAAGCTATAGGAGGAAGTGCACCTCCATCTTTTTGATAGAGATGGAGGGAGACTATTAATGTAGACTATCATTTACTCTCCAAGTCATGATCATTGTCTTGGTTGGTTTTGCCTATCAACTTTTATTGGTCACATAGGAAGTCTCATACAACTGAATTGAAGGTATATTCATGAATCACCATGACTTCAAAATAAAGAGGGTCAATATTTAAAAATAGGAAAATTGTGCACCTAGTTACAATGAATTATTTCAGGGCACTCAAACAATCAGCTTACATGCTTTGGTACTGAAGAACATTGGTCAATGTGATTGTTGAATAGTTGCAAGTTTTTTGAAGAATTTTGGCAAATGGATGAGGTGGCACTGGACTGGAAATTGATAAAACCTCATTTATCAAAGAGGATAGTACTTATTTTAAATAGAATATATAGCTTTAACACTGATTCCTAGTAAAATTTAAGAATAGTTTAAATAATTATTTGTAAATAGTAAGAAAGGACATGATACAGAGTCCATCTGGTTATTTAAGAATAAGCCAGGCCCAAGAAGTAGCATGGGTAATTTGTTGGAGAGTTGACTTTAGAGTCAGTAAGTTCTGCTTTTGACATGCACTTAATTTAACTGTACCCCATACACAAAGGGCTATACTTTTACGTAATAGACCACTGCTTTCCTCAACACCAATGGGACAGCAGTTATTCATCAGAAACATGAATGACTGGGAATATGTGGATAAAACACATTCGGTCAGTTCATTTGTAGAACTTAATTGAGAATAGCTCACATTCTCAGTCTAATCACATTTTTTTTTCATTTCAGATCATTTGCAACATTCCTGGATCTTTCTGGAGGCTCATGACATCTCTGCCCATAAAGGGACCATCCCAGTATCCTATCATTGAAATTATAAGATAAATTTTATTTGACAGTTGTGATAGTTGATTATTACAACAGTAAAAAATGCTTGTCAAAAACTTTCAACAAATGTCAACATCTCTAAAACAATTCATCTGAGCTACCATAATTCATGCTGAAACTTTCTCATAAACCTATTATATTTATGCTAGTTAACAATGTGTGTATCACAAATTAAAAATAAGTAGTTGATAATCCAATGTAACTGCATTATTCATTAAGTTTTGAAATACTTTCAGTAGCGCTACTGTACTAGTACCTTTTGATTATTTAACAAAATCAGTTCTAGAACAGTTTTGCTATTGTTTTGTCATTTCAATAATGTCTGATTCTTTATGACCCCACTTTGGGTTTTATTGGCAAAGACACTGAAGTGGTTTACCATTTTCTGGCCTAGCTCATTTTACAGATAAAGAAGTACAGCTAACAAGTTTAAGTGACTTGCCTAGGGTCACACATGTAGTAAATGTCTGACGTTGGATTTGAACTCATGAAAATGAGTCTTCCTGATTCCAAGCTTAGTGTTGTATCTACTGCACTGCCTGGCTGCCCTGTATAACCATAATAAATGTTGAAATTAGTCTTTCTGTAGCCTAATTTGAAATGAAAGCATATGACAATGAGAAGCACATGACAATCAACAATGAAAAAATAGTTGGTATGAATAATTGTAAATTATTAAAATTTGATAAATAAAATACCTATTTTTTGGTTCCTAATGGTCACTGGGCCATATCCATTCAACCAACGTTTTCAAATAATACCGAATTTGCCAATGGCCACATAAAACAGTGTCATTCGTTAAGGACTGATGCTAGGTCAATACAAAGCGACTAGGAACAAGGCTACAGTGAAGAAATAGAAACAGTCAAGTAATTAGTTAACAGGCTGATAGACTTCCACACTAAATTTTACATTAATGAAGACTAAATCCTCTCCTCCCCATAACACTACTATTTGGATTTAGAATGGACTTCTCTTAAATTCTTGAACCTTTCTCTACTAATGTAAAGAATGATACATTGGTATTCATCCTTGCTATAATTGCAGCAGTGAGAGAAGTATAGGAATTATGATAATATGATACAATTTAAAACTGAAAGAGGCAATAAAGCTTGACTAAACCTCCTTATTCATATTATGAATAAGGCAACTGACAGAGAAGTTGTGACTTGCTCAAGTTCACTCAGATAATAAAAACCAAAGTCAATATTTAAATCTAAACATTCTGACTTAAAATCCTGAATTTTTTTCCACTGAAAAATGTTGTTCTTTTCCCCACAACCATATTTTAAAAATTTCAATATCATTGATTTTGCAACTATTTTTGAAACCCACCCAACTTTTGTAGGAAGGGGAACAGAAGGATTAGGCATTTATATAACATCTATTTTGTGCCATGCTTTGTACTAAGCATTTTAGAAATATCTCATTTGATCCTCACAGCTCTACAAGGTAGGTGTTTTTTATTATCTGTTTTTTTTTTTTTGCAGTTGAAGAAACTAGGTAAAGAATGACTATTTGATTTACCCAGGATTAGACAGCTAGTTCTGATTTGAACTCAGATTTTCTTGACTCAAGACTTGATCTTCATCCACTGTGTCAACTAGAGAAATTTTTTTTGTAATACCTTGTTCTTTAAAAAACATTTCTCCTACAGGGTAGTAAATTTTCAGTCAATATAAAGAATAATTATTTAGCCAATTCCACCTTTCAATTGTACTCTACTCATGTATAGAAATTGTAAATTAAGTATCCTTTGCTGATTGTTTGATCATCCTCAAATAATAGGGTCAATGCATCATTACCAGATGACAGGGGGTAATAAAACGTTTTTTAAGTTCACATAAATCATTGGTACGTACCTCCCAAGTCCAAAATCTGGGACATTCATATCTTGTGAAAGTGCCCATATATGATGTTTATTGAAAAGACAAGAAATATATTATGATCAGTTTGAGTGAATTGGAAAATGGAATGAATTTGTCATTTACTTCCAAAATTAACTCTCCCTACCACCATATTGCCTTTATTTGAAGTTTAAAGTAAAATAAAATGAAAGTTTATAGAACAAAACTTTGGAAGAGAGATAGTGTGGAGCAGTAGATAAATAGTTGATTAAATGGTCCAGAAGCCCTCAGTTTGATCCCTTCCTCTGCCAAATGCTTGTATGACCCTGGATGAGTCATTTAATCTCTCAGTTCCTTGGGAACTTTTAAGAGTATAAATTAAAGAGTTATTAATCTGTATTGGTAAAGGAAATTTCTAATCATGAGTTTCATATGCCAATGAAATCAAAATCCTGTTTCTTACTCATTCCACACTCCTTACTCATTCCACACTCCTGAATATGAACTTATTTCTACTTACTAAATTTTTTTTTTTATCATTCAGATTCTGTTTACAATTCTAAATCATCTGCAAATCAATCTCCTTTTGGTACATACAACTTAAAATTCACATTGAGTGTGAGTGGCATTTTCATGGTGATCAGGATGGATTGAGAAAAAGATGATACTTAGGAAGTCAAACTAACAGAGGTAACAGGGTGAGAACATTCATTAGATGAGTTTGTGCAAGAAGAGAAAAGCAGTGTGATTGTTGTAAGTGATAAGGTGAAATGAGTTTCTTCCTCCAAGTTGCAAATATTTTATTATTATTTTTAAATTATTTAAATTATTCAAAATAATCTTTAAGGAGGACATGAAATTTGATAAAGAGAGATATTAAAGATGGAGAGGGAAGAGACAAATTTGGTATCAAGGTCCCTTCTAAGGCAGTAAAGGAAGATTTCTTAGATGAAAGTGTAAAGATAAATGTTAGAAAAGATAAGTGTCTATTCTAATTCTTTTTTTGGAGGGGGGTGTTGAGAATAAGACATTAGTTTCAAAAAAGGATATATTGTTATAGAAAGAGAATTTAGTCTGGATGGTATTGATTTGAGTGAAGCAATCCAACTGCAAATGGGGCTGTGAGGAGTTGGGAGAAAGAGCAGTTCGGATTTTAAGCACTGGAAAAAAACTGAAACAGTTTCTGTGTAGAGTGAGCCAGGAAATCAATAAGGAATAAAGAACAGGATTGCCATATAGCAGTTAGGGCCAATTTGTAGAACCTAACCTCATAGTGGGTCTGGTGTAGGTGTCTAGGACATTTTTTTCCCCAGAAGCACTCTACAAGGAAGAAAGCAAAAGGGTGTATGTTTCAGTGATATAGAATTGGGTACAAGGTAGAGGGCTGAAACCTGTAGGAACATGTGTTAAATAAAAATAGCAGAATATAGACATTAAACCTTTATAATAGTCTATTAATGGAAGCATGGGTTACCCAATTAGAGATCACTATGCTTTCTGTTGTATATAAGCTGCTGATATTGCACAAAAATACATTTTTGACCAATGCATGTTAGAACTATTATAAAATTCAGGGGAGAAATACTTTTAACTTCTAGACATAAAGATTCTATCCTCTGTTCCTGAAGCATATCTAGAATAAGAAGACTGAAAACAAATAGACAAAAAAATACAATGAAAGTCTTACCTTCCTGTTCTGATCTGTCATTTAGAATTTGGAGAATGGTACAGGGAACAAGATGAAGAAAAAATAAATGATCATCTAATATTTTTATTCACTATAGGGTAGGAAGAATTGTGCTGTATCTGAATTTACTGATATAGCAAACTTCCAGATGAGGAAAATCTCTCTACAATAGAGATCAGTAGCTTTCCTGCAACTTAAAGACAAGTGCCTATAGCACTGAGAGGTTAAGTGACTTGTTATTATCACAAAAGCAGCAAGTGTTAAAACATTCAGATGAACCTGAATCTATGAGATAAATGGAAAGAAAATGAGAGAAGAGAGAAAGAAACAGAGAGAAGGAGATGAGGAAAAATGAAAGGAGAAAGAGGAGGAGGAGGAAGGAGGGGAAAAGAGAAAGAGGAGAAAGAAGAAGAAAAAGAAGGATGGAGGAGGAGAAGAAATGGCAAGGAGGAGAAAAAAAAGAGGAGAAGGAAGGTTAGGAAAGAATAGGGGAAAGAGAGAATTAAAAATTCCTACAAAAAGGTAGAGACAGACTAAGATGCTACCCCCTTAGGAAACATGATATGATTGTCCAAAGTCTAATGGTGCCCTCCCGGGAGTTCTTTTGCCAGGTCATAATAATTTCTTCGCTAACCTTCTTTTCTCCTGACTATTTGTAAAGGAGTGGAATTTGTTTTCCACATATTCCCTGAAATTCAGAATGTATTTTTATCCATAATAATTTTAGACACCATAGACTCCATTAATATTTCTGCTAGTACATGCACATTCTAATACTCATAAAAATGTGTCTCTTCACATCGATTTGTGAACTAAAATAAAAGGTAATATCACTTTTATGAGAAAGAAACAATTGAAGAACATAAATATTATCCTTGTTAATTTCACGTACTATTCAATGATAGGATCTCATTTTCAATGTATTCTCCAGCATTCAGATATAACTAGTGAATAGTAGTAAAATCTGAGTGCAATAAATGTATATCATCTCTACCTGGAATATGTTGTGTACAATAATAATAGCAGACAGTTTTATAGTGCTTTACAGTTTAGAAAGTTGCTTTCCTTGCAACAGCTACCTGAGCTAAATAGTGTTGGCATTATTATTTTACACATGAGGAAACTAAGTCTCAGAAGAGTTGAGCAAATTGTTCATTGCCATATAACTAGTAATTCAATTTCAATATACATATTTATTGATAGTCTTTTGCCATGTGATAAGGATGCAACATACACAAACAACACACAATAATTGTATGCAATATAAACAGACACTGGCCCCTACAAATTTGCTGCTACTGAGTGTTTAAGGATTAAACAGATAAGCAACTAGTTGATAGTTTGTGGAGAGAGATAACAAAAATAGTTAGTGGCAGTGAGAAAGGGAATATTTGAACTGAGCTTGGCAGAGAGCTAGGGATTTGAAGAGGCATAGTGAAGAAGAAATTGCATTTCAGGTTTGGGAGAATGTTCAAATGTCTGAAGAGAGAATATGTAATACTGAACTCAGAAAACAGCAAAAAATCAAGTTTGACTAGAATGTAGTGCCAGGGAGAATAATATTAATTAAATGTGGCGAAGTTGGAACAAACCAGATTGTGAAGGGCTTTAAATGGCAATGTAAGACATTTGTATTTTATCTCATAGGAAATAGCAGGTCATTAAAAATTCTTAAGAAAGGAAGTACCACTGTCAGTACCTTGTGCTTTAGGAGAATTATTTTGGGAAGCATGACGCCTTGAGATTATGAAGCTAGATGTCTAGAATGATGAGCATAGGATAGGTTTAGGAAGCAATAGAAAGAGCTCCATCGTGGACATATTAGATTTGAGAGGCCTACAGGACATCTAAGTAGAAATGTCTTAGAAGCAATTAATAATGCATGAGCTGAGCTCATTGATAAATATTTATTGATGTATCATTTAGATTTTGTAACCTTACAGATAGTAACTTCAGAGAAATGGTGTGATGAGAAATCAGATAAAAAGAGATTAAGAAGTGAAGAGGTGTGAGGAACCCAAAAGCAGTATGTGTAGAGGATTTTTGCCTAAGAATTTGTATGCAAAAGTGTAGGAAAAATGTAAACTTATATTCTGAGTAAATGGCAGGATGAAGTGAAAGGATATTGGGATAGAGGAAGGGTTGAAACTGCTTGTGGGCAGCAATGAAGAAGAAAATTTCTAAGATATTGAAGATGAGGCGGATGAGGGGAATAATGGTGGAGATTAGCACAAGGAGAAGGGTGGAATTAGCTATTGAAGTAAAGAGAATGGACTTTGGGAAAGAAAGGGCTACTCACAGACATAAGGAGGAATTTTTTTTTGCCTGTGGGAGGTACTACAAGCTGCCTTTGAGACACACTCTTATTTGTGGTATGAAGACAGAGCTTCTCAGGCAATGGTATAAGGCGGCTTTGTGTGCTATGAAGGGAAGCTGGATAGACTAGAGGGAGAAGTTGAAATGAATTACCAAGAGTAGTTCTTGCTAACTAGGTGTAAACCAATATTACTTCTAAGTTATGGATGGATAGAGGTGCCAGTGCCCTCTAATTTTATCTTCTAAATTTGTCTAAATAGGGAAAAGACCTTCTTCACTGTGCATCAGTTGTAGTTCTGGTGCCCCACATGGTGGAAAGAGAAGAAATGGTGGAGGCAGACAATGGAATACAGAGGAAAGAGATAAGTTTGCCTAAAACAAAAAGTGAGGGAAAAATTACTTATGGGAAATGTCAGACAAAGAAGATAAATGGGATGGGCTATGGCAATCAGTTGTCAAAGCAGTCAGGAAAGATGACAGGATGACAGGAAATGATGAACTGAGGATTCATCATCCACATAGTGTGATCCTGCAAGTAAAGTGAGGAAAATATTTTAGGTACCTATAAAGCTTGATTATATATTTTTCAAAGATATTCAGCAAACAAGTGTTCATTAAGTACAAATTGATCTTGCTGAAGAAAAAGGTAAAGAGATGAAGTACTACTCAACAGCTCATCAGGAAGGATGATGTTTCCCTTGGTGGAGATAGGAACTGACACAAGCAAAAGATTCTGCTGATGTATAAGGAATTCAAATATTTTTCAAAGAGAATAAAATAAACAAATAAAGAAAGGGATGATGAACCACCTAACATTAGGAACTCCATATTTTGATTTAGCAGATACTATTTTGGACTTGCAGTTAGGAAGACCTGAGGTCAACTAGTACCTCAGATGCACAAGCTTTATGGCCCTAGAAACATCACTTAAATTTTCTCAGACTCATTTTTCTTATGTTTAAAAGAGGAATAATATTAACACCTATATCACAGTGCTTTTCAAAGGATCAAATAAAATAATATATGTAAACATCTTTGCAAATCTTAAAGCTCCTGCACATGTGATGATCCTCATCCATTATTATCATACTTGATATTTTATTGTTATTGTAAAAAAAATAGTGAGTTTTCCTAGACAGGCGAGATCTAGACTTTCAGAGGAATCACAGAATGATAAAGAAGACCCAAAATGTTACAAGGAAGTAGTAATGTTATTAGCAACAGAAAAATGGTGATCTTGGCTCCCAACAATAGTATAGAAGGATGTTGAAAAGTTGACATGTCATTTCATGGGTGACATGAAATCAAACTCTCTTCCTGGATAATTAATTGGGGATATGACAGAAATCTTTCTCGACCTCTGTGAGGCTTCAGCTCAAGATACACACAGGTACAGACACAATCATAGAACACACACACATATATATTTATATATGTATACATATATACATATACACACATATATGTGTACACATTATTTGTATATGTAGATATATATGTATGCATTTGTGTGTATGTGTGTATACACCTCATACTACAGAGAAATCAATGTAGGCCGTAGAAAGAAGAACAAACATGAAAGTAGCCTGCACTTTCTTGCTAACAGTAACTAAGAAGAGAATCAGAAATGTTATTCAGGGCTTCAGATGTCTAAGCACTAGTACTAATTACACTAAGCATACCAATGGGTATTAAATAAAATAAAGTTCATTTCTTTAAAAAGAGGCAGTCAATGGGTCCTTTTGGATATCATGGTTCTATGTTAATGTTTTGCCACTTGCAGGAAAATGTTGTAGTGTTTGTGCTATAAAAATTTGTATTTGCTTAACTATGTTTATGCTTCTTCGTGTCCACTCTTGATAGACTGCAATCTCACTGAAAGCAGAGACTATTCTATATTTACATTTATATTCCCTAAACCTGGTATATTTCCAGGATTACAGTAGGTGCCTAATAAAGACACATTGAATTAGATTGGAATTAATTACATAATATGTTCCTGGAAGCTTAGAAAAAGAGGACTATTGAGTTTTCATGGCAGATTTCAACAATTGGTACGTTGGCTACTGGTTTGTAGATTTTATTTGACAGGATTTGTCTGGATATGGATTGGCATAGGAAACAATTAGGAAACTGTAGGAATTAGTGTGTCTTTGTTATCTCATCCTCTTTCTTGCTCTTTTATCTATTTGTTGCATACCCCAATTTGCTGTTTAAATATAATGTAAATAAATAATCATATTATGTCAGCATGATGTATAGGCAATTTGAAAAACTGTAAGAGGGCACATGTAACTTTTAAGGAATTAGGTCAAATTCAATATTGTGAAGAGGACAAGGGGTAAAATGCCATTAGAAAAATTAGATATTGCTAAGGAAAAAATCAGCTAAAATCACACTATAAAAGAATGTTGAAAATTATATCAATTGGTTATCTTATATAAAGACAGTTCTTGAGAGATGACAGAAAATTTGAATTTTAAATTGCTTCCAAATAAGATTTATGACATGGCTATGATGCTGACCCTAATGGGTTAATAAACAGCATTCCCAGTTGTAACTAAAGATTAAATCCCCACTGCTCTCCTCACCTCAGGACTTATAACAGAAATTATAAAATAGAAAAGAATGACAACTAAAATGAAAGAAATACAACAAATTAAACTTATTTCTTATTCGGAATGGATATATGAGTTATTTCATTATTTATATGTGTTGAACAGCTAAAACCTCTTGAGAGTAAGAAATGGAAGTGGTGAGTGTCTCTGTATGGTTATTATTGTTTGAAGAAATGCTCCCTGGTTGCCTTTGTGTTTGAAATATCTAATTCTCATTCTTTCTTAGAAAATTTCACAGAAAGACACCATGAGAGGATAAAGATGTAAAAAGAAACTGAAAATATCTACAATACTAAACAAGAGTTGTGATAAATCTTTGCAATATCATCAAAAATTAAGTACATATTGCCCTTTTCCTTAATTTTTTATAGTTTTCATGATGAATTATTTTTTTTTTCCCTACTTGGTTCAGACCTGTGATTTCATCAAAACAAGAAATTCCCTGGAGTAAAAATCCCTTTGTCTAAATGAGATTGTCAACTGTTTTGTAATTAATTATCTCAGACAATTACCTGGGGGCACCTGGGAGTTTAAGTGACGTGACCAAGGTCATAGAGCTAGCAAGTGTCAAAAGCATGACTTTAAATTAGGTCACTTTGACTCCATGGCTAGCTCCTATCTATTATGGCTTGATATCTCAAAAGTTGATTTTCCGTATATAACATATGTTGGGAAAAAACAATGTGATAGGACCAAGAGAAAACAGACAATTATATGTAGAACCTAACCAGTGGCTTCTTAAACTAAATAAGACAAGGAATGAAAAGAAAAATTTGAAGAAATTGGTGTTTTAATATGTACATTTAGTGTCTTCAATCTGTGGAGTACTATAATAAATTACTGGGATGGTATAACCATTATATAAGACATAGTCCAGCCATTAAGGGGTTTACTGCCTAATACTGGGTTAAGATAGAAGAATATATACTGTTATACACAAAATTTAAAAAGAACCTTATGTTAAGTATATCCATTCATGGGATCAGTTTAAAGCTAAAAGAAAACCTCCTTTCATTCTACAGATACATACATATTTCATGTAGATAGATAGATAGATAGATAGATAGATAGATAGATAGATAGATAGATAGATAGATAGATAGATAGCCATAACCTTGTTTTACTCTTCTGGTGACTGGGAAAGCATAGAAGAATCTTCCATTATCCAGAATGGGGTAAGCATGCCATCATGAAATTGGCATACAGTACTGATGAGCTTCTCTAGGCAACCAAATTTTGACGTAATTTTCCATAATCCTTCACAACTGTCTGCATCAAAGACCTTAGTCAGATCTACAAATATTATGTAGAGACTTCTGTTCTGTTCTTGGAATTTCTCCTGGTGTTATTGGGCAGCAAATACTGTATCAACCATTCCTCTGCCTTTTCTGAAGCCACACTGGCTCTCAGGTAAATGGCTATCTTCCAGGTGAAATATGAGCCTGACAAGAATCTTGCTAGCAGTGACTAAGAGAGAAACCCTTCTGATTGTCACAGGACAATCTATTTCCCTTCCCTTTATAGAGATGGACAATGGAGGCATCCCTGAACTCCTGACAGATAACTTCTTCTTGCCGTATAACCTTAAAAATTTCAGTTAGTTTTTCTATGAGCAATGGACTCCCGCCTTGCAAATTTTGACTACATAGATACATATACATTTTATGTATGTGTCAAGATATAGATAGGTATTCATACAGGCATATGGTTAGTTGGTTGTTGTACTTCATTCTCTTAGAGAATCAACATGATATCACTATGCTAGAGTCAAGTTTCAGTGTGTCTGATCAGACCATTATGAGCTCTGAATGTTCTACCACAAGTTGGTCACGCATAGTCCTTTGCACATATAAGTGTGTGTGCATACACAAACACACACACACTATTCATCTACAATGTTGTTCAAATATATATATATATATATATATATATATATATATATAGTATTTATTTATACTCTATTTTTGGTGTGTATTCAAATTATAATTTGATATATATTTACTTTGAGCCTCCTACTTGCAAGGTACTAGATGGATCATTAGCAATTACATACATACATACACACAAATAAGCACACATACATATATCCATATACACACACATAAATGCATGGTGAGTGGAAATAGGTTTTAATTTGTTTTTTTTTTTAACTCTTTCTCAATTATATGCAAAAACAATTTTTAAATATTTTTAAAACGACTTCTGTAATGAATCAAAAATTTGAGAGACAATTTCTGGGTAATTAATAACAAATTTATTAATTATGGATAGCAAATAATCAATAAATCAAGGTCAGTGACCCTCTTAGAAATGAAAGGAAAGTCTTGGGGTCAACTAAATGCTTAAATGCCCTTGGAAGAGTGACTGTTCCAGACAAGAGGAAATCAATTCTGATGAGTTAACAATGAGAGTATAGATGTGAAAATGTGAGAGGTGGGCTTGTTCTAATGAAAAGCAAGGGACTTAACTCTGATCAACTTACTCTTGGACAAAGAGGCACATTTCCATCCAGACCACAGCAGTCTTCCAGGAATCTAGACAAAGGAACTCACCACCACCAGACTATTTATGTACTGGAACAAGGGTTGGAAATTCACCTAGATTAGATTCTCTTTACTCTTTAATTAGAAATAAACCCTCTCAATTGGGTGGGGTCCAGTACAAAATTGAGCAGATTATTAACCAAATCTCATCATCAACTCTGCCCTTTCAGAGGCTGCCTTGACCTAGTCTCTAAATGAAGAAATAGAAAGGGAAAAAATACTAGATTCCCCCAATATCAACTGGTTATTAATCATTTCTCTCAGTTCCAAATGCTCCCCCTCTCTCCTTACCCTCTCTTCCCTCCTCCTTGAGATACTAATCAATTTACTTTAGGTTATATATGAGCAACTATGCAAAACACCTTTCTGTATTAGTCATATTGTGAAAGAAAACAAGAAAAAAACAGAAAAATAATAAAGTGAAAATGCTATGTTTTGATTTTTATTTAGACTCCCATCAGTTCTTTCCATGGAGGTAGATAGCATTTTTCATCCTAATGCTAATCCTTTGAAATTGTCTTGGATCATTGCATTGCTGAGAATATCTAAGTCATTAACAGGTGATCAAGGTATGATATTACTGTTAATGTATACACTGTTCTCCTGTTTCTGCTCATTTGCTTTGCATCACTTCATGTAAGTTGAGGATTTTCTGAAAGCATCTTGTCCATCAATCTTGTGGAAAAATAGGATTCCATTATAATCACATACAACACATTCTTTCCATCATCCCCCAATTCATGGCCATGCCCTCATTTTTCTTTGCCACAACAAAAAGCTGCTTATAAATACCTTTGTACAAATAGGACTTTCACTTTTTGCTTTTTTCTCTTGAGGACAAAGACCTAGTAGAGATGTTGCTGGATAAAAGGGTATACAAAGTCTCCTACTCCTTTTGGAAAATTTCCAAATTGTTCTCCAGAATAGTAAGATTAGTTCCCAACTACACCAACAGTTCATTAATGTTCCAATTTTCCCAAAGCCCCTCAAGCATTCGTCATTTTTTTTTATATCAGATAAGTGTGAAGTCTGATAGTGTAAAGTGATACCTCAAAGGTACTTTCATTTTCATTGCTCTAATCGATAGTGATTTAAAATTGTTTTTTTAATACAACTATTAATAGCTTTGATTTCTTTTCTTTTGAAAACTCTGTTCATATTCTTTGAGTATATATCAACCGGGAAATGATTCTTCTTATAAATTTGATGTGATTTTCTTTATATTTGAGAAATGAGACCTTTTTCAAAGAGACTATAAAAATATTTCCCACTTTCCTACTTTTTTTCTAGTTTTGACTGCGTTGGGATTGTTTGTGCAAAAACATTTCAATTTAATAAAATCAAAATTTATATCCTGAAATGAGTATCTGTCGTTTGCTTATGAATTATTTTCTTATCAATAGATGTGACAGGTAAAATACTCCATGCTCCCCTAATTTGATGATTTGATTTTATGAAATTAACCTTTGTACTTAAATTAAGTGCTCATTTTGACCTTTTCTTGCTGTGAGATATTGTTCTATACTTCGTTTCTGCGAAATTGCTTTCCTTTTTTTCCTAGAAATTTTTCTCAAATAGTGAGTTCTTGTCCCAAACCTTGGATCTTCAGTTTATGAAACATTAGATTTTCATGGTCATATACTATCCTATGTTGTGTATCTAATCTATTCAGCAGCTCCACCACTCTATCTTTTAGCCAATTCCAGATTGCTTTGATGATTAACACTTTGTTATCCAGTGAGAGATGGGATATGGCTAAGTTGATTTCCTTTGTGGTTTTTATTGATTCTCTTGATACTTCTTGTTCTAGATGAATTTTATTATTATATTTTCCAATTCTATAAAATAATTTTGATAGTTTGATACAGCATTGAATAATTAAATTAATTTAGGCATAATTGTAATTTTATCATATTAATTCGAGTCTATCTATGAGCAATTACTATTTTTTCAAGTGTTTAGAGCTGATTTTATTCTAGTGAAAAGTGTTTTCTAGGGGGGAAGGAGCCAAGATGGTGGAGTAGAAAGATTCACATATGCTAGCTCCAAACCCACAGCCCATGATTACCTGTAAAGAGGAACTCCCAACAAATTCTGGAGCAGTGTAAGTCGCACAGCAACAGAGTGGAGGAGATTTCTGTTCCAGAGAGCCCTGAAAAACCAGCACCAAAAGTCTATCATGCACCGGACCCAGAGCACAGCCCAGACCTGCCCTGGCCAAGTGGCCCCGAGAGGAGCAGATCTGAGCAGGCTTCAAGGACGGAATCTCCTGTGGACATGAAGGTCTCTCAACCCACAGGTGCTACAGGTCAGTGAGAGAGACTTCTACATTGGCCGAGAAGGGAAAGGGGTGTCTCCATAACTCAGAACTCCTCAGAGGCAGCAGCAAGGGGAAGCAGTGGACAGGAGATCCCAAAGCAGGCAGGACCCTGGATCCATTATCAAAGGTCTCCGCATAAAACCCCTGAGGGAACTGAGCCTGGAAGGTGGCCCTGCCCACAAAAGAGACCCTGAATTTAATCTTACCCTGAATAGTAGCCTGCCCCCCACTGAAAGCCCAGAGGCTGGGAAGCAGCATTTGAATCTCAGACCCCAAGCACCAGCTGGAAGAATCTAGAGGTGAGGCAGGGGTAGAGAGGAATCTCAGAAGTCAAATAACTGGCTGAGAAAATGCCCAGAAAAGGGAAAAAAATAATAAGACAATAGAAGGTTACTTTCTTGATGAACAGATGTTTACTCCTTTCCTTTCTAATGAGGAAGAACAACACTTACCATCAGGGAAAGACATAGAAGTCAAGGCTTCTGTATCCCAAACATCCAAAATAGATATCCAATGGGCTCAGGCCATGGAAGAGCTCAAAAAGGATTTTGAGAATAAAGTCAGACAGGTGGAGGAAAAACTGGGAAGAGAAATGAGAGAGATGCAAGAAAAGCATGAAAAATGGGTCAATACCTTGGTAAAGGAGACCCAAAAAATGCTGAAGAAAATAACACCTTGAAAAATAGGCTAACTCAATTGGCAAAAGAGGTTCAAAAAGCCAATGAGGAGAAGAATGGTTTCAAAAGCAGAATTAGCCAAATGGAAAAAGACGTTCAAAAGCTCACTGAAGAAAATAATTCTCTCAAAGTTAGAATGGAACAGATGGAGGCTAATGACTTTCTGAGAAACCAAGAAATCACAAAACAAAACCAAAAGAATGAAAAAATGGAAGAGAATGCGAAATATCTCATTGGAAAAACAACTGACCTGAAAAATAGATCCAGGAGAGACAATTTAAAAATTATGGGACTACCTGAAAGCTATGATCAAAAAAAGAGCCTAGACATCATCTTTCAGGAAATTATCAAGGAAAACTGCCCTGAGATTCTAGAAACAGAGGGCAAAATAAGTATTGAAGGAATCCATCGATCACCACCTGACAGAGATCCAAAAAGAGAAACTCTTAGGAACTTTGTGGCCAAATTCCAGAGTTCCCCAGTCAAGGAAAAAATATAGCAAGCAGCTAGAAAGAAACAATTCCAGTATTGTGGAAATAAAATCAGGATAACACAAGATCTAGCAGCTTGTATATTAAGGGATCGAAGAGCATGGGATATGATATTCCAGAAGTCAAAGGAACTAGGACTCAAACCAAGAATCACCTACCCAGCAAAACTGAGTGTAATACTTCAGGGGACAAAATGGTCTTTCAGTGAAATAGAGGACTTTCAAGCATTCTTGATGAAAAGATCAGAGCTGAAAAGAAAATTTGACTTTCAAACACAAGAATGAGAAGAAGCATGAAAAAGTAAACAGCAAAGAGAAGTCATAAGGGTCTTACCAAAGTTGAACTGTTTACATTCCTACATGGAAAGACAATATTTATAACTCTTGAAACTTTTCAGTATCTGGGTAGTTGGTGGGATTACACACACACACACACACACACACACACGTGCACACGCACAGGTACACATTCACAGGTGTGCATGCACACACACATACAAACATGCATGCACACACAGAGACAGAGAGCACAGAGTGAATTGAATAGGATGGGATCATATCTTTAAAAAATTAAGGTGAATGGTGAGAGAGAAATGTATTGGGAGGAGAGAGGGTAAAATGGAATGGGGCAAATTATCTCTCATAGAAGAGGCAGGCAGGAGACATTCTAGTGGAGGGGAAAAGAGGAGAGCTGAGAAAAAACATGAAGTTTACTCTCATCACATTCAAATAAAGTAAGGAATAAATTGCACATTTATTTTGGTATGAAAACCTATCTTACAATACAGGAAAGTGGGGGAGAAGGAGATAAGCCGGAGGGGGGAGATGATGGAAGGGAGGGCAGTGGGAGGAGGGAGCAATTTGAAGTCAACACTCTGGGATGTAAAGGATCAAAAGACAGAATAGAAACAATTGGGGGCAAGAAAGGATGGAGAGAAATATAGTTAGTCATACACAACACGACAATTATGGAAGTCATTTGCAAAACTACACAGATATGGTCCATACTGAATTGCCTGCCCTCCAAAGGGAATGGATGGGGAGGGAGGGATGGGTAGAAGTTGGAACTCAAAGTTTTAGGAACAACTAGCAAGTATTGTTCTTGCTACTAGGAAATAAGAAATACAGTTAATGGGGAATAGAAAGTCCTCTGGCCCTACAGGACAAAAGAGAAGATGGGGACAAGTGAAGGGAGGGGTGATAGAAGAGAGGGCAGATTGGTGATAGGGCAAATTGGAATGCTTGGTGTATTGGGGTGGGGGAAGGGGACAAGTGGGGAGAAAATTTGGAACCTAAAATTTTTTGAAAATGAATGCAAAAAGTTAAATAAATAAATTTATATTAAAAAAAAGAAAGAAAGAAAAGTGTTTTCTAAGTGTTTTCATATAATTCCTGGGTTTGTCTTGGCAGATAGATTACCAAGCATTTTATATTTTTTGCAGTTATTTTAAATGAAATTTCTTTATCTCTTCCTGATAGATTTTGTGGGTAAGATATAAAAATATTTATCCAGTGTATTGATTTATTTTATATCCTGTAAATGTGATGAAGTTGTTAATTATTTTAACTAATTTTTGTATTGATTCTCTGAAATTCTTTAAGAATAACATCAAATCTACAGAATGATAGTTTTATTCTTCTTATTGCCTATTCTTATTGCTTAAATTTGTTTTTTCTTATTTCTATAGATAAAATTTCTAATATAATGGTGATTAACTGTGATGTTAATGGGCAACTTTCCTTCACCTCAATCTTAAATAGAAAACTTTTAGCTTATCTCCATTACAGATAATTCTTGATGTTGATTTTAGATAGATGTGCCTTATCCTTTTAAGAAAAGCTCCATTTATTCCTATACTTTCTGGTGTTTCGAATTCGAATCAATTGTATTTTGTGAAAAGTGTTTTGTTTTTTTTTTTTCTGAATCTATTGAAATGTGTGTGTGCATTTACTTGTGGGGAGGTGATTGGGGGTGTGGGTGTTATGCAGACAGTTCTAATATTGAAAAAGCCTTAGATTTCTGATATAAATCCCACCTAGACATACTGTGTATGACATTTATGATGTATTGTTGCAATTTCCACACTATTTTATTTTAAAATTTTACATGAATATTCATTAAAAAAATTGGTTAATAGGTTTCTTTGTCTAATTTTGCTCTTTCTAGTTTAGGTATTAGTACTATATTTGTGCCTTAAAGAAATTTTCTTGTTGTCTTTTGCCCATTTTCCCAGATAGTTTATATAGTATTACAATTAATTATTTTTTAATGTTTAGTAGAATTCTTTTTTGAAGTCATCAGTTCCTGAGTTGTTTTTTTTTTCTTTTCCTTAGGGAGCTCACTGAAGACTTGTTCAATTTCTTCTTTTAAGGTAGGATTATGCAAGTATTGTATTTGCTTTTATGTTAATCTAGGTAGTTTAAGTTTTTGTAAATATTTATCCATTTCACTTAGACAGTTTTACTGTCATGTAATTAGGCAAAAAAACTCCTAATAATCAATTTAATTACATCTTCTTTGCTGGAGAATTCATTCTTCATTTTTTAACCTGATAATATAATTTTCCTTTTTTTTAAACATCAAATTCATCTTTCAAATGTGTTTCTTGTAAACATCCTATTATCAGGTAGATAGAGGGAGCACAGTCTCAAGTTTCAATTTTTCATGGTGCCATTTTCAGAGCTAGATCTGGAGATCTAAAAGTTTTTACTTCTTCCAAGGCAGTATGAACTAAGAAAAGGTGTGGTCACTGCTCTCCTGGCCTTTGCTCTAGTCTTCAAGTGACAACAAGCACTTTTCTCCACCCTGGAACAGTGATCAGGGTTCCTGCTCCCCTGAGACTGCAAGTGCTTTCACTTTTTATGTCTCTGGAAATGATACTCTGTCCTTGGCTCTCCTGCCACTGCAAATATTAGTGGTCCTTTTTGTCTTGCACTTAAGAAGAGTATGCCTTCTGCTTTGGGAGTAATCACAAGCATATTTCTCTGCCTTGGAAGTACTATGGAACTACAAGGCACTTGCTGCTCTGTACCTGCAAGCCACTGGGTAAATAGTGCTCCTCTTTGCCCTGGGATTGTGTCTCAGGACTGCATATGGACAAGGTAATAAATTCCTTTGCCTAGTACCAGTAGAGTCTCCTGCAATCTACTTCTGACCAGTGGTTACAGCACCTTACCATCTGTGGGCTGAGATTCCAAAGCTGCTGCTGCCACTCGTGCAGGCACCTACAAGGCCTGCTGGGTCATTTAGTGCTGCCTGTATGGCACTGTGCTCCAGGCCCAACCACCAACCTAGTGATACAAACCTTTCCTGCTGAACTCTTAAATGGTATTGGTCTGGAAAAATGTTTCACCCTGAACTTTTGCTGGTTTTGCTACTCCAAAATTTGATTTGCAGCATTGTTTTAAAGTAGTTTGGAGGGGAATTCAGGATAGTTCAGGTGAGTTTATGCCTTTATCCTCCCATATTGTCTTAAATGTGTTACTAATGGTGGTGTGACATTAAGGATTGGCATCAAAGAAATCATCATGGACATGTATAACAAGAAAATGAAAAAAGTGGGCTGAACAATCACATGTTAAGAAGGTGAGGTAGGCATCAGAAGTTGATGTACCAGTCTCCACAAAACATTAGAGAGACAGAAGGAGATCTGTAACTGACTAGGTAGAACTTCAATGGAAGATTTGTGGAAAATAATGGATAAAAATAATCTAGAATAAGAAGATATGGATAGGTGAGGAACCATACCAACGAAAGTAATCATACACTGGTGAAATCATGCAATCATCAGAATATCATATATTTTATATAGAAGATAAGGCAATAAAGTAAGGAAACAGTTTGGTTTTTTCTTTTTAATCACACATGCAATATTCATAATTTTTCATAGATTTAGAGTGAAAAGGAACCTTAGCAATTGCTGAGTCTAACTCTCTAATTTTACGGATGAAGGCCCTGAGGACTAGAAAGGTTAAATAACTTACCTAGGGTCAAAGAGCTAATCAATGTTCAAAGCAGGGTTAAAACCTACATTCATAACTCATCACTGTCTCCATAATAAATATGCATATATATGTATATATACATATATATACATATATACATATGTATGTGTATATATATATAGTGGCATAGGATAGTGGATGATGTTCAGACCTGATGGTCAGCAAAACTAGTGGTCAAATCTTGCCCCTGACATGTATTGGCTATGTGTTGTCACTTGGATGAATTGTTGAGTGTTTCAGTACTTCAAGCATATCTCTAAGATTGCAAATTGCAAAGATATTGATGAGGGATGTTCCATGCTGAAATTTATGCTAGTGGAAACATAGAACTTGACCAACAGAGATACAGATTTAGAAACAGAGAAACAGACAGATAAAGAAAAATATAAATATGTAGAAAGACAGAGATGATAGAAAGATAAATAGACAGAGATAGATTGATAAATAGATAACAGTTTAATAATAGCATCTATCTCCCAAGATTGTTGTGAGGATAAAATGACCTAATACTTTTAAACTGCATTACAAAATTTGAATTAATAAAGTAATATTATTATGATGAATTTTAGAGAAGAAAGTTCACATATAGATATAGATAAATGTATTTAGATGGTGTTGTGTATGCACATATGTACGTATAAATATGCACATTATATGTATTTATGTGACAGAAAAAATTATATATTACTACTTGGAAATTTCTTATATTTAGTTGTTATTTTTCAGGCTTTGAGAAAAATAAAATGGGATTAATTTTGCCCCAATGTTTACTCCATTAAATCTCTGTGATTTAAAATGAATGTGATTGAGGATAGCAATTACACTATTTGGTTCTTTCTGTAAGAATCTCAGAATACTTAAACAGTTCACACAGCAACTCTGTGAGATATGTTGGGCACAGCTATTTCATATCCAAAGAAATTAGTGCAAAAATCCTATATGTTATATTATTAGTTAAAGGAGGATTAAAACAACCTGGGATGCATAAACTGTCTCCTCATATTCCCCCTTCACTAAACTGTGCTATATTAACATTAGCTAAGCTTCTTTTTCTTAACCATTAATCAAATACAGTACTCCAGTGACCAAAATTTTTATAAATGTACTAGTTTATGGCAAAATTGAAAGGAGTTGTTTTAAATCAATCACAATTCATGTATCCACCCCATGTACATAATTTCCTATTCATTTAGTCACACTGTGCTAGGTTTCCCTAAAATACCACTCAACTCCAAAAATAAATTCATTATTTCCATGATCTATCAAATGCATATAAATATAAATAAATCAGGACATTCTAAGATAATTAAAATTTAGCTACATCTTATGGTTCTAGCATTATCTGACACAACATTCATCACAATATTCTGGCTGAAATGGACTTAGAGATTCAGAATCATAGGATCTTAGCATTGAAAATGACCTCAAAGGCCAAATGCCAACTTACCTAGAATCCCTTCTAAACTTAGTTTACCAGTGATAATCAAGTTTTTATGTGAAGACATCTAGTGAAGTAGAATATAATTTTAGTGTTTAAGGAAATTCTTCCTTACATAAATCCTAAATCTATTTTTCCAAAATCTTTATATCAATAATTTGTAATTTTCTTCTTTTCTCATCCTTGTCAGTCTGCTGAGGTAGGAAGAACCTCAGCATTGCATTAATGTTCATTTCTCTAATTATTAAAGATTTAGAAGCTCAGAAATTCTTGATGAGGATCTGAAAATAATTTACATGCAAAGATATTTTCAAAATATATTTTTAAATAAATTTCCAGATTGTTATGCAAAAAATTAAGTTTCTTAAATTTAAGTAACATTTAAAAAAATTTTTTCCTTTTATAAGATTCACCAGACAACACATTCATCATAAATCATTTTAAAGTATTTACATATTGATCAATTATTAATCAAAAACTATTTATTGAGTATTTTTGTCTATTCTGATTAGATTTACTGTTAAGTAAAATACTATCATTTATTTGTTTAATCTGGTAAAATACCAGATTACCAAACATACTACCAAAATCATTTTCCTGAGATGTTGCTTTGACATTAGATGTTTTTGAACTACAAAACTCTGTGATGACTTGATGCGTAGGGCTAGTTCAGGGAGACAGTATGATTTTGTGGTTAGGCTTGGAGTTAGGAAATGTGACTTCAGATCCCATCTCCAACAATTTATTTGCAGTCTGACAATCAGAAAATAACTTAGACTTAATATGCCAACAATTTCCCAACAGACTGCATGAGCTTGTACTGAGAAAGGTACTTTGTCAACTTTGATCAGGCATTTTTAAGGGCTCACTATTTGCCAGGACCTTAAAGAGTTATTATTATTCAATATATACACCTCATATACCCAAAACCTTTTCATGGATGTGTCAGATTGACTCTTTCTCTTCTTTTATTCTATGCACAATTCTGCAATTTGGTTGAAAGAAACCTTTGCTCATTCCATATCTGATTTTGAGGGTATTGAAAATCACTAGTGTGTAGATGCATTAATGGAAACCAAAGGAAATAGTAATCATTGACTTCAAGTTCGTTTTAGAGTTGTGAAAACTGAGATCTGATGAGGTTAACCCTCAATATCATAACTCAAATTGAATAGAATATTAAGTAAGACACTTTCATTGGAATTGTTTGGTTTTCACTTGCATGCATTGTCAATCAGGTTAACAGTGTAAGCACAGGGTTTGTGTTAGATCAGAATGAAATATCTAAATTACCTAATGGGTGACAATCTCCTTTGGAAGATACTAGTATTCCAAAATTGCATGGAGTCTTGAAAAATGTTTAACAATATGCAATAATTTGGCTGGAGTACACTCAAAACCTCAGCAAGCCTCATAGTTTGATCAAGCATGAGGCATATTTCTCTACTGCTATCATGGCATCTAATCATGAATTTTTCTTTTCTTGCTAGCTACTAATCTAGGAAATAAAATATCGGTATAATATTGATTGTAGAAAATATCAATATTGTATTTTGATTACAAAATTTGGCAACAGTTTCCTTCTATGAACTTCTTTCCTCTGCATCCAGAAATTTAGGTAACTTAGTTGTACATAGAACAAAATATCTTCAATTATTATCTCTGTGCACATGATTACCAGATCTATATATTCAATCCTAATTTCTCTCCTGTGCTCCAGTGATAAATCACAAATTGCCTCTTAGGTATCTCAAATTCAAGATGTCTAAAACAAAACTGATTATTTAGAAACCGCTTCCCCCAAAACAAAGAAAGCAAAAATACTACCATCTTCCCAACTTCTGTATCACTGTAGAAGATACCACCATCCTTCTAGTTATCTAGGTTCATGATATCAGTTTCATTCTTGACTTAAATCACATTCATCACTCATATGCAAGCTATTTCCAAGTCTTGTAATTCCTGTCTTTACATCTCTTATATATGATCCCTTCATTCCTCTCACTCAGCTACTATCCTACTTTAGGCCCTCAATACTTCATGCTTGCACCATTATAATAATTATCTCTCTTGCCTTGCTACCTCAAACAACTCTCCATTCCAATCCATTGGGTTCTTGGCTGCAAAAGTGATTTTCATAAAGCAGAATACTTGCCATGTCATGTCCCTGCTCATTAAACTCTGTTGGTTCCCTATTGCCTTCAAGATCAAACATAAAACTCTTTATTTGATTTTTTAAACTATTCATGTACTGCTTCATTAACCTTCTAGATGTCTTACACTTTACTCCCCATTATGTACTCTGCAACCCAGTGACAATGACCTTGCTCTTTGTCACAGACAGTACTCACCCTGACTTATCCTGAGTGGTTATACTCCTTGGATTACTTTCTCCTGATTTCTGACTCTTTTAGTTCCAAGATTTCCTTGAAAACTCAATTCAAATTGTACCTTCTGCAGGAAGCTGTTCTCATTTATCCCATAAAACAGTGCCAGTACTTTCCCTCTGAGATGACCTTCCATTTTTATTATATAAATGTTGCAAGTGTCTATTATTTCCATTCATGTCCTTTGTTACAATATGAGCTCCTAAAGGGCACATATCATGATTTTCTCTTTCTTTGTTGCCCTAGTGTTTAGGACACAGCACTAAGCATATGCCTGGAACATAAGTGTTTAATAAATGTTTATTGACTAACAGTAAAAACAAAATATTAAAAAAAATCTCTCCTACTCATTTTTTTATTATTCCATCACTCTTTTCAAACCTGAATACTCCCAACTCTTAGGAACCATTATATGTAAGGAAACCTCTCTTTAGCACACAAGTTTTAGTCTAATCAGCAAGCAGAGTAGCTCACGGTCCTCCACAGAGTCTAGATTTGATGTATTTTCTCCCCATGGACCTTGACTGTCAATTGCTGTTCCTATGTACCTTCTTCTTCCACAACTTGGGGTTCATTGTCCATGGATCGCTATCCTTGAAGCAAATATTGGAAAAACATCCTCAAAATATGAACAGTCTCTCTTTTAATCTGCCTTTTGACACATACAAAATGGTGAATTCTCAGAAAGGGACAAATCTGCTCTCAGTATCAGAATTTCAAAAATGTACTATTGCAAGCCCCTTCTGTGGCATGTGGATAATTCATAGAGGCAAGAAAAGGAGCCAAAATTCTCCTGGGAAATATCAATAATTATGTATTAAGGCCCTGGTTCAAAGTACTATACTGGACTCTGAGGTTACAAAGACAAGAAATGAAGTCCCTGGCCTCAAAAAATTTATATTCTATCAGGTAAATACACCATATCCACAGTTAATTATAATTCAGAGTAGGAAGTGAGTGATGAGTATATGACAACAAAATATTCTTGGAAAATTGGAGGAAGGAGAGAAAATGACCATTGGAAGTATGAGGCAAAACTTCACAGAAGAAAAAGAATTTGAATTAAGATTTAAAAGATCAGGATTGTTAAAGGCAATTCAAAGAAAGGAATACATTCTACGTATCCTTGTTTGCTTGCTTATATTGATATTTGTAAAAGATGGCATATTGAGTTCAGAGAACAGATAATAGTCTAATTTGACTGGAATATAGATTGCATGAAGATAAATATTAAAAAAGGCTGGAAAATAAGTTGCCACCAAATAGTGGATGACCCCAAGTGAAATGCTATGATTATAAATTGCAGATTGTCAGTCTGTGTTGTGAAGTTATTTATAGACTTAGCTTTTGCTAATAAAACCACATATCTGAACCAAATAAAACAAAAAAATAAAAAATATGTGTAAAATGGCATAGCACCTAAGGAACTGAAGGAAAAACAAGTTGAAATGCAAAATAAAAAAACCTGGTAATAAGACAATAGATACAGGTGACTTTAATGTAATTTTTCCCAATATTTAAAAATCTAACTAGAAAATAAAAAGAATAAACAGTGGATATGAATAAAATTTTAGGAAAATAGATATTCAAGACATAATGATTAATCAATGGAAACATTAAATAATATGCTTATTTTCAATAGTGCATTGTACCTTTACAAAAATGATCATATTAAAGGTAGAAATATAAAATAAACTCTTGTAGACCAAAAATAAATTAACAAAAAAGTCAAAGAATAAATAGAAACAATCGGTATAAAGTTTAACAATCAGCTCTCCTGTGCATAGCACCCTTTTAAATTTAACAACCATTAATAACATGTTCGCCATCACTTTCTTATTTATAGAGAATCAAGAAAATAATAAAGTCCTGATATGTGAAAGCTGTCAATTTCTGAGGTTTTAATGGTTCCACAAACCTCCATTTCAGGTTGCATATAAACTTTGAAAATCACAAGTAAGCATTATCTCTTGTATGTTTGATTATTTTTTTGAGAATTTTCCAGTCACATTGTAATCTAGTTTAGTCCATTCTTAAGAGTTTTGCAGTGGTAAGTGGCCCATATGCCACAAGTTTAATACCTCTTTAGGCCTTGATCTGGATTTCTTCCTACCGCATGGGTATCAGTACAATATTTGGGTCATCCATCCACTATCATTCACTCCCACTACATGACCAACTTATCTTCTTTTCCAGCCATACATGTTCTTGGTAATGACTTTTCACAGGGAAATCAACACTAGCAAAATGTTTCAGTCTACTGATACCCACCAAGAATCTTTTGATTACCCTTTGATTTGGATTCTTTTAAGCTCAAAATGTTATGTGATTCATAGTTACCATTCCCATGAGAATATTGCCATCAAAAAAGAATGACTCTCCTTGTCCATTACAACACAATGTAGAATGTATATTTACTTCCAGGTAAATGTTTGGCTTTTGAGAAATGAAAAAAAGATGACAGTATTCTGCAGAAAATGATATTTCAAAGTAGCATAAGAACAAGTTAATTTTATTTTTAGATACTTTATCTGTTATTCCTTGTTTTCTCATTTTCCTCCTGAAATTCTTTTACACATTAGACTGATGTTTACAGAACTAATTAGGCTGACTTGATATTTTTGTTAAGTAGCTACTTATTATTTCTCAGAATCCATTTATAGAGTGTTTTTTTATTGATGATAAAAATTTAAAATTCTTACTCTATAACAGTGTTAAATTTCTATTTTAATTTAGAAACTTCATGTTTTTCTTGCCTCTATTTATAAATCCAAATTTAAATTATGAATTTGAAATTATGTGGAGCTAAAAAATCCATGTCTGGCTTCAGAGGAGGTGATAAAATAATATTTAAACATTTTCTTTCACTATGAAAGAGGTTGTTATTTAGTTCGTGTTTGTATGACAAATAAGGGTTAATATTAACTTTGAAAAGAGGTTGGGTAAACTTGAAAGAACAATCTCAGACTCGCTGCTTCTTACCAAAACAAGAGACACCACACAAAAACCTTGCCCAAGGCTTACAGAAAAACTTGAAATTATAGGGCAGAAATAAGAGTTCATAATAAACAGGGAATATTAAAGCAAAGATGAAAGAAAAAAATGACATAAAAAACCAAGTATCCTGGTGAACAGCTCAAAAACATATGTGAAATACTTAAATAAAATATTCCAAGCCAAAAAAAAAATCCCACTAACCAATAAGCTCAAGTGAATCATTTCTCCTAAAATACCAACCTCCCACCCTCCACATACTTTAATACTTGTCCTTCAATGTCCATGCCCTAAAGTCACAGAATACTTAATATCTTCCCTACCTTCCACTCAACTGAAAATAATATCAAAATTTCAAGTACCAGACTTCTTTGTATCTCCCATTGATTTTTCCCATGTTAAAGTGCGAAGGAACTATTAAAAAATCTGAAATCTCTTTGAGCATTTCAGGCCATTACTCTTATCTCTAACCTTCCCAGCATCTAGCATGGTGCCTTGCAAGAGCACGTACTCAAAATGTTGATGATGAGTGAATGAATGCCCAAAGATATGCATACACTTTGCTGCAAAGCTGTTTTCAAAGTGAATTCACAGTTGACTTCTTGGCTTCACTCTAAGTCTATACTGCCCTGAGGAATTAAATTACAAATGTGAACAATCCAGGATTGTAGACTGTAGATATTAAAGAATTCTGGCAGAAGTTCTTTAAATATATCTAGCAAAGATAGTTTAAATCTAAATAAACCAACAAATGTGATTAATGTGATATTTGCAAATTTCAATCATACTTGAGCATTTGAGTATGAGTATTCATGCCATAAAAATATCCAAAGAAGCATTGCTAGAGGTTATGGATTGTGGGATCATAGGTTTATAGAACTTTTAGGTCATCTAATCCAATCCTTTAATTTTATACGTGAAGCAAGTGAGGTCCAAAGAGACAAATCTTGTAAATAAATTCCCCAAAGTCACACAAGTAGCAAGTGACAGAGGCAGGACTGAAAGCCTTGTCCTCTGGTTCTAATTTCAATTCTCCTCTCCTTTCACCATTCTGCTACCCCAGATCAGGTATTATAGTGGTTCAGGCAAGAAACTGAAGACCTTGAAATCAAAGGAATATTTGCCAAATGAAGGTAGGGTCTTCATAATAGAAAGGAAAATTTAATAAATGAAGAACTCATTGTGAAGATAGTGTGCAAGGATAAGATTTAGATTTCTGTACCACCTTTTAAGATAGAAAGATGGTGAATTCTTAGCTTAGGAAAAAGTATCTTTCAGAATTTCAAAATTAATTCATCAAAAATCTCATTGATTATCTATCTCATTGACTCTCTTTGTTGTCATAGATTGCAACCCACCTATAATGCAACCCAGCAATTCTGCAAACATTTATTAAACTCCCACTATATACAAAGTAATGTGAAGTTGATCAGGACAAAAAGGAATAAACAACTTCTACTCCTAAAGAAGCTATAGTCTTTTGGAGCATGGAACATAATATCATGCCTTTAGGGTTGGAAAAACCTCAGGGATCATCTAGTTCAGCCACCTCATTTTGTAGATGAGGAAACTGAGTCCAAGAAAGGATGTCCAAGGTATCATCAATAGTAACAGAACCAAGATTTAAACCCAGGTCCTCTTAATTCAATCCATTATTCTTTCTACTATACAATATTGCCTCTCAGTTAATCCTAAGATAGTTTAAAAAAAAAGGCATTAACACCTAGGGGAATGTGTAAAGGTTTTCTATAGGAAGTGATAACTGAAGTGAGTATGGAAGGAAGCTTTCCATCTTGTTGTTATGTGGAAAATAATAATAATGTGCAATATTAATATAATATTTTAAGGTTTCTGATTGATTCACATATATTCTTATTTGACTTTAACAAAAATCTTGTGAAAAAGATGCTATCATTATAACCATTTAAAAAACAATGCAACTGAAACCAAGAAAGGTTAAGAGACTTGACCAGAATTACACAGCTAGTAAAGGTATGGGGCACAATTCATGCTGAGACTTTCATGACTCTAATTCCAGTGTTCTAGACACTACTACATCAAACTGACATGGATGTTACATAGTTTCTTTGAAATAATTGTTCTAAGTGTGTTTACACTTCAGGGGTACCAGTGCATTACTTGGGATATTCATTTACTTATTATTTCTTACTCAGACTGTATAACCACACCATCTCATCTCATCAGATATTTGTTCAACTAAAACTTTTACTTAATTTCTTATCAGCAGATCATTTCTAGAAACATGACTACTTGAATTCGCTATGTATCTCTCTATAAACTTATAGATCACTTGCTATTTTGATTCTCTGGAGACGGTCATGTTCCAAGAGTCTGCACCAGATGGGCATCAGTAAGATATCATTTACACAAAAAATATGGATTCACTTTTTAAAATATCACCCTGGAATTCCATGTCATTTATCTCAAATTCAAATAGGAACAGGGCCACAGATCTGTACATGGGGACCCTTGAAGGGGCATGTTGAATTAGAAACTGCCTATTAATACTGAGTTTTATTGTGCCTTCATTTATTTTGGCAAATAATTCACAAATACATTTTAATTTGTACTGGAATGCACTTAGGAGTATTGCAGGTCACATATGACCTGCACATGCTTGACACATCTGGAAATTTCATTGCAGTTTCCCAAGCACAATTCAACCTGTTCCCTTCTCGTTAGTCAATTCTGGATCCAAGTCACTATACAGATGGTGTGCCAATCTCTTACATGTTAGGGCTTTATGTTATCAGAATAACAATATTCAAAAAGAGGAGTATTTGGAACACTTCACCAGTTATAAGGAATCTCTGCCTTTTGCAACCTCTGTAGGATACTATTTTTCGATATGTTTAACAAGCATGTCTGCCTATGTCTCATTCCTCACTTTACATTAACATGCAACGGGTCTTGTTTTAAGGATTTTTGCTTGATCTTAATGTGTAAAATCCTTTTTGAAAAAGATCACTTCAGGTTTCCTTTTGTTCAACAAAGATAAATGATTAGCTTTGTAATGAATAAACAAAAAAATGTAGCAGCATCTTATATTTTCTATTCCTTAAAGTCAACTATGATTAGCAATTTCTAGCAAACTATATTTATGTAAAGACATGAAAAAATAATAAACATGGCTTTAATCAACCTGATGGTGCAGAGCTTTTTAGCAAGAATCAATAAAGGGAGCAAGTGTTACATTGTGATGCTAGGGTTCTGTAGACAACTACTTGATTCTAACTGAAAAGGAGTAACTACTTGGCAAAGTACATATGATGGGAACTTTAAAATTGCCTAATTCATCATCTTAGAGTTTGTAATAGGTAAGAAGTGAAAAGTCAAACATGACATGATTCTTACTTTAATTTTGGGGAAAGTAAAAATTAAAGAAGTCCAAGAAAGACTATGTTGGATAACACGGCCTCTGAAGAAACAGAGAAATTTAGCTGAAGAAGGACAGGGTGCTTTCAAAAAGAAAACAAGGCAACATGAAATTAAATGATTCTGAGAAGCAAGAAAAGTGGAGGCTTTCTAAAAGAAAAACTATGTTGAAACAGACAGACTCAGAGACCAACCCAGATTTTAAAAATACATGTACAGCAGACTGAAGGATAACAGAATAAATATCAAAGAGTGTCAGGAGACAGTAACAATATAGTCGAAAACACTGAAGCTCTGAATGAGCAAAGGCTGGCAATGAATATTAAGAGACAAAAGAAGTGTTTTTAACTATTTTAGGGATGAGAAGGAAAACAAAGAAGGGAGATACTCAGTGTCTTGGTTGGAAGGGATGATTATAATGGAGGGCAGCAAGAAGACAGAAATATTTAATACACACTTTCTTCCGTTTTCTCTATGAGAGAAAATGATCTTCAGACTGAGAGGGTTGTATTAAATAGGGTGGCTCGGTATGCAGAAGTGTGTATAAATATGCATGTGTGTGTATCCAACCTGATCCTTTATATTTCTTAGGTTAAACTTATTTCTTCTTTGATTTTCATGTAGATATAGGTGAAATATGGGTGACTGGGTGGTATATTGGAACAAGTGCTGATCCTGAAGTCAGAGAGACTCATCTTTCTAAGTTCAAATCTTTCCTCAGATGCTTATGAGCTGTGTGTTCCTGGGCAAGTAACTAACCCTGTTTGCCTTAGTTCCTCATTTGTAAAAATGAGCTGGGAAGAAATGGCAAACCCGTCTAGTATTTTTGCTGAGAAAATCCCAAATGGGCTCAAGAAGAGTCAGACATGACTGAAAGAACTAAACAAGAACAAGAATAGATAAAATATCTGGACATGTATCTGTGTGTATAGATAGAGATAGATATCTATAGATAGAGGACCATGACGTGCTATATTGAAAGGACCACAATATAGAAAGGACAAAACCAGAGAACTATGGTGTCAATGGAGATTCTCTCTCTCTCTCTCTCTCTCTCTCTCTCTCTCTCTCTCTCTCTCTCTCTCTCTCTCTCTCTCTCTCTCTCTCCACACACACAAACACATACACACACACAGAGATATCTCCATCTCCATATACAGGTATAGTTCTCCATCTCCATGTAAATGTATACATAGATATCCATTTGACTTTGACAACATTGACACACTGGTTTACAGCCAAGCTGATGATAATCTCATTGCACTTTTCCTTTGCCAGATCATATTGTTTTTGATTTGGGTTGCTGCAGTTCAAAAGGAATGAATAAACTTTGTAGGATCTAGAGATTTATCAGTATAATTAGATTGTTATGTGAGGAGTAGATGATCTAAATGCAAAACTTGAAACTTTGGGGTTTTTTTGCCATTGTTATTTTTTTCTGGAGGTAAGATTTAGGGAAGAATAATAGGTTCCACCAAATATATAAGAAGAGGGAATATATATAAATAGACACATACATACATATAATGTGATGTGTATATATATATATATATGAATATATGCCAATACATATAATATATGTGTATATGCATGTATGATTATGTATTATATATTGGAAAATATATTGTGTATTGGACCCAGCAAATAGATAAGTTGATCTGCAAATGTTGAAATTTTGCATAATAAAAGAGATCATAAGAGTGCATCTGACTGCTCTCAATAAATTCAAGTCATCATATCTGGATAAACAACATTTCAGAGTACTAAAAGAACATTCAGGTGTAGTCATGTTATTGTCATTATTGAAACAAATCTTGGTGAAACAAGAAATCGGAATAGGAAAAAGGGGGAAACATTTAGGCTTTCAAAAAGGGAAGTGTGAAATTATGAGCTACAAGTCAAATGATTTTAGTTTGATTCTTAGCAAAATGCTAGGATGCTTTATTAAAGAGAAATTCTGTGAAAAAAAGCATTCACTAAGAGCCCAATAGTGACACTTCAAGAGCAAGCCAGGTTGAATTAAGAAAGTGTCTTTAAAAAAATCTTCAAGTATCATTGGGATAAGCAAACAAATCTAACAAAATCTCTCAGAATATCTTCATTGACAAGAAGAAAAGTGGTGGGCTAAATGATTGATCTGTTAGATAATTTTGGGAGAGATTTCTACCAAAATGCCCCGGGGATTTACTCTTCTCTTGTTCAGTATATGTTCAATATGGTATTCAATATGTCTATCAATAATTTTATTTAATGAAATCACTGGTTGCTTCTCAAATTCGTAGATTACACAAAGTTTGGAGGTAGAGTTAAGACATTTTTTGATACATACTACCTACTAAAAGATTGTGATAGATTAGATAGATGCACTGAATCTATTAAACTGAACTTTATGATGATAAATGAATGCACATATAGGTTCCAAAAATTAACTGTACAAATGCAGAGTAGAATAGTAATGACTAGAAAACCTTCATATAAAAATTTCTGCAATTTTTAATGCCCTACAGTCTCCATATAAGTTAAATAATGATACGGTAAAAAAAAATAACATTTTAAAAAACCCTGGGATTTCTTTAATCCAATAATTTTAGGTTTCATTAATTGAAGTTAAGTGCCTAAAGAAAAGTGTCAGAAATACAGTCAGCAGGTCCTCCTTATGGTTGCCAACTAGATTAAAATGTAATTGGAAGATATTTTTAAATAAATAAAAACCCAATAAAACTTAGATAATTCTAATGCTGGATTTTTCAAGTTAATATGTGACCTACAAGGATCCATAGACACTGTTCATTTCTATTTGTTTGAACCATTTGTTTAGAGTTAGGGAGGTGATAGACACATTGGTCTCCACATTAGTCAGGTCATATTGGGTTTGATTCCATTTGCTGAAGCTCAACAATGGGATTGATAAACTTTGGAGTATCTGTTTCACTGATTCTTGGTATATGCGGGTTAACTAGCATAATGCAATGGCTAAAGAATATGACGTGTGAAAATTAGTCAAAAGAACAAGAGGATTTATTGACCTTTTTTTCCTGACAACAGAATATTTAGGGAGTTATAATAGTTATCATCAAATATTTGAAAGGTTGTTACATGGGAAATGGATTAGAATTGTGATTCTTGGTCCCAGAGGAAAGATCTTGGAGCAATGGGTTGATTTGGTGAAGAAAATTTGAACAGCTTCTGACAACTGCAGCTATCCAAAAAAGGAATGGGTTACCATGGAAATTCATAATATTCAAAGAAAACTGCATGGCTACTTTTTAGAGATATTTTAAAGATTTTTCTTCAGATAAAATATGGATTAATGACATCTCAGCTCTCTGCTAAACCTAAGATTCATTGATTATCTCATTTTACTGTAAAACTTTCTCCCCCAGTCATTCTTAGAGCTCATCTGTCTTTGACAATCTAAGGAGAATCTGTATATTCTTACAGATGACCAAAATCATACAGAAAAATGAGTTATATGTATTTAAATTTCAAGCAAGTAAAACAAAAATCCTGTAGTATTATTTATATATAAGAAAGTGGATTTAAATTCCATCAGTGCTTTCTGTGGAGGTGGATAGTAAATTCATAGTAAGTCCTTTGGAATCATATTAGATCATTGTTTTAGTGAGAATAACTGTCATTCACAGTTGATCCCCATTGCCACGTTGTTTTTACTGTGTAAAATATTCTATTTCTGCTTATTTCATTTTGTATCAGTTCATGTAAGTCATCAGGTTTTTTCCAAAAGCATTTAGCTCATCATTTCTTACAGCACAATGCTATTCCAACACAAATGTATACCACATGTTCAGCCATTCCCCAATTTATAAGAATCCCCTAAATTTTCAACTTTTTACCACCATAAAAAGAGCTTCTATCAATATTTTGTGCATATATGTCCCCTTTATATTTTTCTTTGATCTCTTTTATGTACAGACTTAATAGTGGTATCACTGGATCAAAGTGAACACAATTTTACACTTTGATCCTTGTTCCAAATTGCTTCCCAGAATAGCTGGAAGGATCAATTCACAACTCCACCAGCAGTGCAATAGCATCCCCTTTTTCTCACATATTCCCTCTATTTATCATGTTCCTTTTCTTTCATGTTAACTAAGCTGATAGGTGTGAAATTGTACCTGGGTTGTTTTAATTCGCATTTGTCTAATCAATTGCAGTGTGGAGTATTTTTTTTTATATAACTTCTTCTGAAACCTGCCTGTTCATATTGTTTGACCAATTAACAACTGAGCAATGATTCACATTCTTATAAATATGACTCAGTTCTGTATATATTTTAGAAATGAGGCCTTTGTCAGAGAAACTTGCTGGAAATTTTCCCTCACTTCTCTGATTTTTTTTTTTCTAATCACTTCTGCTTTGCTTCTGTTTTGCAAAATCTTTTTAAATTTAAAGTAATCACAATTAGCCATCTTATGTCCCATAATGCTCCTTTTCCTTTATTTGGTCAAAAATTCTTCCTTTATCCAAAATTTTCATCTGTAAGATGTTGCATGGTTCCGCAGTTTGTTTACTATGTCACTTTATGTCTAAAATATAACCTTATTAAATAGTTGGAGGTTTTTGCAGAAGGTAATGGCTCATTTTTCATGAAGAATCCAAAGGCATCATGTTTTATCAATAGAATTAATTAAATATATTGAATATGAAAATTGAAATATTGCTTAAAATATACAGTGGCATTGTGAAAGCATTTTTCACATGTACTTTTCAATTCAACTACTTGAAGACACAAAAAATCTGAGTGGAATGGGGCATGATATACTTTGCCCAACATGTCTTGGGATGGAGTCCATAGCTCATATTAGTTCAGAATCTTGAGTTATTAATTACATCATTAACTGCAGCATGGAAAAAAAGTAACAGAAAAACAATTGTTTCTTTACTCTTTTGCTCATAAAATAAACATTGTCATCAATTTTAAAATACTCTTTTGAAAATGATTTATTCATTTCAGATGTAAAAGATTTTCTACTGTATTTTCAATATCTTGAATTAATAAGATCATAAATATTTGTGTTTAAGTTATTACTAACATGATTTTCAACAACCTATTGTGCATGTTGCCTTTACTTTTTCATTCCCATTCCTGTTCAGCTGCCTTGAAGCTTTTTAATTTTGTTTTTATTTTCATCACAATTATGATCATCATGGAAAAATGTCTTATTTAATTCTAGCAAAATGAAATTGATTTTACATGTATAGATGCATACATATATTAATTTATTAACTCAGTTGATAAGTGCATCTCAATAATAAAAACGAAAGCAATTCGCCTAAAATCCTTAACCAATAATCTATGTTGATTCAAAATGTAACATCCTTTTTTTCCCCCTCTAGAATAATTTGACAGCCAGCAATAAGTAGATCTTGTAAAGAAAAATTTAACTTTAATTTGACTATAAAATATTACTTTCTTATATTTAAAGATTTATCTTTCATTTTAAAGTTGATTTTATGAGAACATAAACCGTCCAACTCTTCTGTTTAATTTTATACTCTCTTTTTGTGATAGCCACAAAATTCTTTCCATTCTACTAATTTGAAGAATGAATGGATGTTGCCTCCATATCATTTAAAATTATTTTCTTATTTATAATTCCTTCTCATAAAATATCTTACTTATCAAGGAATTCAAGATATCACCCAAGAAATTATACTTCATTCTAAATCAGAAAATATAATGCTTGCTGTGAATGAACCATAGAAATCTTATGTTTACTATATATTTGAATTTCAATAAGTCACTTAACCTTTCCTAGTACTCAGTTTTGTCTTCCATAAAATGGAGGTATAAGAATAGACAGCTTTTGAGCCACCTTCCACTTCCAGATATATAGTACAAATTAAAAACAAATCAGCTTCTAATGACTAAAGTAAAATTCAAATTATTTATAATGTAGCTATGCAATTTTAGAAAATGGAACTATAACAATATAAGAGTATGAGGAGTGAAAAGAAAAAAACAATGTGGTAGTGGGTTTTGTTTGTTTTTATAACTGATACACCCACAGAAAGACAAGAAATTGTTTCTAAAGATTCTTTGGAAGGTCAAGATAAATATCTGTCAAAGATAAAAAAAGAGGGTAAAAGGGAGAGAAATTTAAAAAAAAAAATCAAGAAAAGCCTTATCTGCTTGAAGGGTAGATAAAAAAAAGTATTGAGAGGAAAAGAACATCTCTAAAAAATAGATTTTTATGAATAAGAATAGGAAGATGTGGCAGTTCTCATGTAACTAAAAATGAGAGTATCAGAATGGAACTGAAAGAACATTTTCAAGGAAATATTCATCATTATTCTCATCCTCATCACCATCATCAATAGCTGGCAATTACAGAATTCTTTACACTTTGTAAAGTATTCATAATCATTGTTTCATTTTATCCTAACAACAACCCTGGGGTATGAGCACTCTTAATATTCCCATTTTACAGAGATAACTGAGGTAAAAAGATGTTGAAAGGTTGTTCCAAGATCATATAGTAAGTATCTGAAGCTGGATTTGAACTCACTTCTTGCTGAAATCAAGCACAGTGCTCTATCCACTCAGCTGTTAATCTCAAGAATGAAGTAGAATAATGTGGAATAAGTAAGTGTACAGTACAGTTGAATGTATCAAAATCAGGTTAAATAATATATTCGCAGAATAATGAAGTGTTGTCAACCTGGGGACGGGGTCTATAAAGAAGTACTCCAGGGATCTACCCTAGGTATACTGCTGCCATTTTTTTTTTGATAAATTAGATTAAAATATGCTTGATATACTTGTCAAATTTACAGATATCCTGAACTTTTGAGATATAGATCCCAAAGGGCTTAAGTGGACTAAAATAAAATAATTTTGCCAAATACCTTCTTAAAATCCAAGTATTCTTTATCTCTCTCTCTCTCTCTCTCTCTCTCTCTCTCTCTCTCTCTCTCTCTCTCTCTCTCTCTCTCTCTCTGTGTATGTGTGTGTGTGTGTGTGTGTGTGTGTCTCTGTCTCTCTGTCTGTGTCTCTCCCTGTATCCATCTCCCCCTCCTACTGTCCCTAGTCAAAAAGGAAATTGGATCAGGCAGGACTAACCTACTCTTCTAAATGTTCGCAAACTACTTCTATTAATGTCTTCAAAATGTTTGCTTCCAAACTATGTCAAACATTATTTTAAAGATCAAGAAGAAAATCTTTTTTCCCTTTTTTAAAAAAATAAGCACGATATTGAAATATCTCACATCCTTTGGTAACTCTCTCTTCTCCACAGTTTTTTTCAGAGATTACTAACAATGTGTCAGTATTTATAGCTCCTTTTTCTTTCAGCACCATGGGATATATTTACCCTGAGCCTACTTACTTGAACTCACTTAAGGTAGCTAGGTAATCTTTACCATTTCCTCCTCTATTATCGGTTTCAATTATCTGTTAAACATTTTTGTCCTATTATTCTTGGTCTAAAAAACACTCCATTTGTTGGAAAAAAAAAAAAGCAAAACAAAAAAGGAGTCAACCAATAGTTCTTCTAATTCTTAAGTATTTTTGCATGTATTCCAAGCTGCAGTCTTACTTACATCTTGTTTGATCTTTTTCTAAGGTTGGTTTGGGGTATGTGGGGGGTGGGGGTGGGCAGTACTTCCATGTTTCTTTTTTCTAAACATTCTTTGTCAGATTCAGATCATTTTGAAATTCAGTGTTTCTGACCTGATATTTAAAAGACCATGCCCACATTTTACATTTAAGCTTGATTACCTACCAGTATTTCTATTTCCCACTTGTGCTTTTTTTTTTTATTTCTGTTAACAAATTATTTCTCTCAGCCTCTACATAAGTGTTTTTAGGCTTCTTCCCTTATTTTGTCTTCAATCAAATAATTCTGAGTTAGCAAAATACTACTTTCCCAAATAACTACCTGGAATATCTGTGAAATTGTTTTTACCACGTTATATTAAATTGCAATTTCTTTTCTTTTCTTACTCAAATATATTTTCAAAACCTATGCTCACGTTCCCATGAGCTCTGGTAGATTCTACTAGAGTGCAAAGGTTTCCACTACAGTTATAATCACACATTATATCCAAAAAAGATCATCACCAGGATGGTTGACTTGGTCATGAAATATTTGACCATAGATACCAACATTCTTTGTATCATTTACAGACATCTGAGAATCTATGTATTGTTCCCAATCTATTTTACACATTTTCTCCTACAGATTACTGAGCGATTCTTTCATTACTCTTCTTCAGTATTAAATAATAACAATATTAACAACAACAATAACCTATTAGTCTATTATATTTTATTATTTAATTGGTTTTAATAATATGCTATTCTATAATAATATTATTCATTAAAATAGTATTATTCCTCTTGGTTATTTCATTGTTATTCTTTACTTTTCCATTATATTTGGTCATTTTTCCCCCACCTCCTTGAATTTAATTAGAAGATCGCTTGATTAGTTCAGAAAATTACGAGTTAAATGGGTTTTGTACATTTTTCACAAGATGCACTTTACCCGTTACCAGGAATCCGTTATGGTATTAATATCCATAGCCCCGAAAAACAAAGCAAAAAAAAATGAAAATCTGCTTTGAAACTATGTATAACACTACTCCCCATATACCCATTTTCTTTCCAAAGTCATGACTAGAGGAGAGAAAAACATCACCATATCACCAAGAACAAAATTTCCTCTCCTGACTTAAACATTAAGTTATATATTTTTCTGCCTTCTCTCAAATGTATCATTAAGTACTATTGGTATCAGAAGAGAATCAGTCAGTCCTTGAATTTGGTACATGATATATAACCAAGAAGTGTCACTGGAGGATAGTATTCTTAGTTATTCACGTATGTATCTATGTATGCACGTCTGTAAAAAGGCAGCTTGGTATTGTGGATTAAAAGTTGGCCATGGAGCCTTTGTGATGATTGGCAAGTCACATACTATTTGATGAAAGCTGAAAGGAGAAGGAATTCCAAGACTGGAATTCCCTGAGTGGGCTGTCTGGAGAAGAATTCACAGACTCAAGCACTCTTGAAGTCAAGGTAAAGATTTATTACACTTTTCAGCAGGCAAGAGTTCTTAGGGAAAATGCAAGCCTAGAGAGGTACACATAAAGTTTATATAGTATATTCTATAGTAAAGTATGTGCTAAATATACTAACTAGTTGATTCAGGGCAGGATTAGGGAGTGATTAAGGAGTGGTTAGTTCTTAAAGGAACAGGCACTTTTGGTATCTACTGTGCACGTATTTTACCCAGAGTTCATTAGGAAATAGACCAGTGAGGGGAGGCGGGACTACATGGAGGTGTGGTTTTACACCTAAAATGTCATTGTCAGCTAATGACAGGGCTGACTAAGAAGTACCCAGGCTGCTCTAATCAAGGTCTTGTTAGACAAGATAAATGTAAAGGAGTATATGTATGTCTAAGTCTAGGATACACATGATTGGTCAGTGAGTACTACATGTCATTGTGAGCCACTGCCTTGTGAACCAGTTCACTCAGCACACAGCTGGTTCTGACTAATAAATTCTATAAGTGCATCTGGCTACTATAGCAGGAAGGGAGATAATGGTTGTTGTTGGGGCATGCTATCCTTGGAGTGGAAAGAAAGTGCCTGGGGTAGTATTTTGAGGCTAGGGAGAAATGTGATTTTTAAGGAGAAATGTGATTTTTAAAGAGAAATGTGATTTTAGAATTGGAGCCCAAGCACACACATCCAAGCACTCCATCACTCTTCAGTGTTCCATGTGATTAATACTATAAATGGCTAAAAGGTCAGTAAAGGGCATTTTCATATTGCGAGCTCTTTACACTGAAGAAATTGTAGATCTATACCCCTAAAGAATCCATTAGGCCAGATGATTTTAATATCACTTTCAACAGAAATTCTATGAGATGTTCAAGAAATCATGAACTCTTTTCCAGTCAGAACAACCAGAATAATGTGAAAATGAAGAACAGAATAGGAGCATGTCACCTTGCTATCTAATCAAGACATGTAATGATTTTAGTGGAAGAAATGGAATCAAGAAGCCAGCATATCCTTGGTAAACCTAGTAGAAAAAGTATGGTGACAAAACAGAATGAATCCTCAAACCAGCTCAGGATAAACAAAGTTGTAAAAGTAGCCAGTCATTTCTATGATTCACAGAAAAGATACTTTTAGAGTTTTTGGACTAATTTCCATATCATCTCTTGACATTTTTATAATGAACATGATTTGCTATCCATCTTCTTATCTGAACATATTGTTTTTAGGACTAAGCACATACTTTATCCTCATGCTAATTGACTGACACTCAAAATATCTCCAAAATATTTCAGACACATAGAACTGCTTTTCTAAAGCATAAACAGTCTCTCAAAGTAAAGAACCCCCTTCTTTGAATTCTGAATTCTCAAAGACAGATTCTTTCAAACTGCAAATGCTTTGTTTGACCACCCACATCTATGGTCTGAGAACTAGCCAGCTAATTTCAATGAGGCTCAATATCAGAAATTTACTCTAGGTAACAATTATCTTGAATTCAATTTCACTCATCAGATACATATTAAGCATGCATTATGCAAGGTACTGTGTTGAATGTGAATATTTGTTAAAGGTAGATTGGATCTGGGAGGTTTGAAGTCCAAAAATCTTCCCCAATTTACAGATGAGGAAAATGAGGTCCCATAATTTAAGGAATAAACAGCTACAAAGTGGAAGAACTATAATTTGAAAGCAGAGTAACTGGCTACAAATAAAATAATCTCTTTACTGTATTAATGTGACTTTTTGAGACAATTTTAGAAACACAATGTATTTAGGTGTGTGAGGTGGTGTTGTCATACATTTTTTTTTATGGGGCAGCTAGGTGGCACACTTGGATATAGTACCAGGTCTAGAATCAGGAAGAACTGAGTTCTAATCTGGCCTCAGATACTTACCAGTTATGTGACCCTGGGAAAGTCACATAACCCTATTTGCCTCTGTTTCCTCATCTCTAATATGAGCTGGAAAAGGAAATAGCAATTCCAGAATTTTTGCCAGGAAAATCCAAAATTGTCATTAAGAGATAGACAGTACTGAAATGGCTGAACAGAAACAAATATATATTTAATGACAAGATAGAATTATGAGGAATTATCTGGGTTGACAGACCATCAAAAGAAAAACAATGTTTTCTCTAATTTAGCTCTTTTTGTCTGAATATGTGAAAGACAGCAGAAGAATATGAAGTCATCAGATATATCATGAGCTAATGAGTAGTGGTCAGGATTACAAATTATAAAAAGTGCTATGAATATAGTCTGAAATACAGTTTTAAACAATGTGACATGCATGTGAAATCCTAGAAGACTAGGATAGTGAGTCAGTGAATCTGAAGTGTAGCAAAAAAGGATATGCTAGAATATTTTTAACTAAGTTATAATCTACTTTAGAAATAGAAACTGCAATGTCAGGGTATCCCATTGAGCAACCATATTCACAATTCAGGGAAGACTACCTAGTAAAATGAGCAAAAATTCCCATGGTACCATGCCACAGTTTCCATAAGGCAGATTTTTACCAATACAGTATTTCTAATACTATCTTGTATAGAGGGACTAATAAAGAATCAAATGGCTTCCTTTTGGCTTATCTCACTTGATTAGAAATCAAAGAATTGTCTAAAAATTCTATGTCCCTCTTCTTTTAAGCAATGTAGTACAAGAAGACTGATTGGTCATTCACCCTTTTTAGCAGTGTTATCTCACAATAAAAAGAACATATATATATATAACAATATATAGTTATATAAACAGGCATATACACACATATGGAATCTCAAAAGCTTGGTCACTTTGTTTCTCACAAAACTAATTCAGTTCCCATGCATTTTAGTTTCATAGTCTATGTGTTTAAAATGTTCCTTTTTTATTAAAGGGTAACTATGAAAAAATGTGTTGGTATTGGTAAATTTTAGAACCTTTAAAGTATGCTTTGTAACAGGTTAGGCATCATTCTTCGAAATGTATTCCTCTGCATGGAAGTATAGCTTCTCCTACCATTTCCTGAATAGCAAAAACCCTGAGAATATTAGGTACTAAGATAGTTGTAGTTTATTCATTTCAAACTTTGGCCACACCTCTTTTGAAAGGATTTGAGGCAACTTATGAGTTGGAACATGATGCAAAGTAGGACAATTAGAGACAAAAACATGTTAAAGACCCTCCAATGGGAGCAGAAGGAAAAGATGTTACCACATACCTCAGATGAGCTGCTGATTGCTATAATTGAACACTGACTTTGGCACTAAGTTTTCTGGCAATTAAAACAAAAAGAAAAACATATTGGGCTACATAGCTTTTATATTCTGTCAAAATAAATCATACAAATTAGTCTGCAGAGACAAACTTCTTCCTGGAATGAATTCACATAGGATTTTATTGTGGAGGTCGTTGTGTAACCTAGAGTCCAATATCATCATGATCAATTAATCTTACGAAAACCCCTGTTGACCGTGTCACTAACTTCCACCCATTCAATAATTCATTACTTAATAAATAATATTCAAACTATTTTCATAGCATCTAGTTCTCTCTCTTATTTTACCCTAACCTAAATTATCTCCTACTACTAGTGTTCAAATAACCTGTGACACATTCAAACAGGGCAACATGTTGTTTCTTGAGTATTCCTAGGGTTTAACTTTTCCATACTTTTGCTCAGGAAGTTACTACTAAATCCAACCACCATCTCTGATAATTATTTCCTTTAAATTTAATTAATTTAAGATTATCTCCTATGTATAAGAAAGCCTGATAAATTGGATGGAGAGATTGCCTTGAAGGCAGAAAGATCAGGATTCAAGATTTACCTCTGACATATACTGACTTTTTCACCCTGAGAAACTCTGCCAGGTTTTCTATGCCCATATGTAACTCTCTGACTAAGTTCTCCTAAAGGTGGCACTCTTTATTGCAGATTCAATTTCTCACTTAGAAATCCCTATACCAATGAAATCAGAGGTTCATTTTAAAAAAGTGTAATTGCACTTTGAATACGGAGACAGAAAGTAAAGCATATCTTTTTGCCTTCATAGACATTACATTCTACTATGTGAAGAGAGTAATCAAAATGTAAAGGAAAAGTGAGCAAAAACAAATTTTATGAAAACAAATTTGGTGGGATATTGAAACCCAATTGGGAGCATTAAAAACGCTTCATGAAGAATATATCACATTAACGGAGCCTTGGAGGTATTCTAAAAACTTTTAGTGAAGAGACAGAATGTTCCAAACATGGAGAATGGAGAGTTGGTACAAAGGAACAAAGAAGGGAGATGGACGATTGCATACAAAGTACAGGAAAAGATCAGTTAGACTGAAATATAGATGGAATAATGTGAGGTAAGCCTTGTAAATGTAGGATTGGACAGATGTAATCAGAAATTTTAGATGGTAAACAGAAGATTGTATATTTTTATCTTAAGAGACAAAAGGGAAATACTGTTGCCCCTTAATGATGGAAGTGACATAAAACTGTGCTTTGGGAATATTGTTTTAATAATTACATAGTTGATTTGGAGAATGGAGTAGAGATAAAAAAAAATAGAAGACAGACCAATCAAGAGGCAAGTAAAACATTTCATGTGAGAGTTGATTAAGATCTGAACTGACGTGGCGACTTTTGATGAATGATAAAGGAGAGTGGATGTTGTGAAGGTACAATGGAAGAAACTTGGTAACTTACTCAATATAGGGTTTGTGGGAGAGTACAGTTGAAAATAATGCTGAAGTTATAAAACTGGGAGACTGGAAAAGTAGTGGAACATGAGAGAGATCAGAAGTAAATTCCATCTCAAGTATGTTTCACTGATGATGCCTATGGAACATTCAAGGAAGGATGACCAACAAGCAATAATTGCTTGGCTGTAACTCAGAAGAGAAATGAGGGCTAACTAAATGGATTTGCAATTCATATGCAAGGAAGGGCTAACTGAATGTATCAGCATATAGGAGTTAATGAAGTCAGCGAAGAAACAAGAAAAAAGGGACCAGGAGAGAACTCTTAGGTACAACTTCACTCAGAGGAAAGCAGGAAAAAAAGACGGTGTAGCAATGAAGATCAAGGAAGATAAATCACTCAGTTGTAGTGGCAGACAGGAAATAAAAACTTCATGTAAACCCAAGGAGAAGATGTTACCCAGGAGGAATGAACTGTCAGTAGTCTCAAAAGTTGAAAGGTCAAGAATGATAAGATCTGAGAAAAAGTCATTGGATTCAGAAATTGAGACCAGTAATAATTTAGAAGACCTTTTCAGTCAAATGATGTGATCAGATGTCAAACCAAAAGTTACCAAGCAGTGAATAGGAGGTAAGGAAGTGGAAACAAATAGCATAGAAGACTTTTTTCTAAAATTTTATTTGTGAAATGTAGAAAGGGGTAGAACACTTGTTTAAGAGGGCATCAAGGCAAAATAAAATATTTTTGTTGCTGTTGCTTATTTCTTTGTGTTTTTTTAAAACTATTATTTGTTTTGTAAAGGCAATAGTGAGTTAATCTGTGGACCTTTCAGGAGACAATATAAAAAGAATGAAAGTTAAATATGATAAAGTGCATCATAACTTCTTTTGACTCATAGTAGGTGCTTACTTTATATTGACAGTCTGCAAATCAATTACATCTCAATGATAGATTCATGACATGGATTCATTGCCTTTTAAAGAGAAACTCCCCCAACTTGCAAGTAGGTGGAGGATTAGGAAGCAGGTGTTTGATCAGAGAGAAAAACTTATATCAACTGCTGAAATCATTGAGTAAAGAATATTGATTTCAGAGATGGTAGCCAAGAGCATCCACAATTTGTATAGGGTAATTATCTGGACAGAGGCGATCTCAAAAGAGAATTCATTGAATGAATATGGAAAAGGTAGGGTCTGGAAATAATCGTAGAGAGTAGGACTTTGTTTTTGTTTCTTTGTATCAAAAAAAAAGTGTTATGCTCTTTAAGCATTTGTTGAATGAATCTCTTCAATTACAGTTTTTCAGGGCATGAAATTTTATTTAAAGAGATAGATTCTTTAAAATAACCTATAAAGGCTGAGGGCAAAAGATAAAATCATGCCTCACTTAAGACCATGTATGCATATGTATATTCTTGTGCCACAGAAAGGACTATGCTAGAGTTTTGGGGCAATATAGTGTTGTAGACAAAAAAAAAAGACATGGGTTCAAATCATGAGTAATCACTTACTAACTGACTGAGCAAATCACTTTCTGGGCCTATTTACTCATTTATAAACTAAGACCCCTGGACTCCATGACCTATAAGATTCCTTCCAGCAAGAATTCTGTGATCCTATTATTTCTTCACAGACAAGATGTAACAGAGTTCCTGAATAATCATTTTTATTATCACATGAAATTATAGTACTCTGTCATTACTCCCTTGTGATCTAGACAGTTCATGGAAAACCAGTAGGATTCAAAACAGGAAGAGTAATAGTCTTATGGAGAAGGAAATGGCAACCACTACAGTTTCTTTGGAAGGAAAACTCCAAATGGGATCTTGGAGATTTTGATGATACTGAAACAACTCAATAACCACAACACCCTTGTGAGCAGGGCTGCATTTGAGGGACATAGAAAGTGATAAACAAATGCTGCAAATACCTCCAGGAACTGATATAGTCCACTCTGCCAATGGACATCCCAAATAAAGATAACAGGTGTCCTTGCCATAACCATGATACTTGTAGATTCCTGCCTCTTTTAAAAATTTCCTCCAGGCAGAGACAATAAGATTATGTGTCCAGCTTAAATAGCATAGCTAGTGTCCATATTTGTTTTGAGCAGGATAGACACAAAAATTCTTCTGTCAGGTCTAGCAGTTTGTCCACATAACAATTGAAATGAATGGAAAACTGAGTTCTAGCATGGTTTAATGACATTTACGATTGGGATTTTATCTGACATGAGGCTCTACCTGATAGTTCTAATTTTAGCACTAGGATTTTGATGCAGTCTCCAAAGGAGCATTAATAGCCTAAGATCTATTTCCAGACTGTGTAGTTTGGCCTATAGACAGTTCTTGTCTATTGAATCAAAGGCAGGTGATAGATCAATGAACCCTGAAAAGAGTTATTTTTAACCACATTCTCAATGACACGGAACAGAGAATAACAGTTGTCAGTAGTGGAATAGTTTCCTAAATTCTGTTTGCTACTTATGGCAGATTTGGGGGTCAACAGAAAGAACTTTCTAAAATTCAGAGCTTTTCTAAAATGTAATAGACATCTGGTGGAAATATTGAGTGCTGAGTGATATTGAAGGACATGTTACAATACTAAAATAGCATTTCTAAGTGGCCTAGGAGGTTAGATGACCTCTAAGGTATGTTAAAAGTCAAAGTTTTTGCTTATTTTGAAAGAGCCAATTCAATAATTTCTTGAGGAGGAAGCTGATACAGAGATGCTCAACAAATAAATCATTTCCTTTTGAAAGATGAGGTGAAAAAACTTTAGGGTACATTCTGAGATTAGGATAGATTGTTTTTACCAGATATTGGATTCTAATCCAAGTAAATCATCCAACCGTAATAGCCATGCCTTCCTTCAGTCTGTATGCATTACAGAATCTCAAAACACTTTGGTTTTTATATCAGTTAACTAGATAAAAATGTGTCTAAATATAATCTTCCTTTAAAGACCACATAGCCCACAGGTGATTCTCAACTGTTTACTGAAATCAGCATAGGTAACCTTCAAGTGACTTCAAGTGCACGTGCGTGTGTGTGTGTGTGTGTGTGTGTGTGTGTGTGTGTGTGTGTTTGCATCTGGGTGTTGGACTTAGGGAGTTGCGAAAATCTGGATACAACTGAAAGATATCTTAGAGGCTATTTCATTCCCCCCTTATTTAAGATGTGATGAATTTAGACCCAACAGGTCATTTTCCTAAGGTCATATAGGTAGAAGTCAGCAGAGCCAGAAAAAAAATCCAAGTATTCTGACTCCATCTCTGGTATTCTTCCCACTGTGTTTTGCTTCTATTTAAAATATTAAAGAATAATCAAAAGAGCAAAGCTTTTAACTGAGAGTGAAACTGGGTCAGGTTTGGAAAATGTAATTACAAAGTACGATATGATGACATCTGTGTAACTTTAGGCAATTCATTTAACCTCTCTGGGCTGAAGTTTCTTTACCTGTTAAGTGGGGAGTTTTGGTTAAATGGCATCTGAGATCCATTCTACTAAATCTATATGGTAATGTATATTTGGTATTAAGGACGTCATTGGGCCACGTTTCATAGTTTGGACAAAATACCTTTAAGTGTGTTTGTGTGTGCGCGTGTGTGTATGCATATGCATGTACTCAATGGACAATTGGATGGAATGATTGAATAATCATTATATTACTAGATGAGTTTCTATGAGAAAATTAGTGTCAAGATATAGGTCTTGGTCAATGTCTTTTGAAATATACAGGATGTTGTATGCTTGAATCTATTACATATTGTTTCTTATATATTAAAAAAAATGAGGAGTGCAACTCAGAAATCTCCCATCAACAACCTAAAGAAATATTCTCATTGAGGTTGAAATACTTTCACAGAGGCTCACAATATTTAATAAATGCTTGCATAGATGTAGAAATACAGTAATTTATACCAAGCAAAGGAAACTCAATGTTACTCAGAAGGATTCTGCTATTTTAATTGATCATCTGGTATCAGATACTTGATATATGACACTGGACGAGTCAGTCTGTCTGTTACAGTTTTCACATCTGTGCAATGGGGACATTAATTGCACCCACCTTCCAGAGTTCATATGAGGATATAATAAGATAACATTTGTAGTGTTTTGTAAAAGTTAAAGCTTTATACAAATGCTAACTATGATTTTCTTAACTATTACTAATTTTTAGAGGTTACCCTAGAAAAGAAGTTAATTTCTTGAGATTTATTTTTAGATTCGGACAGATAAAAATTGTAAGAATGCCAATTTGACTCCTCTTCAATGCTTAATTTCAATTTATCTCTTGGAAACTGAACCCGAACCTCCAAATTTAGAGTTAAAATGAGAATTTTTGAGTTTTCCTGTGTGAGTATTGTCAGTCATTCCCCTTGCAGACCTGTAGAGAAGTGAATTCAATGTTATACTTGAAGTCAGAAAGACGAATTTGAATCCTGCATCAAATATTTATTAGCTGTGAGACCCTGAGCAAGTCATCTGATTTCACTCAACCTTACTTTCTTAAGCTATAAAATGTGTGTAGTAATAGCACCCAATTCACATGGTTGTTATGATGATCAAGAGATATGATATTTTTAAAGTGTTTTGCATACCTTAAAAAGTTATGTAAATGGGTACAGTTGTTATTATTAGTACTTGGAATGGATTGGTTCAGTTTCAATGGAAAGAGATTATGTAAATTGAGTTATCTATAGATTTCTTAACAGAGAAAACGTTGGCACCATCTTTGGAGATCCTGTCCAAATCCGCCAGAATTTTTCTACCACCTGATGGTGACTTTCAGAATATCCTCTTTACCAAACCATCTAATTTATTCAAATTTCTGAGGCATTGGCGTGCAAATCAACAGGTAGCAGGTATAAATTATGACACATGTACCAGGTTTGATTTTTTTTTGTTTGTATTTTTGCTATAGGATCACGAATTTAGAGATAGAAAGGATGTTACAGACTATATAATACAAATTCCCTGATTATGTAAATCAGCAAATTTACCCAGCAAGTAGTGATTTATTCAAGGTCACACAAGTCACACAGGTAGTAATTATTTGAGATAGCATATGAAGTCAGATTCCAGAGTCAATGTTCTTTGCACTGCACTGACCTATTTATTTAGAAAATGCAATATTCTAGATTCGGTAGCATCATTGGTTTACTAGTTCTGATCACTATTTACAAGTGATTTTTTTTTGTTCTTTAGGAAGATATACAATCTGAAAATCTGCTGATCTTATAGAAAAATAATGAGAAAGAGAAAAAAGAGAGAGAAAGAGTGTGTGTGCATGTGTGTGTGTGAGAGAGAGAGAAAGAGAGAGAGGGAGAAAGACAGAAAGAGAGAAAGAGAGAGAGAGAAAGAGAGAGAGAGGAAGAGAGAGGGAGAGAGAGAGATAAGGAGCTGTCAACTTCTCCCAGTCTTTTAGTGTCAGATTTTTGGTTAATGAAACATTGGCTAGTCTGTTAGAGGGTACTGGGTTGCTAGAAAATACAGTGTGCCAGGGTTAGAGTCAGGAAGACTCCTCTTCCTGAATTTACATCTGGCTTCAGACACTTGCATGATGCAGAGCAAGTTACTTACCCATTTGCCTCCATTTCCTCATCTGTAAAATGTGCTGGAGAAAGAAATGACAAATCAATCCAGTATCCTTTCCAAGAAAATTCCAAAGGGGGTTGTAAAGAGTAAGACATGACTAAAAATGACTGAGTACCTATGTGCACATGCATGCACATGTGCAAACACACACACACACACACACACACGAAAGTATGAGGATATACTCCAGACCTTCATAACTTAGCAGTAGCTAGGGACCAAAATTAAAATAGGCTAAATGTCTTCTGGCCATCAACAGGTTTTGAGTGGCTCACTTTCTAAGGTATAATTAGTGATTAAACTATTTTGCAAATAAATCATATTTTAAAAGGGAAATTTCAATTAATATCAATTAATTGCACTTATACTTAAGATTTTTATTTATCATTAAATCTCATTAATGTTGAAACAATTAATTTGCTAGGTGGTAAAATTTTAATAGATTTTTTTCAGATTATCTTACTGTTAACATTTAGTTAGTGAGACATATTACACTTCTTGCTAGAAATCGGTTCTGGAATTATATTTGAAATTGTTTTCTTTAGAAATCCGAAAGCTAACCTTAGTAGCCACCTCACTTGCTGAGTTTTCTGTCTTGAAAAATAGTTGTTCTGTACTGAGATTTTTCAACAGTTTGGATGTTTTAATTTATTTTTCATTGGTGTCCAATTTACTTAAGTCAGGATATTTTTATTTGAAATGGTGACAAAGATTGTATTCCTTTGGGATGGGTATTACTTCTTGGTAAACAAGCACAATATTTTGTCTCTCATGTAAGTAAACAAGTATGTATTTGTCCACTCCAGATTAAATACTCTGTCTTCTGGTTCAATCTTCCATTCCTTTTTTTCACTCATTTTACAAAGTCAACCCCAAAATTTTTATGTTAGAACCAAAAATTACTCACAGCAAATGCTCACATACAAAGAAATGCTGAACTGAATGCCTAATGTTGGAGAGAGCACCCGACACTCATGTAACTGGCTGTGGCTGTGCAATGAGGGAGGGAAAGAAGCCCTCACATAGTTGTGGTTCATAGTACAGTGGACATCAGGGGTGTTGGCACATGACTGCATTTATTTTGTCCCTGTTCAACACCAGTAATGACAGAAAGCACAGCAAAACACATTGCTCCTCTCAGACTAGAGACTGACTGATGATGGGTGGTTGCCATGGGACATGTGACAAAAAGGAGAGAGTACAAAATGCCAACTCACCCGTGCCAAGTTACAATACTTACAACAGTGACTAGTGGAAGCCAGGTTAAGCAGAGCATGGATAAAGTACTTGTTACATCTTTACTTTCTTCTACATCTTCTACATTTTTGGGGGGCACCTAAAATCCTTTGGCAGACTGGAAGCATCCTATGAGTGGTATGTTGTGCAGGCCTAATTTACTCTGAGCCTAAAATCTAAGAAAGTCATCAGACTTCTCTTATTTTTGAGAAGAGGAATTATTAGACTGCTCCCGCCTGTTTTTTTTAAAAAAAAGATATTGTAATCTCACTGTGTGAGTACTCCTGCCTACCTTCTAATTCTTTGGAATATTTATTCATACTTTTCAGTAAATACTATACCAACTCTCTCCCTAAGATGCCATAGTCCTTCCTCTGGTTCTTTTAATATCTTGGAGCTATTGCTCAGGCAATCCTCACACTTTTTTATACACAACCACCCATGTTTGTTTGTTTCTTTCTTCTTTGATGATGTCTTCTATATCACTACTTATATAGTAGTCATCCCTGCTCTTATCCCACATCCTCCTTGTTTACCAAGTAGTTTTTTAATGTGTCTTAGTTTGTCTACAACATTGCTTCTTAACCATTATTATTCACAATTGTTTTGTATCTCTTAATTGATATCTGTAACCTCTCTCATAGTTAGCAAAATGGTAGGCATATGAATGGGTATTCAAATGGCTGAGTGGTGGAACATGTCCTGAGATTCCTATTTTCCCTGGTAATGTCATTCTTAATAACTGATGTCTTATCACTGTATCTCCAGCTCTACCTTCCTTGGTAGTAGCATATTTGAAAACTGATTCTTCTGCCTGTTTGAATGGGAAAAATGGAGACAGAAAAGCTTAACCTCTGTCTACCTAACTTCTGCCAATATAGGAATGTTCTCTGTCTATGAGAATTGGAGAAGCAACTTTATATCATATAATAGGATCTTTTTGATTCATTCCTGTGTGGTTCCTTAAGATGGACCTGTCTATCTTGTGAGCATCAAACTACTTTTTATGAAATTATTTCTTGCTGGCAATGTTTTCAATGTAAACTGGCTTTGTTACTCTTAGAGGAAGAATTAAGGAGAGATATCATTGAAGATATGACTGAGTTTGATCAGAAATAGGAAGCATAATTTCTGGTGTCTTGGCCTTGACCTTACCTCATGCCTCTCTTTTACCTCAAGGCTTCCAAAAGAATAGGAGTTCTCTTGTCTTTCCCTCTTGCCAGTCTAGAAACTCAACTTCTACTTTCTCTTCTTGGATCACTAATAACAAGAGAACAGGCTGAGGTGTGCCACCTTCCTAGGTGGCTAGACAAGAGCATCCGAAGCTTGAATGTAGAGTGCATCTCCTCTAATCCATTAGGGGAGAGAAAGAACATCATTTGAGGCTGGATTGCTTCTGAATAACAATCTGGTAATTAAGTACCCAAGCCTGAAAATGGGCAAAGTCTAGGTACTTTTTCTTCCCTAAGGTCAACTGTATTAATGGACTGAGTTTTAAAAGACTTCTCCATCAGTGAGGAAGGAAATCACTAAAAGAAATCCACAGCCTTACTTTCTACTAGCAAAAGATGCTTAGAGTAAGTGTACACAGGAATAAACAAAAAATAAATATAAGATAATTAAGTATAAGAAAGAGAATTCTAATACTTTGGGGGGCCTTGACAAAAGCAGCATTAAAATACTACTTAAAATGAGTATTGACATAACGGAAAGGAGTAAAAGTAAAGGGGGGACAATATATTCCAGAGCATTGCCAATCCAAAGGTATGGAAAGTGGAGATGACATGTCATGTATACGGGAAACAAGTATGATTAGCTTGGCTAGAAAAGAAGAATGCATAGAGAGGGAGTAATAAAAAAGTTAGGCTGAAAAGATAGATAAAGGCCAACTAAGCTGTTAAAGGTTTTAAAAGCTAAACAAAGAAGATTATATTTTATTCTAGAGCCAGTAAAGGAGTCACTGGAATTTACTGAAGGAGGTAGTGACAGGATGAGACTATTCCAACCTAGAACATCTCTGTGTAAGATTCTTCTCCTTCTCACAGTGGTGAATTCCTCCTGGAGCATCCATTTGTGGAGTGACCCAAGCTGATATTCATGACCCTCATGAAACTGTTCTTGGTTTCCAAAGTTTCAATTGGACTTTGTAGTCATGGAAATTTTGGGATTTCTTATCTTCCCTTTCAAGAGCAGCTGGTGGGAATATTTCTATATTACTGGATACTTCTGTGGTAGAAATGAGAAATAAAGGTAAACGATAATAGAAAACAGAGATGTAGTATGAATTCCTTGCTTACCAGCAAAGCAGATAATGTTCCATGAGATGAAAAAAGTGGTAAAGATCTATTTAAGAAAGTTTTATACCTCTTGAATATACTATTATTCCAGCCCAAAACCTAGAACTCAAAAGTTAGAATGCTGAAAAACTCCAATTTCTCCAGCAAAGTTAAGTAGGTCACATTGTACCTACAGAGGAGTGTATTTTATGAGGGACATTTTAACAACATCATAATATCTATCTATATCAAGGGATTTAACTGTAGTACCTAGACTTCAAGGGAAGAAGGAAATTAATTTCCAGCTGCAATTGCTTTTGAGCCAGGTAAACTAGCATAAGGGAGGACAAGGAGCAGGTCGAGAATGATTAGGAATTGTTGCATTACAGAATTCTTTAGCTATTTGTCACCTGGTTCTGGTGAAGACTTTTATCATTCTCACCAATCTAATTATATCAAGATATATTTCAAGGTGAGTAAAGAAGCTCAGAGATTGAGACATTTGATTTGAAAATAATTGAAACTTGGAAGTGTTAAAATAAACATTGAGCATAAGTATAAGAATGGAAAAATATAATCAGTAGGTGCAGCAAAATGATAAAATGTTTTGCTTTAGATATCTGTGAAATTTTTGTACTCAAATTCTTAACTCACATGTTTGACACATAATGCCTCCATAGAATTTTTGTTTCTTTAATGTATAAAAGAGGCAATGTTGCGTAATGGACACAAGAAAATCTGGGTCTATCCACTCACAAACACCTCCCCCTGACTCATACTGGTTGCATGTCCTTGGACAAATCACTTACATTCTCATTGTTTCAAATCAATTCTATAAGAATATACATTGTAGAACAGATACTGATCTGCATGAGAAGGGGTTTCCTACTTGGGAGTTCCATATGCATTTGAAACTACATACCTTAATAGTAGCAAACAGTATTTATATAACATTTTAACACTTTCACAGCACTTTACATATAACATTTTATTTGAAATGCATAACCCACAGAGGTAGGTTTGGTTATTATTCTGAGGCAGGCAGAAGTTTAGTGGTATACATGGGATCACATAACTAGTGAGTATTAGAGTCTGGATTTGAATTCAGGTCTTAATTATTGAAGGGCTTTTGCTCTAATCAATAGGCCATCTAGTAACAAGAAGAAAGCTGTTTGTTTGGTATTCTAGTACCTAAAAAAGTACATTACTTGCTTGAGAGGATATGGTGTTTCCGAAACTACTGAAATAATCTGAAGATTATTTTACTCTTACACTTTTATCAGTAATATACATTTGGTATGTTTGATTGCAAGTTTTAAAGAATGGTTGGAAACATTGTCCCTCTCACATCTTAAAGGTCTTCTCAAATGTCCTGAGGAATTATCATGGTAGGGAGTAGTAATTCCTTTTGAATTGAGGGAATCAGTACATGATAATTCTCTTTATGGTTAGTGTTGTGTTTTGCTAACTTCATCTTTATCAAGCTTCCAAACAAAAACTTAACCTGATCTCTCACTCACTTTAATTAGTTTTGTGATGCAAAACTTTACAGCAGAAACCAGGGAATATTGGTCCTGTATCTGTCTAAATACTGAACAACATCTATCAAAGAGGAAGTTCTAAATTTGAGGCTTCTGGACTAAGTGACAATATCTGTGCAGCTCTACTTTGAATATTTCAGAAAGTTCAGGTTGGAGCTGCAAGAAAAACAAAGGTACTATTCAAGAAGCATCTCAAAAAAGATTGCATGGATCAAAGAATCTTCGTGAAACTGTGAGGAAACATCTAAAAAGTCGGTTTTTGTTATTGCTCTTAAAAAATCCTTAATAATTTTTCTCTTCTTTTGGAAGTTTGACATTTTTGCCTTTAAAAAAATTTTGCTTGATTAGCAATTGAACTGGGATTACAGTGATTTCATCAGTGGCTGTCTGTTGCTGTTATAACTGATTTTGAAGGTTGCTTCATTTGCATGTATTGACTCTAGATACATCTGTATTTAAAAAGAAAGTATGCGTATATTCATAATAATGAGAAGAATGATAATCTATTAAAAGAAAAATTCTTTTAATTTATTAATATATACAATGGTTGCTAAGTTCTCTAATTTAACCAGGAAATTAAAAAAAAGTCCTTTTCTTTTGAAAAATAGTAATATGAGATTTCATGGAATGTATATTCCCCTCTATCCTGGATGAAAATTCAGAGTTTGTAAGGTTATATTTTAATGATATAGGAACAAAGATGTAGAATAGAAATTTTTGTTAGGTTGGAAAAGAAACTGGAACTGAATAAATATCAAAATGGAGTAGTTAAATGAGTGTGTGGGCATTTAATGTAGGTCTAAACCTGGAATCTCCATTAAGAGAGACAGTAGCTGGAAAGTAATTAAAATTATAGAAGTTATACAATATAGAAAATGATTTGATGATTGCTCGTAATGTTCAGTAAATGGGGTAGAGTAAGGAGCAAGGGATATAAAGATCAAAAGCACACAGCCCCTGGCTTCAAGGAGCTTAAAATCTATAAATATAATATAAGTAAACACATAGCTATAATTCAAGTCAGAACGTAAGTGTCATAAGCAGGCAATCTACTAGTCAATGTCCTCATAATGTGAATGAGAGCAACTATGAATTATTATTCTCTTAAAATATTCTGGACTGGCTGCTTCTGTTTAGAATATTGCTGATGGCACCAAGGTCATGAGTTTAAACCCATATGAAGTAATTAGTTTTGCAGAGAGTAAAATTATCCTACAACCACAAATGACACCATCTGTACCATTAAACCTTGCCAAGAAGCTTGCAAATTCATATCTGTAGGGAGGGACACAACTTACTCTTACCAGAAGGGCCCATAAAAACACATGTCTCACTCATGGTAGATCAGTACTGTCACCATGACTTACGAAGGTTAGAGGAATTCTTTATGAATACTGACTAAAATGGGCATAAGAGGCAACATGCCTCAAGGATAGAGGGTCAGCTTCAGAATCAGAAAGACCTAGCGTCAAGTCTAGCTTCTGACATGGATTGGATATGTGACCTTGGGCAGGTCATGTAAACTCTCCATATTTTAGGTATCTCTCTAAGAGTAGAAGTTAAAGAGAAATTATTGATCTCCATTAATGGAAGGAATTTCTGTGTGAAGAGATCTCTACCTAGATGAAACAAAAAAGAAAAAAGAAAAAAGGTTAGGTGAAGGCAGATGAGGAGAGGAAAAAGGATAGGATATAATAAGGGAAGGGGAAGAGATGGGATAGAAGGAATGATGAGGGGAGAGAGAGGAAATATTTTTGTTGAATAGGAAAAGAAGATTCAAAAGAAAATATTTACATGGCTCCAGTAAACATATTGAGGATACTTCTGTACTCCCTCCCATAGAAAATTGCTTTGTCAACTTGGAGGAATTAGTTTACATACTAAATCCTTTACTCAGATGAATTTTGTTTTCATGCATTTAAGTTTACCCAAAGCTAAAAATGATCTAGAAAAAAATTTCTGTAGAAAAAAATGGGCCCCACAATACTTTTCCCCTTAATTTGTTATATGCTGTTGTATAGCTTATCATATACTCAGTTCCAAGATACTGAAAAAATGCTTTTAGAAGGAAAACGTCAATTACAAATTAGTACAAATTTTAGTCCAGCTATTAAAATATCAATTTATATGCAATACATTGAAAGTGTGTTTATTAATTAAATTGTCCTATAAACCAAATTTTCAGAATGAAAGCTTAAGGATAATTTTTGTTTCCCCTACCATATGACATGTGCCAATTTGGAGGATTAGTCAATTAAATGACAGATGGGGAAGCAAGATGAATCATTGGAGAGTTGATAAGAGAAGGATAAGTATACTTTAGAGAAACATTAAAAATAATCAACAAACAGAATGACACACAAACAATGCACTACAGTGCAAAGGCATTATAAGACATCAATCTTTCTAGCTGTACACATCGCACAGGAAGAAATACCAAAAAACTATCTTTCAAAATTACAGCAGTGATATAAATATCATTATGTAATGTTCATATTATGTAATCCATATATATAGAATTGTTGAAGCAACCATGGACAGATCGTGAGGAGCAGTTTATAGTAGGTCTGTGGGAGGAAGAGAAGGATAAATATACAGAATGAATGAAAGGAAGAAAGTGCCTAGAAATTAATGGCAGAATAAATAGTGAAGTGCAAAACACAATATAAATAGTGTTTATATTGTGTGCATGTGGTTCAGATTCATAACCCGTCTAGCCATCTACCCAGGGCATTTATCAAGCTGCCACCGATGACTTGCTTCCCCCAGAGCTGGATCAGCATCCTCCATAGCTGCCCTGAGCCCTGAGTCTCTCCAGAACTGGTCTTCCAGAATCCACACTTCAGTCTCAGGGAAAGTTCACCTGTTCATTTCTTCAGTTCCCACTGCATGGTTCCAGGTGTTGAACTAATGCCTGAATATGTGTAGAATTTGCTTTAGCTTAACAGTCTATCTAGAAATTCACCTTGAACCGACCTCCCCATCTGCCTGAAATCACTTGTGTCCTTCTTCCCTCCACTTACTCTTTCCAGAACCCCAGAATAAAGCAACCAGACCTGGTCAGTGCATGTGCATGAGTGTGCATATATATACTAATACACACACACACACACATACACTCATACATACATACATATAGAAAGATTATGTAAATATAGATATATAGATAGATACATAGATGATAGATATAGCAATAAAATATGATAGAAATATTAATATATGGTATATGCAAACAAAATGTAGAGATATAAATATATGTATCAAATGTCTTCCTCTTTTAGATTGTAAGGTTCTTAAGGGCAGAAACTGTCTCTTTTAAAAAAATATTTGTATTGCTGGAGTTTATCAGTGTCTGGCACATAGTACATGTTTAATGAATTGTTTCTCTTTCATTTACTCATTAATACACACCTATATGCAGAGGAAAAGGAAGAGGGAGAGAGGGAGAGAGAGAGAGACATTAACTACCTAACAGTAAAACAAAACTTATAGTCATCGATTATATACTTATAAATCACATGAATAGTAAATTGCCAGATAGAAATATAATGCAATTTTAAAATAGAGGTCATAGTGCATGTTCTTCCAATGACATGTGAAATAATATTGGAATAATGGAAACCTATGTGGAAAGAGATATATTATTTAGAAAGGAAGAATGAAAAGGAAAGGCAAAAAAATCCTTTACTTGTTGTTTTAAAATTTAATTCTTGAAAATACGAATTTCAATAGCAACAGTAGCAAATATTCATTACACAGATCTTTTGCAAGTTGTTAGCTGAGCCTGGGAATGCTGGGGAGTTTAGATTTTTAAAAAAAATGAATAGTTTTTTTTTTTATAGGCTAGCTAACCAAAACCAACACTAGCATGAGTTCAAATCAGTGGAAATAAAGGAACCTAATTATCCTAAGTTACACTAATAGATCATTTAAAGAGAAAACAAATAAATGGGAGAAAAGAAGCAGATATATAAATATTTAGAACTCCCTAGTTTTAAAGATGAAACAACTGAAATGAAGGATCTTGCCCAAGGTTATACACATAGAAAGTAAATGGTAGAAACAGAATTTCAATGCACTGTTCTTGGTTTGGTTTTGTTTTTGATTTTTTGACTCACAATACCCTTTCCTTTCCCCTACAATATGTTGTCTCGAGAAAACGAGTATTTGTGCTGTCTATATCAGAACTTCTGCTGTACACACAAAATTTTATCACTGACACAAGAATTAACATCAGTTAATGATGTTCAGAGTGGCTTAAAAGAGAGGGAGTAGAGGCTCTGAAGTTTTCACATTTGAAAGGAATTGTCACTTTGCAGATTTTGCTAAGTAGACTAAAGGGTAATTACCATCATAATCATCACAATAATAGTTTATGTAGCTCTTTGATATTTGAAAATCACTTTACATATATCATCTCATTAGATTCTCACAACAAATTTATAAGCCATCTATTATTGCCCTCATTTTAGAGAAGGCAAACATGTGGAAAATATTATATAATTTTTTTCAGGATAACATAGCTAGTTAGGAAAAATTGTGTGAATTGATGTAGACCAACCTAACACAGAAAAGACAGAATAATATGCATGATCATTATAATGTCAATGGAAACAATACACACACACAGACACCACAAAACAACAACAAACACATGAATTCATACTAAATGCAATGACAAATATTGGTCCTAGAGCACAGACATGTGACTTGTTTACTAAAAGAATAGAAAGTCACAGAAGTTTCCAGAAAATAAATCTGTCAGTAATATTGCTGATTTGCTTTTGTAACATGAAAAATTGGGGAGGGGGGAGAGAAAATATCAGGAAATAATATAATACCAAAAAAGAGGAAATCAATAGAATCATTTTTGGAAAATAAAGAATTGACATAAAAAGTGTATGAAATGAAAATGAAAATCAAAAATAAAAGCATAACTGCCCTCTAGTTGCTTCTATTCTATTTTGGTGAATAAAGGCTCAAAGATTTTACACATACACACATATGTGTCTGTGTGTGTATATTTATATATATACACATATGCATATGTATATACATGCATACACACTTGTGTGTGTTTGTGTGTAAAAGAGAGAGAGAGAAATTTGGGGTCAGCAGATAGCAATAACAACTGGGGGAATCAGGAAAGTCCTAATGTAAGAAGTAGCACCTTACCTGATTCTCAAAGGGAACTAGGGGTTATAAGAGATAAAGAAGGAAAGGTAGTCCAATCTCTGAGAATTATATAGGCAGGATATGAGGATATAGGGTCTCTGACAGAAAACAGCCAAAAAGATCAGTTGGCTAACATCAGAACTACTTCAAGGGGGAATGTATAAAATATCTTAAAAGCTACCAGACACAATATTGTGAAAAGTTTTAATTGCCAAAGAAAACTATTTTTGTTCTATACTAGAGGCAATAGATAGCCAAAAAAATTTAGAGCTGGGGAGTGATATGCTCTATTATGTGCTATAAAGATAGCATATTTGATACTATGTGAGATATGGGAAATGGAGAGAGAAGAGGCTGGAAACAGGATGATCCCTTAGGAGGTCACTGCAATAATCTATGTGAGAGATGATACAAGCCTGAACTTGAGTGGTGTGTATATAAGTAGAGAGAAAGAGGTTGATCTACTATATCAATAGAATCGGAAAGAGTTGGGGGGGCATACATTTTTTTCCCTTTTCTGTAAATGTAGCATTCCACTCCATAGAGATTATTTTAAGAGACTTTCTAAGTAATTAGATATGAAGAATGACATAAAGGATGAGTCTAAAGTATTCTAAGAGCGAAAGCCTAGATGACTAAAAGGATGGTGATAGTCTTGCTGTAAAAAAAGCAACAACAGGAAAGTGTGGAGGAGAGACTGGTTTAGGGAAAATATAATGAATGTTCTTGTGGATATATTGTGATATGCCTATAGTACAATAATATGTGATAGTAAATAATAATATGTGACATTAAAATATATGATAGTATGAATTGGAGTTCAGGAGAGAAAGAATTAAAGAAATAAAAAAAATATGAATTAATGAAGAATAACTGTCAATTTTTTTAGAGTTTTCAATTTCTTTTAAAGAAACGCTACCCACATGATTTCTCATTTCCGTTATGTAGATTTAGGAGTCATCTCCACAGCATAGATAAATGGAATCCTGGGAGTCAATAAAATCACCAATACAGGAGGTATTTAGAGAGAAGAAAGAAGAGCTTAGAACTCAATCTTGGTGGCCATGAATAATTGGGGAGTAGATCAGGTATGGTGATTGTAATAATAATTTAAATGGGAATATTTTTCCCATTCACTAATAGGTCCATGTGACCTGATTAAATGACATGGAATCCTAAGTCACATATGGTGGGAGGAATGGGAAAGTTAGAACAAAAGTTGGAGGAAGCTGGTGAGAGCACTTAGGAGTGGAGGAGAGAGGACACTGATGGTACGCACACAGCTAGTCTTGTGAGTGTTTGTGGGAAAGCCCCAGCAAAGGGGTGGGGGAGGGTTGGGAATGACTTTACTTCCTGCAGTGATAATGTGTATTGACTTCTTGGTCACTATGACAGATAAAGCTTTCTGATGTGGGGGTTTGGCTTTCAGTTGTTGATATAAATGTTTTTCTTCTGCCTTCTGTTACAGTTTGTGATTCAGGACTATACTGCTGTATTTGTAATCACTAATGGTGCTGTGAATATTGCCTTGAAGATATAATGATGCACTAAAAGACACTGAAAAGGATGCATCAGACAGTTAGGAAGAAAAAAGGAGAGAAAAATGTAATGAAAACCCAGAAAGGAGAGAGTATCAAGGAAGCACATTGGTCTACATTGTCACAAGTTAAAAAGAGGTTAAGAAATAAGAGGGCTGAGAAAAATTCATTAGAATTGTCAATTAAAAGCTTATTCATTGAGTTAGAAAAAAATTCATACTGCAAAAGTGGGAGATGTGGAACCAGAGATTTTGGCTGTAGATGATTTTTTCCCCAAGAATTTGGCTGTGAAAGGAAGTAGAGATGTAAAATGACAGCTAGAGGATATGGCAGGATCAAACTATATTTTTCTGAGAATGTCTGAGATGAACAACAAAGAAGTAGTGGGTAGCTAAAGAGAAATTATTATTTAAAGAAAGTATGAGAAAATTTTAAGGAGCAAGCTGTAGGAAGTAGTGGCATCAAACACACAAGCAGAGTATCCTCAGGAAGGAGAATGTTGACCTTTTTGTTAGAGACTGAAGGAAAGGAGGAGAGAATGGGAAATGCAGCTGATGTGATGTATAGATTTTTTTTTTCTATAACAAAAAGAAAGGGCTTGCCATTCATGGCTTAGATTTTCTTGCCTTTATTAAGCCATAAACATACACTAGAAATGCTGCAAAGCACTGAAAATACAAAAAAAAAAAGCACAAACCAAGAAAAACATGCTTTTAGTAGGGGAAGACAGCACAAATAGAAAACTGATAGCTGTGAAGGATTTGTTGGTTTGGAAAAGCAAGTGGAACCACAGGAGAGTAGATTGACATACTCTTTTTCAAAAGTGTGGATTTGGTTTGATTCTGATTGCAGAAATGGAAAGATGTTACTGGGCCTAGATGGAAACCACTGAAGCTGATATGTGAGCAATGTAGATACTGATCAACAGAGTTCTGGATGTGAAAGTTCAAAGTCCTCTTGGGCTTGGTCCAGGCGACAAGGTGGTCATGGAGAATATGACTAGAGTGAAGTAAAGTTCTGAAACAGGCATTGTAGAGAATATGAGTTTCAATCAGAAAGAAATTAAAGGATTGCTTATTTGGGAAAGCCTGGATGGTAGTTCATAGAAAAAACTTTAGGACATCTTGCCCTAAAAGCCAATCTGTTTGACCTCCTCTTATGGAATTCAGAATACATAAGTAGACATGTGAAAGGTGAATGGTGGAGAGTAATCAAGAATTAAGGGTTAGCAGGGCCTAAAGTGATATTGGACAAGGCCATACAATATTTATTAGTAGAAGTCAGTGTAAATTTGACCATTCAAAGTGTAAAAGTGAGACCAGATGAGAGATGATGAAATGAAATTACAAAGGAATGGAATAACTGGTGATGACACTAAAGATGTAGAATAATTTTAATAAGAATGAAACAGAGAGAGAAAGAGAAAGAATTACAGGAGATTTTGATCTAAGAGAGTAATTTCAGTCCATAGTCATAGAGCCAGAACAGTTGGAAATGACTGTGAGACTGAGCACAAATAACACTTATATGTAGCTGAAGTGAAATGATAGTACAAATTATCCATAATATCTCTCCACTTTCATGGCTCTGATGCTAATTAAATCTCTCATCACCTCTTTACAGAATAATTAGAATAACCTCTTAACTAGTCTCCCTGCCTTCAGACTCTTTTCTTTCTCATAATTTATTTCCATGCCTGCCCAAGTGATCTTCCTAAAATACAAATCTGACCTCATCACTACTCTGCTGGGTCAAGCCCAGTGACTCTCTATTACCTCTAGAATCAATTTCAAACTCTGTTCCACATTTAAAGCCATTCACAGTTTGGTTTCAATTCATTTTTCTAGCTTTATTGTACATTATTGTGTCATGCACTCAACTTTCTGGGCAAACTAGACTTTCTGCCATTCCTCACATATGATATTCCATTTCCCCATTACCCTATTTTTGCTTGTCACCAGAGAGCCCTCCTCAGCTCCACCTCTGAGAAACCATAATTTCCTTCAAAGCTTGCTTCAAATACCACCTGCAATAATAACTAGTGTTTCCCTTCAAAATTTCCTTGTATTTATTTCAAATATATCTTGTATATGTGTATATGTGCACATGTTGTCTCCCTCTATAGAGTGAAAGCTCCTTGAGGGCAGAGACATTTTTTTATCTCCAGTGTATAGCATAATACCTGGAACATAGAAGGCATCTATCAGGTATTATGGTAGGTGAAATTATGCTAGGACTTGGGAAAGTTGAAAATAATATAAAGGAAATGTCAGTACAACTAAAGTGACTTACTTCTCAGATTTTCTATAACAATGGACACTATTGGATCGTCATGCATGGCCTACAAACAAAAGAGAGAAGGAATTGTGAACCTAGAAGGCACAAGGACTGGAAGAGATTCTTTTCAACATGAAATGAGGAACTTTAGATTAGCTGCATTTCCTTTTTTTAGAAAAGTAGCTGCTCTGATATTTTTCAAATTTTTCCCCAAGATGGTAGGAACAGAAAAGTCTCCAGATTACTACATTAACTCCAGTGACCCCTGGAGGCTGTGACTAGAGAGGAAAAAGCCAAAAAGTCCATAGTAATGTTGGAAATTACCATGATCCTTGGTTTGGCCCCAGGCAGTACCTATGAGCCAATTTCAGTAATGCACCTGGCATGGAGGTAATGGTTCCTGTCCAGGGCAATGTGACCTTTCAGTTGCTTTTAGTCTCACAAATTTGTGACATTGAAAAAGAGAAGGAGAAAAGAAAACATGCTGCAGATTAGCAGAAGAATATTGATGTTAGAAAATGGACAAAGCAGAGTTAAATAGAGGAATATTGACTTCTGCAAGCAAACTTTTAACAAATTGATTAAATAAGAAACAGTTTTCCCTCTACCCACTAAACTCGTTTCAGAGTCTTTGATCCAATGCCCTTTTCCCTTGCAGTTCTTGAATCCAATGTTACCATTAAGTTAAAATTATATTCAAATCCCCAAAGGGAGAGTGTACTCAAACAGGGTAGGAAAATGCAAGCCGAGGTCTCAAAGCATCAAACACAAAACATGATTCTGAGCAGATAGCAGCCATTTGATGAATTATTGCTGATTGATTATGCCCCATATTTTATATTAGTTCTCCATCTAATTTGCTAATATAACTTAAAGTTTTACATTAGATTATGTAGTCTTTGCTATTTTCTCTAAGTATATAGTATTTTACTTAGAATTAAGGGAATTGATTGTGAACTTAACCATTTTAATTCCTACATTTGGTAGCAAATTGGAGCTGTTCAAAGAGTGATTTTGTGGTAAATTGACATCACTTCTAAGAGAGCAAAAGGAGAAAGATGAAACCTGCATATCCAAAGGAGATTTATTGAATGATATTCCTAGAATCAATCAATATCTCAGAGTACCTGGAGATGGGGTTTGCTGTAAGTCTTCAAATATGTGGCTCAAGGTGTAGGGCAGGAGAAACAAATAGAACTTCTCAATTTTCCTTTTTTATGGGGAAAATCCCAACTCTCATGTCAGTGATATTGCAACGCTTTTCCCCAATTCTTAGCAGTAGGGAAGCAAAATGTTCTATTATCACAGCTTCTATATCTATTAAGTGGTTGAGTGTAAGGGAAAGAGAGAGAGAGGGAGAGAGAGAGAGAGAGAGAAAGAGAGAGAGAGAGAGAGAGAGAGAGAGAGAGAGAGAGAGAGAGAGAGAGACTTTACCTCATGTAAATAAGAGCCTGCTTTCTGGACATTCCCTTGGCTCTGAGAAATTTACCCATGAACTCATTCCTCTGTCCAGTTGGTCATAGGCTACTCAGAAGCTGCTTGGAAAAATAAGTTTGAAATGTGCCCAAGTTAGTTTTTGGCCTGAATTTGTGAATTAACTCTTAAATTTCTTAATCTGTCTCCAAATTCTAAGGCTTATGTACATGCACTAAACAGATTAAATTTTGCTGAAGGATTTTGTTCAGTAGTTCATATACTGGGGTGTCTTACAGATGTGAAATAAGCTAATTAATGCAAAGCAATTACTGACCGCTAGAATAGTCCCTAACATACTACCTTATGACTAATGATTTATTTAGAAAACAAGGTTGGCATAATACAGTTTTTCACTTAAAATAGACCAACTTATTCTATTTCTATCTCAACGGGTATGAACTTGGATGCTTTCATGGTGATATTTTGCAAGTTCTTTCTCCCAAGGACCACAGAGGATCATGTTATCACTACTTACCCACCCATGAGTCATTAGGATTCACATAAGAGTGCCATGAAAGTTTGAATAGATTGATGAATAATCTTGATTGCTTATAAGAGTTCACTTTTTATGGGACTTTCTCTTGAGTAGAAATCCCCTTGCCTCTCTGACTTCATACCTGATTTCACTGCAAGCAAGTCAACTCCAGTCAATTAATCAAGATAATCTATATCACTCTTTTTATCATATTCTTCCACTAACGCCAGATTCTGAAGCAAAACTTATTACATTAAGAATCAAATCTTTGGGCCTTTATAGCCACTGACCTAAAGATTTCATATCACAAGCCTTCTCCATCCAAATAGCTCAAGTCTCCCTCATAGCCATAAGACATGAAATACTTGTCAGTTTATTCTGAGAGAATAAAGTATAAATTCACTTAAGAATGAACATTCCAAATGAGTACTTCAAAGACCAATAATGGTTTCTATAAGAGACTTATAAGATTATAGATTTTGAGCTTGAAGAAACCTTAAAGGTTATTTGTTCCAAATTGTTACTTTATAGAAGTAGAAACTGAGTCTTGGAGAGGTGAAATGATCTCTCCAAGATCTCAAAGGTAACACTTTAAGTGTCAGAGCTAGTTTTGTAACCCACATGTTCTGATTCCAGACGTAGATTCTCATGTTTCCTTTTCTTTGCGCTCATATCTAATTGTTTCCATCCAAGCTGCCTTCTAGGATCTAAGGCACTTAAGATTTTTTCAGTCCCCATGATGTTGGAAAATGGACTGCTCATAGTGGTCACTTAGTAGATGTTTCCTAATTTCTTGTTGATGGCATATTGTTTTATAACCTGATAAATGACTTTTTGTATACTTTTGCTTACAATAGACATAAATCTCTGTTGCTTTATCAACTGGCTATAGGCTCATAAAGGGTAAAAAGCAAAACTTCAATAATTTCTTTATCTTCCCCTGTGCCTACAGTGCTCCACAAAGAGCAAGAGATTAATCAAAGTGAGTGGTGTAATTTTCCTTTTTTTTCTATTCTATTCTATTCTGTTGACTTTTGTTCAACATAAAGCACATTTGACTTTATAAATGAAGGAGGAAATTTATTTCATGCAAATCTTCATCTGTAATTTTCCTTTTGAAGAAGTATTTTGAAAAATCATAGCTTCTTTTCAAAATTCTTAGATTTTTTGCCCCATATTATGTATAGGCTTAGTTTTGCCTTGCAAAGAAGTATTCATTTTGATTTGACATGATATCACACAGAAATGCAGCATTCCTATAGAAATCTTCTTTCAATAATTCACATTGCTAATTCTGTTCTTCATAAAATTTAACTATTTGTTCTTGCAGAGATAAAATTTTGACTAACACCTGTTCCTGTGATAGCCAATACACTTCAGAATGTTATGGCAAATTCCCATTGAATACCTCATCATTTCAACTTTAGTGACAAAACTGATGATGCAATGTTACATTTGCATAAATATAGTTAAAAATACATATAACTTGTTGCAAAGTGTCACTTAAAATAGTAGCTTTAGCACAGAGATTTTGCTGCTGAAGGATACAATGAAAAGAAATGAGAGCATCTGGATCTATTAATTTTTTTTTTTTATCTGTGCAATAAACCTTTCACGTTTTCCTGTCATGGAAGGTGTACTGTCTATACATACATTCACTAAATTTATCAAATTCAGTGCAACTTCATGACATTTATCTTCAAAGTTGTTGAAGATATCTACTCTCTCTGTTTTGTTCACAAGAGCTCCCAAAGCAAGTAACTCTTCATAGGAAATAAAATCTTCTGTTATGGCTTAAGTGAAGTATAAAACTTGTACTGAATCGGTAGCATCAGATGATTCATCCAATGAGATAGAACAATATATGTTTTCCTTTTGAAACATTGCATGAAGTTGTTCTGTTAAGTTAAAGACTAAGTCATGATGCCAATCAGTTATAGTTCTACTTGAAAGAGGCAGTTGTTTGTACTTTGAAACATTATTTGAGTGTAAGCACGCTACAACATTGACAATGACAATTTCTACATCCCTGAATGGCTTCTCTTTTTTCTGAGAATGTAATCTGCTTTATAAGTTGATTCAGTGGCATTATTTCCAGGCCTTGATGCTTCTTGAAAGAATTGTCTTTGCTTTTGCTTTTCATCGTATAATTTCTGCATTGCAAACTTTCATGCCTCTCCCTCTGATTTGAAATATTCATGGTCCTTATGAATGCTATAGTGCTGATATTGCAGTATCATAAAGCAAGCAAAATCATCTTATCTTTATCAGAAATAGGATATTATTCCAATTCCCAATTCTCATTAAAAACCAGTTTTTGTCAAAGGCTAAAGCAAACAAGGAATCTCCCTAGGACAGGGCACATTTTCCATCCTGTAAACATTTACTCTCTGGGAAGACTGGGCTCAAACTTAAAGGCCAAAGATACTGAAACACATGGAGGGAAGATATGTGGCTCAAAGTTATTTCAAATTATTCTCAAATGATTACACTTCTGGGTGTAGGGTAACTGATGGAGGAATCACTCACTTGCTTGTAGGATGAGGACTCTAAGTTTCCTGGCTAGTTCACTTGTGGGATAGGTTAAGCAGGTCACTCTTCAAGGTATGTTGCCGAAGAAGACCGTGCCAATGGAGAAATGATGACATGACTTGCACTTGACTTTGTTTTGAGTGAAGGAGGGCTGTGCAGGTTTTCAGCCTCACTTCTCCTCCAGAGCTATCTGAATCCATTCCACAGGATGACTGGAGATGACCCAGAATTAGGCAACCGGGGTTAAGTGACTTGCGCAAGGTCACATAGCTAGTGAGTGTCAAGGGTCTGAGGTGAGATTTGAACTCAGGTCCTCCTGACTCCTGCATTGGTGCTCTATCCACTGTACCACCTAGCTGCACCTAATCCTCAAGGTAAAGTGAAGGGGTAGAACCAGATAATCTCTCTAAGATCTCTATAAGTTGTTTCTTTGTTCAGACAGCAAATGTTTGCAGAATGGTAAAGTGTGCCCTGTACTAGAGGGATGCTTGTTTGCTTAGGTCTTTGCTGTACTAAATTCTATAATAATTTAAAGTTATACACTGACTTTGCTCCTCAACAGACTCTACCTATATAACTGCTACCAACTCCTGTTGTTTGACTACTGACGGCTGTTCTGACCTCTTAAAGATTGTGAAATCATAATTAGATATATTCCACCTGGAAGTAACACCTTCAAAAATAGTTTGAATAGAAGAAATATACTCAGAAAACCCCAAACTCTTTATTACTCATTATTTATGTATAATAAATATGTAGTGGTAGTAAAAAACAAGAAGCCTTCCTTGCTCCATCCTAATGCTAGTGTCTTAATTTATTATCTCCAGCATATTCTGTCCTTACCTTGCTTGAGCATATTGTCTCCCATATTAAACTGTGAGGTCCTTTGCCTTCCTTTATATCCCGAATCCTTAGCCCAGTTCCAGGCACACAATTAGCACTTTGTAAATATTTATTGACTGACTGATGAACTCATCTTTATTCTTCAATATTTTGAAAGATTTACGATTTTACAGAGGTAGATACTCCCTTCTTTGATGGAAGTTGAATGTCTCCAAATATTAGTAGAGGTTTAAATCTGGCTTTAGACACTTACTAGCTCTGTGACCCTGGGCAAATCATTTAGCCCTGTTTACCTCAGTTTCCTCATCTGTAAAAAGAGCTGGGGAAGAAACTGCAAACTGCTCCAGTGTCTTGGCTAAGAAAAGACCAAATGTCATCACAAAAAGTTGGACATGACTGAACAATAACAAACCAAAACCTTGAACCTCTCTCTCTAATAATCTATTTTTGTCTAGGCTAAATATCCCCAAATCCTTCTATGGATTATCATAGGACATAGTTTCCAACCCCCCTCAATAGCAATCTTCTTGATGAATTTCATGAAGTCTCATCATATTGATCTTTCTACTAAAAGATAATTGGATTTAGAATCAGAAGATTTGGAGCTCAGATCTTGGTTTCGCATTCACCTGTCTGACCTTAGATAAATCACTCAACTTCTCTGGATTTACTGAAAAAATTGAACCCAATCTCCAAGATCCCCACTTAATCCTATAGTCACTAACGTTATAATTTGATGTTACCAAAACCTGTTTATGCAGAACAATGCTCTAGATGTTATTGACTAAGATAGTATAAAAGGATTAACATATACTGCATTGTAAACACTATGCTGTTATTAGTGCAGCTTGATATCATATAATAAGCTTGTGGGGCTAGAATTGCATACTTCTAATGTATGTTAAATTTGCAATCCACTAAAACCCCTAGGCTTATTTCCATGAGCTGTTGGCCACCTGCACCACTTCAAACTTGTACAATTGTTCTTTGAGCTTGTGTAGTGATTTTAATTGATACGCTCTCCATTAAATTTCACCTCACTGTTCTCACTAGTCAAGATCTCTTGAAATTCTAGTCCCAATGACAACAAAATAAAATGTAAGTTCCCTAAGGAAAAGAACTGTTTTGCATTTTACTTTTGTATCCCTAGTTCTTAAAAACATTCCTGAAACAGATGAAGCATTTAATCAATGCTTGTTCTTAGGGGTTTGCTTGTTTACTTTCTTGCTTCTGTTTATTGTACTGCCATCCAGTATTTTAAACCCTTCTAGCTTGTTAAGAAATGTGAGAATCTCTCTTTTGTTGGCATGGCTTCTGAGAACCCACAGTGAGGTCTACACCAGAATCAAACATTAGATGAGGACTTTAATAGAGGACCTCTTTTTCATAGTTTTTTTCATAACATAATAAATAAATACATACGTGTTGGATGCATGAATAAAGCCAAATAAATGCTGAAACTATACTGGAAAGGGCGATTGCTATAATTATTTGATAAAGACAGAAAAATCTTTGAAAAATTCTAGCAATATGGTGGCTTAGAAATATTTTTCAAATGCAACAATTATATAAATATCCTTTCTGTGGAGAATCAATGTTAATAAAAGTACTTAGAGCAGCATGTTGCTGGGGAGGCCATTTCATAATAACAGAATATCAAAATTATTTTAATGGAAGTAACATCTAAGCAGCTTGAAATCTTTCTCTCTCTGCCTTTATGACATTAATTTATGTGTAATTTGCCCATCAGAATTGCAGTGTCAAGATCATGTGAAAAATTCGATGCTATTTAATAAATATCTATTCAGTTAGAAAGACAGCATCATTTGGAAGGAAAAATTCATATTAGAATTTGGAGAATTTGGTTTCTATTCCTACATCTATCTCTGACTGTGTGATGATGACCAAGCCACTTAGCTTCTCTCATCATCACTTTCCATGTTTTGTTTTTTGATATTTTTTGAAGTTCAGCCTCCCTATCTTACCTGTACTGGAAGTACAGTAAACATTTGTAAGCCTGTTCTCACTGCTGATTGTTGCAGTAGCTATGACTTGTGGGGCTAGACTGGGTAGTTTACTCCATCTTAGGAAGCCTGGTGTCTCTATCCCTCAGGGTCTCACCATACTGTGGCTGGACTTTGTAACAATACCTTGTCAACTTAGCTTACTGAATCTCAAATCTCTCAGTTTTCAATATTTCCACCAGACCCATCCTCCATGGCATCAGGAATTACAAGCATTCTCTATATAGGTCTCACTTTCAAAAATTCCTTATAGTTGGATAAATCTATGATTTAAGTATAAAATGCTTCTCTTTCTCCCATTTATTAGCTGATTTGTACATCATAGAATTTTTAAAGAAAAATGTTAAGCTTTACTTTCCCCAATTATTAGTACTTTTCATTTTAATAGACATAAAAATATTTCTGAAATATGAGAGAGATTGAACTGTGTCATCTATATTTTTTTAATAATAAACAAATTTTCATAAAGTACTTCCTACAAGGAAGGCAGCATGACTGTTATTGCAGAGCATTAAAAGCAAGTCCATCAGTTCCAACGTCCATCAGTATGGGACCCTCTCCTTATTGTAGGAGATCAATGTCCTGTGCCTGCATGAAGGGCAGATCAGACTTGGTGAGAGTGAGAAAAATTCAATATTGTCCAGTCTTTGGACCCACTACTCTTTCTCGACTTCAGGCAGTTCTGGACTCCAGCTTCAAGTGTGAAGATAGGCAAATGACACTTCAGGTTGCTGAGAGAAAAGACTCTAGGAAGAAGTTGGCATAACATATAGGAGTATCTCTCATGTCCCTGTCCTCAGCCTACTAAACTAGAGACTTCAGGGCCCCTTGGTTAAGATCTATGTTCTTGGCTGAGCTGAGTTACCTCCTTCCTAATGGGAGAGTTTCATTCTATATTATATGGTCAATATTATCCTATATATACTTTCTCTTTTCTTATGCTATAAAAATGGATAAATTAGTTCTTTAGATAAATGCTACGTGTGTCCATTATGAAACTGTTATTTGTTGGGAAGGGAATCAAGCCATGAATATAAAACTTGGGGTCCTGCTCTCCCATAGCTGATGAAACAATGTTTGATTGAACATGAAATTCATAACTGCTGGTTTAACAATGTTTAAGTGAGCAGAAAGATATAAACCAACCCAAGTACCCCTCCTTCTGAAGATAGCAGATTGGCAGCCATTCTCTGCCCTCTGCCTCATGCTTACTCTCCTGGCAGGAATTAATTTTTTTTAGAGAGAGAATGAAAGGACCAAAGACTAAGCTATGTGTGTGTTCTGCCTGCCTCCCTTGGAGCCACAGTGACACACCCATGCAATATATGGGAAACATCCTCACACACATATAATTATATAAAATGGTATATATGATGGGGACAAGAAATAAGGGATCTAAGTCTATGTCCTCAAGGAATTTTTAAGGTACAGTATTTTTATAGATCTAATTTAGTAACAGCTCATTTAAGAGGCAGCATAGACTAGAGAATGAGAGCCAGCCTTGAAGCCAGAAGAAATAGGTTCAAGTTCTGTCTCTAACATATACAGGCTATTTTAACCTGGGCAAGACCTTTCATTTCTCAGTGTTCTGGGCAACTAATACTCTAATTTGCTGAGAAGAGCCAACCTGAATTAATAGAAGGCTTTTCCTCACCCAAGAATTTCCAGTATCAATGAAATTATGAATCCACTCTCTATCTTCCCAGAGGAAGTGATTTGCATTTCTCTTTCCTCTGTACTTTCACCTTGAAAAGTATCTTTTTGGTGAAATGAGAGAAAAATGACTACAAAGTTTAAAAATAGGAAATAGTTTAGACAATTAACAATATGAGAAGTGGCAAAAGAAATTGTGGAAGAATCAATTTAGAATTTGGAAGATTTCAAAAGTCCTAGAGTGGTCTTTTTTTTTACAAGAATGGAAACTGAGTCCCAAAGAATTTATATGACTTGTTCATGTACTTAGTATCAGAACTGGAATTCCAAATTAGTTAAAAATACATATTGTTCTTACAATTAGGATTATAAAACACCACAGTAGCACAAACTAAATGTGATAATAAAACTCAATCAATAAACACTTAATAGGCACTTTCTTTGTATCATGTACATTCTGTACATCATGTACATTTGTATTGTATATTCTGGCATTATGAAAAACAAAATAGTAATGCAGTTCTTCACCTTGAGGAATATGCTTTCTACAGCGTGAGATAATGTGATATACAATAATAATTGTAATCAGAACATATATAAAATTGCATACAAGCTAATTTAGGGAAGAAATGCTCTAGAACTTGAAGAGGTCAGTTTTACAGAGATGGCGACATTTGGACTGAAGTCTTCAAAGAAAATGGTGATTCTAAGAAGTAGAAGTTAGAAAGGAATATTTCCTAGGAACTGTCAAAAGTCACTGAATAAAGGCACAGCAGTGAGAAATGGAGTGTAAGGTATGTAGAACAAATTCATTATGTCTGAACTGGAAAATGAAAGAAAGGAAATAATATATAAGAATAGTGTAATGACAGTAGGCTTTCAGGCAGCAAAGCATTTTAAATGGAAGGTGAAGATTTTAAATTTTATTTTAGAGGTGATTACCACTGGAGTTTAGTTGGGGGATGTGATCAGATCTCTCCATTGCAAAGATCATTCTGGCAACTGTGTAGAGGATGAATTAGAGTGGGAAGGAGTTTGAGGAAAGAAGATCAAGTTGGAAGTTATTGCAATAGTTCAGGGAAAAGATAATTAGAAAGTCAACTATAATGGAGATTGTGTGATTTAAAGAGATATGAAGATAGAAGATTGGACAGTTCATCTCAGTACAGTCATACCGCATTTTATTACACTTTACTTATTGCACTTTGCAATTATTGAGGGTTGTTGGAATTTTTGCTTTGTTTTGTTTTTATATATTAAAGGTTTACAGCCACCTTGCAGTGAGCAAGTCTATCAGCACCATTTTTTCCCAACATAATGTGCTCACATCATGACTCCTTGTCAAATTTTGGTAATTATCACAATATTTAAAATCTTTCCATTATTATTATGCTTGTTATGATGGCCTATGACCATATATTTGATGGTGATATTATAATTTTTGAGGTGCCACAAACCACGCTCTTATAAAACAGTAAAATTAATCAATAATTGTTGTATGTGTTCTCACTGCTCCATTGATCAGCCAGCCATTTCCCCCATCTTTGTCCATCTCCTCAGGCCTCCCTACCCCCTGAGAAACAACAATATTGAAAAATATTACATAAACTTAGTGGATAAAGGAGCAGCAGGATTTAAGAGGATTAATTCCAATTTTGGAAGAAGTTCTACTATGGGTAAAATGTTATCAAACTGCATTGCATACTATAGGGAAATTTTTATAAAAGGAGGAGTCGATCAATGCAGCAAATGTCCTTGTCTTATTTTAAGAAATTGTCACAGCCTCCCCAACCTTCAGCAGCCATGGCCCTGGTTAGTCAGCAGCCATAATACAAAAGCAAGACCCTCCACCGGCATAAAGATCATAAATTTCTGTAGTCTTAGATAATGTACCATTTTTAGCAATAAAGTATTTTTTAATTAAAGTATGTACACTGTTTCTAGACATAACATTATATTACACACTTAATAGACTGTAATACAGTGTCAATGTAACTTTTATATACACCAGAAAATTTTAAACATTGTGTAATCTGCTTTATTGCAATATCTGCTTTATTGTGGTAGACTGAAACCCAACATGCACTATCTCTAAGGTATGCCTGTATAAAAGTTATGTTTATATTATTTGATCTAATCCTCACAGCAGAACCATGAGGGATACGGGAAACAAATAAAACAGTAGAAATAGAGTTTGGAAACAAAAATACTTGAATTCAGATTCTGGTCTGCTATTTACTAGCTTCATGTCCTTTATGAGCTTCACTTTCCTCAACTATAAGATGGGGTGAGGGGAAATATAAGTACCTGAGTCCCATGAGTGTTTTGCATCTCATTTGAAATAATGCTACATCAAGGCTATCTGTAGGCTTTCAAAGTCCAGTGGGAGAAAATTGGAAGAACAAATCGCGATGGGCTGAGAAAACTACAAAAAGGAGTAAGAATTTAAGACTTGAACAATGATGAGTAAAATTTTGTCTTGTAAAAAGGCAAGGAGAGGGATTTCAGGCAAGACAAGTAAAGGTGATTAAAAGTGCCTTAAGACTTTTAATGCTCTTTCAAAGATTTTTATGTAATTAATGCCTATGTTTGTGGGATCATAGGTACAGCAGTATGTTTGGTACATAAAGTTCATTTCAGGAAATACAGGGAAATAAGAATGAAAACGCAGGTTTAATGATTGCTGTTAATTAGCCACATGTGATTCTTTGTCAGATTTAGGGTTTTCTTGTTAAAGATACTGAAGTAGTTTGTCCTTTCCTCTCCAATGCACTTCACAGATGAGAAAACTGAGGCAAAACGAGTTAAGTGACTTACGCAGGGTCACACAGTCAATATCTGAGGTTAGATTTGAACTCAGATCTTCCTGACTGGTACTCTCTCCAGTGCACCAACCCTGGTGATTGATTGTCTTGAATTCCAGTCTTAGGAACTTGAAGTTCATCCACGGAAAACAGGAAGTCATTAAAAGAGGTTGATGATGGAGTGGCATAACAGACAGTAAGCTAAATCAGGAAGGGGATTAAAAGAAGATAGATTATCCTGTAGTATTGCCTTATTGATTCTACCTCCACAATATCTTCCACATCTAATCCCCTCTTTCCGCTCACAGGAACATCTTTCTCCTCCTTGCCACTGAACCAGACTATAGAAATCATATCCCAGTTTTCCTGTCTTCCTCAATTTTCTACCTCTCTTCATTCATACATCTACAAAAGTGATATTCCTAAGAAAGGGCAGCTAGGTGGTGCAGTGGATAGAGCACCAGTGCAGGAATCAGGAGGACTTGAGTTCAAATCTCACCTCAGACACTTGACACTCACTAGCTATGTGACCTTGGGCAAGTCACTTAACCCCAATTGCCTCATCCTGGGTCATCTCCAGTCATCCTGATGAATATCTGGTCACTGGATTCAGATGGCTCTGGAGGAAAAGTGAGGCTGATGACCTGCACAGCCCTCCCTCACTCAAAACAAAGTCAAGCACAAGTCATATCATCATTTCTCTGTTGGCATGGTCTTCTTCAGCAATGAAGGATGAGCACACATTCCTAAGGAAGAAGTCAAACCAAGTCATTTCTCTAAAACACAAGTTCCAGCTGTTTCCTGTTGCCTCTGAAATCAAACACAGTCTCCTCTGTTTAGCATTTAAAGACTATCATACCCTGATTCCAGGCTGACTTAACTCCCTTTCACAGTGTTTATAGTAAAACCAAACTTCCTTCTTAATGGTCCTCATATATATTGAGTGTAGAGACAGTGTGGGGTTGTGGATAGATTGCTAAACCAGAAGATGGGAAGACCTGGGTTCATATTCCACCCCAAACATTCACTGTGTCTTTGTGATGGAATCCTAATAATCCTAATAAAGCTTCTCTCAACCTCAATATTTTAACTTCCTTATAGGCCCCACTGAACAGCAGGCTCACTGCCCCTACCTGGTCCAACAGACACACACACTCACTATCCTAATGTCTTCATACATGCCTTAATGCTCACTAGAACAACAGGTGTTTCCATGAATTCATATTTCTCACAGAACAGCAGGCATGTTCATGTGATAAGATGCCAGCCATGGTCCCCAGGCCTATTCCTCATACTTCCCACAGAAACAGCAGGTGTGTCCATGTATTCAACCACAACCACATCCATCTAGTCTCAGATAGGACCATAAAACTCAGCCAATCGGAAAGCAGAACCACCTGAATGCCCAAGCAGGATGTGGACCCAAAAAACAATAGAACTTTTCCTAAGTAGGCAGCTGCAAAGTAATAGTAAAGAACTAACCTAGAGTAAACTTATGATGTAAAGATTCTTATTATAATACCATTATCATATATACATACCCCCTTAAATAGGTTTTACTGTATGCATTGTGGGTGACCATATACTCAGTTCCACTGTGTCTCAGACCCCTTCCCTCTTACCTAATCCCTTAACAAACCCCTCCTGTATTTTCAACATTCATACTTTGTTAGGTAATTGCATCTTTACCCTTGCTTTTTCTGAAGTTGCGGGTTCCTCTTGGAACTTAATCTGCTTCATGAGGGGTGTCAATCTCAGTAAACACCTGTACTTGGATTACAGGTGGTCTGACTTAATTCTTCGCAATGGTTCCACCCCAACATGTCATAAAACTGCAAGACTTGGACAAGACTTGTAGTTCCTATGTTCCTTAGTTCCTTTTTCTATAAAATTAAGGAGACTGGTATTGATATCTTCAAAGGTCTCTTGTATATCTCAATCCCTAATCTTATGATCCTTGTTTTTGTGTCCTTCCTCTCTAAATCTGCAAAGAACATCTTCCTTCCTCCCCCTGGCCTCTTGAAAACCCTAGCTTTCTTCAAAGCACATCTCAAGAGTCACATGGGGTCATTTCTGGTTCCCTCAGATTTGAGTACAGCTCCCCCCTCATAGCAAAATATTTACTTTTAATATAGTTACCATATCCCTAAAGGGTTAGATGGTTTTGGGGGGGAGGATTTCCCTGATAGAATGTTAATAGGTGCAGGTCAGAGACTTCATTTTAATGTCCATATTCCCAATAGTGCTTACCAAAGACCCGTAATGTAGCAGCTGCTTAATAAATATTTGTTGAATACTTGGCAATAAAAATTATAACTAACCATCTTCATCATAGTCTAAAATTTGCAAAGTACTTTATATACATTGTCATGAAACTTTACAACAAACTTGTGATATAAATATTATAGCTTTTGTTACTCCCCCTATTTTACTGATTATAACATTGAAGCTGAGAGAATATGAATAGCTTACTCATAGTCACATAGCAAATCTCTGTGTTTTAACTTGAACCCATACTGTATAGCTCCAAGCCCAATGCTTCATACTTTGTTAACTAGATGCCTTGTCAACAAGAATGGAAAGAAGAAAGATATGAGAGATATATTTTAATAGAAAAGCTTTTGAATTTTTTCAAATAATAAATCCAATCTCTATTTAGAAACTCTATGGTTCAGCAGCAGTAGCAGAAACCAAGGGACAAACTAGGGGCCTTGGAAAGATCTAATCCTAACTTCTTACTCGGCTCACTGAGTGGCTGGCAGAATATTGACTTTTCCCACTGCCTTAATACAGTTCTTCTCTGAGAGACCTGTGGCTCTCAGCTCTTCCATCTCTTTTCTAAAAACAAAACAAAAATAATATCAAGCACTTACTGTGTGCCAAGCATTATACTAAATGCTGAGGATATAAATATAAAAAGAGAAACAGCCTTTACCCTCAATGAACTTATATTCCAATAAGAAGAAACAACTCAGAGAAAAGAATGATGGTCAGAGAAGAGATTTTTGCCTTGGTGCTTGGTAGAGTCAACAGAGATGGCAAATAGGTCCATAGGCAGTCAATTTTCACAGCCTTTACAAAATCCATTGATTTCCTTATTTGAGATAGGTGGGACTCAGCGATGAAATGACTTGCCTGTAGTTCCATAACTCAGTATTAGAGAAGGAATTTAAATGAAGATCTTTCTGATTAACAAGGCCAGAACAGTATTCACTACTCCAAACAGTCCTTCAATGGTTCTATTTAAAGAAATGTAGAAGTGGGGAAGAGCAGCTGGTTTTAAATAAAAGATTCACTAATAAATACAACCAGTGGAATCAAACTCAGATAGAAATAGAGGTTATTAAAAGAACCTCTGTTGCTCACGTAATGACTTAGAAAAACATGTATTGACACCATCTATATTCTTTTGTATTTTATGAATTTTGTTAAGTATTTTTCAATTACATTTTAGTATGTGTTGCTGGCATCTCAGGGGATAATAACAACACCTGTAACACCTCCCTCACATGGCTATTTTAAGCATCTCATAAGATGATGCCCACAACAACATTTACAAATCTGAAGGCATTATATAAATGCTAGCTGTTATTATTAATTACAGACTTCAGATGAATCTCTCAAATATGAAATAGAATGATTCTCTAGTACTATCCTTGCTCTATTTCACAAAAAGAATATTTCTTAATGACAGGATACTGAGAAATTTCCCTGTCATGCCTTAAGAAGTCACAACTCCAAATTTGCAAAATCCTGGCCCAGTGCAACATGAATACATTGAAAAGGGAAAAAGCACATTCATTGAATGCATAAGTTGGTTCCTGAATGAGAATTAGCCATTTTTGGAAGTTCTTTCAAACTATAATTTAAGGCCATGGATGCAAAATACTTGTTATATATGTCATGGGAATACTGTAGTGTTTTATTCCTTTTGGATTCCTGCTCATGTTTTGTGACTTTTGGCTTTCTGTAGAAGTAGACTACAAAAAGGTCTTGATGAGAATACTTTTATAGTGGTAGAAATACTGGCCTACTCATCCATTTCTCATCTACTTATAATTCTCACAAAGATATTGCTATCTGATACTAAGGGATTTTAGCATCTTTTTTTGTTTGTTTGTTTAACCAGCTTCTAAAAGCACCTAACTTAAGTTGAGAAATTGTATAATGTGAGAATCCAGTTTATTGTATAACTCCCTCTTCCTAACTGCTAACACCATCTGGCTGAATATTTGATAGTGAAATTCCATCTGAGTAATCTAAGGTAACAGTAGAGAAATACTAAAAACTAGAAAAACTAAAATTTTCCCTATAATACTCTAATAATTAGAGGGTAGAGCCAAGATGGTAGAGTAGAAGCATGGACCTGCTCTAGCTCTCCCCACAAAGTCCTTAAAATATCTGTAAAAAAATTACTCTAAACAAATTCTAGAGCAGACACAGCCACAAAATGACAATGAAACAGATTTCCAGACCAAGGCAGTCTGGAAGGCCAACAAGAAAGGTCTGTCAAACCAGGCTTACAGCTCAGCACAGCTCAGGATAGGACTTGAGCAGGCTTTAGGACAACAAATCACAGGGAAGCTGCTATGGTTTCCAGATTTTTCAGTCAACAAACACCAAAGATAGCTTCAAAGAAAACTCTTCCACCTGGGTGAGAGGGGGGCTTGGTCAGGTTGTAGCCCTGGCCTCAGGACAGTAGCAGCCACTGATACAGCTCTCAGACTACAGATGTTGAGGAAATCAAGCTGCTGATCTGGGTCTCAGTCCTGAGTGTGATCCTGAGGTGAGGAGGAGCACTGGCATGGCAGAGCTGGTGGTGGCTCTGGAGAGGCAATCCCACTCACAGTTCCAGGACAGAAAAGAGTGCAGGACAGGAGGGAATAAACTCTTCTGCTTTGATTGTGCCACCTTGGAACAACTAAGAGCTTAGAGGTCCCTACAGAACTGCTGCACAAAACTTCTGAAGCCTAGGGTAGTATACCCTCCATTTGACAAAGGAGTCAAAATCAAGTAACTGACAGGGAAAATGCCCAAAAGGGGGAAAAATAAGGCTATAAATGGTTACTTTCTTGGTGAAAAGGTATTTTTTATTCTTTCAGATGAGGAAGAACAAAGCATACAATCATAGGAAGACCAAAGCATATAACTAGAGGAAGAGAGGAAGGTCAAGGCTTTTCCATCTAAAGAATCCTTAAAAAATATGCAATGGTCTCAGGCTATGGAAGGTTCAAAAAGGATTTTGGAAATCAGTCAAGAGGTGGAGGAAAAATCGGGAAGAAAAATGATAGTGATTCAAGAAAATCAAGAAAAATGAGTCAACAGCTTGCTCAGAAAGACCCAAAAAACGCTGATGAAAATAATACCTTTAAAAATAGACTAACCCAAATGGCAAAAGAGGTCCAAAAAGACAATGAAGAGAAGAATGCATTAAAAAGCAGAATTGGCCAAATGAATAAGGAAGTCCAAAAGCTCACTGAAGAAAACCTTTAAAAATTAGAATGGAGCGTGTGGAAGCTAATGACTTTAAGAGAATCCAAGAAATTATAAAACAAAACCAAAAGAATGAAAAAATAGATGAAAATGTGAAATATCTCTTTGGAAAAAAAAAATTGACTTGGAAAATAGATCCAGGAGAGTTAATTTAAAAATTATTGGTCTACATGGAAACCATGATCAATAAACGAGCCTACACATAATCTTCCAAGAAATTGTCCAGGAAAACTGCCCTGGTATTCTAGAACCAAAAAGTAAAATAGAAATGGAAAGAACTCACTAAGCACCTCTGCAAAGAGATCTCAAAAGGAAAACTCCTTGGAATATTGTAGCCAAATTCCAGAGTTCCCAGGTCAAGGAGAAAATATTGCAAACAGTCAGAAAGAAACAATTCGAGTACTGTGGAAATGAAATCAGGATAACACAGGTTTTAGCAACTTCCACATTAAGGGATGGAAGGTTTTGAAATATGATATTCCAGAGGGCAAAGGAGATAGGATTAAAACCAAGAATCACCTACCCGGGAAAACTGAGTATAATACTTCAGGACAAAAAATGGAATTTCAATGAAATAGAGGATTTCTAAATGTTCTTGTTGAAAAGATCAGAGCTGAATAAAAAATTTGACTTTCGAATACAAGAATTAAGAGAAACATGAAAAGGTAAAATTTTGAATTCAAATCCGTGTGAAAGTAAATGTTGAGAACTGAAAAATAAACTATATATTAAAAATTATCTAGTAATTACATCATTAATAGTTTGTCCCTAACTGTGACTCCTTTTCATCTCCTTTGGGAAACTTCATCAAACCCAGTGTACCTCAGGATCCATAGAAGAACACTTCTCAGAATCTCTGCATTCTTGATTCTATCTAATACCATTCCACTTTTAGATTTAAACTTCTTTGCAAGTTAAGGTGCATGTTTCATCTTTCCATTTACAATGCCAGGTTCAGTTCAGAGCCCTACATATAATGGGCATCTAAAAAAATGCTTGGCAAGTTGAGTTGAGAAGCACGTAGGTGGTGCAGTGGGTGAAGTGCTGTGCCTGATGTCAAAAAGACTCAACTTCATGAGCTAAAATCTGGCCTCAGACAATTAATAACTGTGTGAGCCTAAGAAAATCACTTTAAATACCATTTTCCTCAGTATCCTCATCTACAAAATGATATCCAGAATAAAATGGCAAACCACTCCAATATCCTTACCAAGAAAACCCCAAATAGGGTGAAAAAATCAAACACAACTGAAAAATGGTTGAAAATCTGAACAACAACAAAAACTGAGATGAATTGTTTTCTGATGTGAGGTGAATACCTTCACTAATGTCTCCATTGGTTATCATTTAAAAGCATTGAAGGCCTTTCTTTGGGGTACTATGTTGCTCTGAAGTGTAAGCCCCTATATGTGCTCTTTCAGTCACGGCAAAGCAGTACCATGATATGAGAAAAGAATGCTGAATTTGGAGTAAGTAGACATGAATACAAAATCTGCCTCTGCCACTAACAATTTGTATAGTTTTGTGCAACTCACTCCAGTTCCATGTATCTCTGTTCTCTCATCTGTAAAATGTGGCAGTTGGACTAGATGGCCTTAAATACCCCCACAAATATAAATCAGCATTCCTTAGACCCTATAGCACAATCAGTTATTTTTGAGGACCTCAAAACTTATCTGCAAGTAGCATAGAAAGAAGATAAAAGGACACAAAGGGCAACTACTCCATTCTAAATCTAATTTGCATTCCCTTTTTAGGTCATAAAACTTCTGATAAGAAAGCCTCTGTGTGTGTGTGTGTGTGTGTGTGTGTGTGTGTGTGTGTGTGTGAAGCCTCTAGCAGCATTGTTAAAACTGCATGAACATTAAATCACAATTCATGAGTAAAATCTAGATTCTCACTGCCTACACATGAAAAAGAATTCTGATGGTATATGCCTCTAATTTGCTCCTTACTAATGTCAAAGCAGATCATCTTGCTCAAACCATCCTTTTCATCTTCAGTTCAAAATTCCTATCAAATCATAGTAGCTCAAGGAACATTAACTCAGTTATGTAAGTTTGATTAGTTAACTCCCCTTCAAAAATGTAATCATCATTCTGTCTCTAGCAACCATTTTTCATAAGAGTGAGGCAGCTAAAGATAAGATGTAGACTTGGAAGAGGCCTTAGATGTCATCTGGTCATATGAGAAAACTGACACCTAGGGAAAATTAATTTAAATATCCCATAGCTTAACTAAGAGAACCTGGACTCAAACCAAAATTTTCTAACTCCAAATCTGCTATGATTTCCAATGAAACATGATAGCCTGTGGATGAGAGAAGATGAAGGTGGAACTTGAAATGGAATTTCTAAAGGATTCTTTGTGATTTTGAAACAGTTTCTAAATATTCATTTGTGATGAATTTTGTGCTTTATTAACAAATGGATATTAATTTATTAGTTTCATAGACTATGTCAGTTTCATAGAATATGTCAGTTTCATAGAATATGTCAGTTTCATAGCATACCAAAAAACTGAATTCGATAGGTCTCTCATAGAGTCAGTCATATACTATTCTCCAATTAAGATAGTTTTTTTATAATTTTACTTATTATATGTTCACTGTATATAAAATTTTAGCAAATATACTTCACTGTATACTCGTAGCAGAGAAAGAGGTACTAGAAGAAATGCTGTAAGATAATTTCCTAAACCACAGATCCTTGTCTGTAATAGATTGGCACTATACTGTAGCTCTAAGAGAAAAGGAGAGAGTATGTTTAGATAAATTATTAATATGAATAACTGACTGCTATAAAACTATTGTTTTTTATGGAAATTGTTCCCACAATTCTTTGTCCAATGATCTGAAAACAAGGTCTTAGCTATCACTTAAGGTTTCATTTAAAACTTATTCAAAATGACATTTCTTAAAGAATTACAGAATATTAGGCTGGAGCAGTTCTTATGTATTTTCTTTCATTTTATAGCTAAGAGGAGAGAAGTTAAGTATGGTCTGAATATCCTAGATCTGGTTAATAGTATCTGAGTTTCCTGTTTACCATTCATATATGCTTGTTCATTTTATGTCTTCTGGGAGCTAGTAGCGTGAGCTGGAATATATAGTAATATATTATTTTGAATGGTTTATTTTTTTAAAAAAGAAGCTGCACATATTCCTGATTATTCTTCATTGCATTTGCCTGAAGAAATGTGCATTGCTATATTACTACCAAATAATAAAAAAGACAACTAATTCCTGTCATAATATGGGTACATTCCCATTTTTACTGCATGTGGTTTGGCAATGGTACTTCATTTAGCCCTGAGTCAATTAGATTTCTTCTATATAAAAGTACCGATTGAACACTGGTGTTTGATCTTTCAACCTGACTTGACCATTGAGTACAGTGTGAACCTAATCATGAATATAAAGTCAATTTAAATGATTTTCTATTAAAAGTTTAAATGAAAAATGAATTATTTAATTTATGGCATTATAACAGTCCTGGTAAAATAAAAAAAAAAACTAAGAACTAAGAAAACTAAGGAAAAAACTAAGAACTCAGAAAACTAAGAAAAAACTAAGAAAAAATGTTTTACGTAGTGAAAAAAATGCAATATAAATATGGAAAATGGGTTTTTTGAGCTATCACCTTCTGGAGTAAGGCAGAAATCAAAAGTCCAAAATTAATAACTTTCTTTTTGTCTAGATGACTGTTTCAGTTTGTGATCTTGACTCCAAAAGGAGTTTTTCTACAGTCTATTTACTTATTATTGAAATCATTCTCAATTCACTGCTGAACAATTTATCATTTTACATAAATGTTTATTAATGTCTTGTTTTTTAAGTATCAAAGTTCTCACAACTTTACCTTCCCCTTTCTCCTCCCATAGAACAAATGATATTTTCTAATTACAGAAAGAGAGACAAAGAGGAAAGAGGAGAGGAAAAAAACAGCAAAAGACACCAATATATTGAAAAAGTCAGAAAATATATTGAAATGTGGAACTTCCACCTCTGTGAAGAAGGGAACTAAAGTTGTATGCTTATATCTGCCTATTGGAATCATTTTTCAATTTATGATTCTGAGAAATTAATTTTTTACTTTTGTGGAGTTATATAATCATGTTTATTTTTTTTAATCTGCTTATTTCAGTCTGATCAGATCATGTCATTCCAATTCTCTATTCATTGTATTTGATGTTTCTAATAGCTTAGCATTTGTTATTCCATGTAAATCATGCACCACATTTTATTCACCTATTCCATAACTGATTGAAATTTACTTTGTTTCCAATCCTAAGGAATCAACTAAAAAACTAATTGAAATAATTAACAATGTTAGGAAAGTTTCAAGCTATAAAATAAATCCACATAAATATTAGAGTTTCTATATATTACTAACCATGCCTAGGTGCAGGTGATAGAGAAATTCCATTTAAAATCACTGTAGATAATATAAAATATTTCGGAGTCTACTTGCCAAAAAAAACCCAGAAACTCTAGGAACACAATTACAAAACACTTTTCACACAAAATCATATCTAAATAATTGGAAAAATGATTGTTGCTTATTAGGCTGAATTAATATAATAAAATGACAATTCTATCTAAATTAATTTACACATTAAGTGCCATACCCATTCAACTACCAGCACATAATTTTATCAAACTAGAAAAAATAATAACAGAATTCATCTGGAAGATCAAAAGGTCAAGAATATCAGGGGAATTAATGCCTTAACAAATCTAAAACACATTATTAGCAAGAGTCATCAAGAGTACTTGGTATTGACCAAGAAATAGAGTGGTGGATCAGTGGAGTAGTTTAGGTACACAAGACACAGTAGTCAGTAACTATGATTATCTACTGTGTGATAAGTCCAAAGACTCTAGCTTCTGGAATGAGAACTGATTTTTGACAAAAATTGCTAGGAAAGCTGGAAAATACTATGAAAGAAACTAGGCATAAATCAACATCTTGTACCCTATACCAAGATAAAGTCAAAATGGTTACATGATTTAGACACACAGGGTGATGCCATAAGCAAATTAGGAAAATATGGAAGAGTTTACCTGTCAGATCTATGGAGAAAGGGACAAATTATCACCAAATAAGAGAGAATATTATGAAATGGAAAATGGATAATTATGATTATGTTAAATTTAAAAAAAAAAAGTTTTTGTACAACAAAGTCAATGGAGCCAAGATTAGAAGGGAAACTGGGAAAGTTTTTTTTTTATAAGAATCTCTGATAGAGGCCTCATTTCTAAAATATATAGAGAACTGAGTCAAATCTATACGAATCCAAGTACTTGCCCATTCATAAATGGTCAAAACATATTAATAGGCAGTTTTCAGATGAAGAAATTAAAGTTTTCTATAGTTATATGAAAAAAATTATCTAAATCAAATACGGATTAGAGAAATGCAAATTAGAACAACCCTAAGGTACTACCTCATACCTGTCAGACTGGCTAATATGACAAAAAAAGGAAAATGATAAAAGTTGGAGAAACCATTCTGGAGAACAGTTTTGAACTGTATCTGATGGGCTATAAAACTGGGCATTCCCTTTGATCCAGCAATAACTACTAGATTTATATCCCTAAGAGATCAAAAGAAAAAAGGAAATGGACTAACATATACAAAAATATTTATGGAAGCTTTCTTTGGTGGCTAAGAATTGGGGATTTAGGGGTTGCCCATCAATTGGGGAATGGCTGAACAAGTTATATGAAAGCTTTGGAACACTACTGTTCCATAAGAAAAATGAGCAGGCAGATTTCAGGAAAAAACTTGGAAAGACTTAACATGAACTTATGCTAAGTGAAGTGAGCAGAACCAGGGGAACATTTCACATGGTAACAGCAACATCATACAAGAATCATCTTTGGTAGACTTCGCTCTTTTCAGGCATATCTAAGATAATTGCAAAAGACTCAAGATGGAAAGAGCTTTCCATGCCCATAAAAAAGAAATATGGAGTACACATACAAACTGAAACATACGAATCTCTCTCTCTCTCTCTCTCTCTCTCTCTCTCTCTCTCTCTCTCTCTCTCTCTCTCTCTCTCTCTCTCTCTCTCTTCCTCTCTCCCTCTCTCTCCCCCTTTCCTTTTTCTTTCTCCTATTTTTTCTTTTGTTCTGATTCTTCTTTCACAACATGACTAATGTAGAAATATGTTTAATATGATTGTATGTGTATAGCCTATATCAGATCACATGGCATCGTAGGGAAGGAGGAAGAGAAATATTCAGAACTCAAAATCTTATAGAAGTTAATGTTGAAAATTAAAAATAAAATTTTAGAAAGGCTGTTCAGACATACTGGGTGCTGCCAAATCTCACTACTGCTTCCAATAAGAAAATAACCTTATGACATGGGCTACCTACACGTAGCATTGTGACTACAGCTCCAGTGTATCAATATCTGATGTTTCATCACTTGCCTGTTACTACAGGACTTTGAGTCAGGTGAAAATGGTAAAATGGCATAGATAATGTCTTTTGATTAATGCACAAATTTGAGTTAAGTGAGGCAGAGTAGTGCTGAAGTCATCTGCCTTACTCTCTCTTCCAGAGTCATCACAGTCCAATGGTAAGACAAAATGAGTGGTGATGGCTCAAGATGCAGTGGATGACCTTCAGGTCTTCAATGTCTAACCAAGGTCTAAGAGTGCCATGAATGTTTCAGTTGCCTTTATGGCAGTTGGAATAATTTCTTCTCAACTGCCCATTTCACCAGAAGTCTTCACACGATTGGGGTAGATACTAACCTCAACTTGGTTTACCCCGTCTGCTGAAATAGTTTATCAGGATGTGGCTGCTGTGCAAGTTAGAGCTTCTTGGAGCCACAGTGGAGAATTAAATGGATTAGGGAAACATCAGAGGTGGAAAGCAACCCTGAAAAGGCTTTAGACAAGAGGTACTAGTCTTCCCTAAATATACCTTACACCCCATTTACTGAAAATAAAAATACAACAATAGTAATTGATTCTTTTACAATGTTGCAGTAAAATGTAATCGATTTAGTGGACACAAACAGAAAGACACAAATTCATATGTAGACACAAAAATGAAATCCTAAACAATAAATAATTCAAAAAACAAATCAGCAACAAAGGTTATTCAAAAGAAAATGATAAAGAGGAAGCAATGCATGAAAAGTTCTGGGATGAAGCTAAAACAACCCTCCAAGGGAAAATTATATATCTAAAACCATAACACAATAATAAAAAAAGAGGACTGAAGACCATCTCTGTTTTTAGTGAATCTTAAAAATTGATAGTCAATGAAGTAAAAAATGCACAAAAGAAGAAATATTGAAAAATACAGAAAACAATTAAACTGGAAGCTGAAAATACTATACAAAAGATTAAGAAAACTGAAAGCTGCTTCATTAAAAAGACTTGCAAAATCGAAAAAGCTTTGACTAATCACCCGAGAAAAGAATAGTGCATGAAACCAACAAAGAAACAAAGAAGCAAGATGAAATTCACAAAACAAAATAAAAGAAAACAGTGTGAGAACATGCTTTGTAGTTACATGCTAACACAACTGACTACCTGAAAACAATCTAAAAAAGAATTCCTTTTTTGTTGAAATTAGCAGGGAAACCGAAAATCAGTACAGGGGAAATTAGGTGTAGTTGAGCAACTTACACAATATTCCACAATCAATTTAAAATTTATTTTTTATCTAGTTCTGAGAGGAGGTTGTGATTGCCCCTCCACATTATAGTTTTACTATTTCTTCTTATAACTCATTTAACTTCTCATTTAGGATTCTGAATGCTCTGTAACTTGATACATATATATTTAGCATCTGTATTACTTCATTGTCTATGGTACCTTTTAGTAAGATGTAATTTTCTTTCTTATCTCTTTTAATTAGATCTATTTTTTGTTTTTGCCTTGTCTGAGATCAGGATTGCTGCCCCTTCATTTTTTTTTTACTAGCTGAAATGTAATATATTCTACTCCAACCTTTTGCTTTCACTCTGTGTATGTATTTCTGCTTCAGAAGCAAACATAAGAAAAATGAGAACTCCACAGTGTTTACCAGTGGGATAGCTTATTCATCTCTAAAAACCAGCATTTATTTCCATCAAAAGTAAAGTACAAGTGAATCTTAGGTCTTGGATCAGAAAGAAGGCAGATGAAATTCAGTTTTATGCTGATAGTAACCCAAAAAACTTTTATGATCACCTTAAGCCTATTTATGAGACAAAAACTATGATGCTCTCAAGTGCTAAGTTCTGATGAAGCCACATTTCTTAGTGATAAGTACATGATCCTAGAATGATGGGTTGAATACTTCAACAGTATTCTCAGCAGACCATCATCAATCAATGCTGAAACCACTGACCATTTACCTCAGGTTGAAGTCAGTTCCTCCCTACATGAAGTTCCAGTTGAAGAAGTTTTGAATACCATTAGGTTCCTTTCATGTGGTGAAGCACCTGGTGTTGATTCTATTTCAGTAGAGATTTATGAGGGGAGAGGATAGTCCATTACCCATACAAAAGCTGACTGAAATTTTCTGAATTATATGACAAGATGAGGTTATCCCTCAGGAGTTCAAGGATGTATTTATTGTCCATGTCTATAAAAGGAAAGGAAAGAGATTGCCCTGTGACAGTCACAGTGAGCGAGTTCTCTCTCTCTCTCTCTCTCTCTCTCTCTCTCTCTCTCTCTCTCTCTCTCTCTCTCTCTTCTCTCTCTCTCTCTCTGTCATTGCTGTCAAGATTATTGCCAGGTTTCTCCTTAATAAGCTAAACCTTCACTTGGAAGATGTTCATCTACCTGAGAATCAATGTGGCTTCAGAAAGGGTTGAGGAGTAGTCAATATGGCATTTGCTGCCTAACAATTCCAGAAGGAATGGCAGAAGCAGAATAGAAATATGTGCACAACATTTATAGATCTGACCAAGGCCTCTGACACTGTCAGTCATGAGAACTTATAGAACGTTATGTCACAATTTGGTTGCCCAGAGAAGTTCCTCAGTATTGTATGTTGATTTCATGACAACGTGCTTTCCTGGGTTTATGTTCTTGTGATTTCCCCTTCAGTGGTGTGAAATAACGCTATATGCTTGCTCCCATGCTTTTTAGCATGATATTTTCAGTCATATTGTCAAATGCCTTCAATGAGGATGAACTCATCAAGGTCAACCATCATACTGATGGTAAATTTTTCAACTTGAAAAGGCTACAAGCCAGACCTAAAATGGAGGGAGTGTTGGTTCACATTTTTTTTTGTTTGCAGATAATTGTGCAGTCTCTGAAGCTGAGATGTAACATACAAGGATTGATTCTCTGTTGCTTATGTTAATTTTGGCCTAACAAGTAACAATAAGAAAACACAGATGCTCCATCAGCCAGCCCCACACCAACCATATGTGGAAATGTAGGTTGCAGAAAATGGAGAAGTTCTGAGTGCTGTGGATAAGTTCAATTGTTTACTTACCTTGGCAACATACTTCCAGGGGTGTACACATTGATAATGTGATTGACACACACACACATTGTGAGAGCTAGCTCAGTCTTTGGGAGGCTCTGAAGAAAAGTATGGATGAGAGGAGATCTTAGACTGACAACCAGCTGAAGGTCCACAGAGTCATTATGTCAACTTCATTGTTGCATGCCTGTGAAACCTGGAAAGTATACCAGCACCATGCCAGGAAACTGAATTCTTTTCCCATTTGAATTGTCTTAGAAAGATCCTGATGATCATCTTGCAACATAAGGTACCAGACACTGAGATCCTTACTCTAACTAAAATGCTAAGCATTCAAACTCTACTGCAAAGAGTGCAACTCTAACGGGTTGACCACATTGGTCAAATGCCAAATATAATCTTGCCCAAAAGAATCGCTGAAAGAGAGCTCGCACAGGGCAAGTGATCTCCTTGTTAGAAAAAGAGATACAAGGACACTTTCAAGGTCTCTCTTAAAAATTTTGGAATTGCTTGCATGATGTGGGAGACACTGGCATAAGACTGTCCAGCATGGCATTCCCTAATCAGAGAAAGTGCTGTGCTCTGTGAACAAAGAAGAATTGAAGAAGCTCAAAAGAAACACAAAATGCATAAATTTAGAGAATCTACCTTAAAAGTTCACATGGACTATTTGTATATGACCTATATTAGAGCATCTGAGGTCATATTTCTCTGATCAGTCATGGTGGACACCCTGCAACTTGACCCTAACCTAGGGGTTTCATTTTGGCCCTCTTCAATAATGGATAGCAACCTAACAACCGTATCTGTGCCTTAATGCATGGCAAATATTTGTCAACGTTCAATTTGCTAAGTAATACGTTTATTTTTTAGCAGTTCCATTAAAGGGATACTACATGGTTTTAGTTCCTGTTTATTCAAAACTTTGATAGATACCATGTTTGTCCTTTTGTTAATCTCCATTTTAGCATTGTCTAAAACTAAGAAAGAAATCTTTAAAGTCTGTTGCCATTACTATACCATTGTCTATATCCTTATATATTTCACTTAATTTTTCCTTTCTAAATTTAGATGTTATACATTTAATGTTCATATTATTTCAATGTGTATGACTTCTTTCAACAATATATTTTGTTTTCCTATTTTTCCCAATTTTTACCTTATTGTAGATATTTCCATTCCATTACTTACCATGGCCTTGATTAGCATGTATGACATATTTTCTTCTATCTTCATTCTCCCCTCTCCATTTTTATGTATTCACTGATTCTGCATTTCAGTCCCTCCAAAATAGAGAAAAACAAAATCAATAATTACCTCCCCTACAACAACCCTTCAAAATGATGATTGACCTATCAGCATGCTATGAGATATGGTTCAAAGTATTTCTAGTCTATTATTTCACCATCACTTCTTAATTTAAGTTCCACTTTCACCACAGTCTTTTTTGTACTTTTCAGAATAAAATCTTTTAATGATCCTCCGTTGTGATTTTGTTGCTGTTTTTGCTTTTAATCCCATATGTATTTTTCTTTTCTTTTCCCCATGTGGCAATATCTATTGTTATTACTGTCTTCTGTGTTTTTTTTCTTTCATGTGTTTCTGTCCTCTGCAGTATTTATACAGCAAATAATCTTATATATTTATTATGTGTATTATTGCTTTTTCTCATATTGTCTTTTCTTTCATAATATTTGTGTTTTCATCAGTGTTTTCTCTTTCATTTCTTTGGAGATACTTCTCCCTGTTGACTCACTTTTTTCCCTCTTTTGCTATTATTTCTGCTTTACAGGCCCTGATGTCTGTTTTCACAATTCTTATTTCTTCCCTGAATTGCTTGGGAACATTCTACTATGCTACATTGATCCCTTGGGAATTTACAAGTTGTTTTGCCTCCACAAGCTTTAACTTATTTATTTTTTGTCATGTAATACCTAGTGAAAGATATTTGGGCTAAATTTAGATATTCTGAAGGCAATTTTATCTTCCTTTTTTTCACCTTTTCACTACCAATTTTTGCACTTTTAGTCATGGTTTTAAGTGAGTTTTCTTTCTCTTTATATCTTTGGTGATTTTAAGATTTTTTTTTTTGTTTTCTTCCTTATAATCCCCTGTCACTCCCTTTCTAACTCTTTCCCCTTTGATAGCAGATTTCCTGAAGGCTTAATCTCAAAACTATCTCAGCTTCCTCTCATTCTAGATAGTTCACATTTCATCAGACTTAGTTCTTTCCCCAAGTGACTTTTGGGAATCCTAAATGTCTATGGCCACCAGTCCTGGCACAGTTCCCCACACATGCTTTTGTAATTCTGGTGCTCTACTTACCACAAATGCATTAATTCCTTAGTTCTCTGACTGTGTAATACTACAGTTTTGCAGATTGCTACTCTAGACAAAGTCAGCTTGCCTTTTTCCTATAGCACTACCTTTATCGGATGGGGGAAAAGGTGTATAAGTCAAGCTGACTTCTGTTGTTTATTTTTGCAAAATGTGTAGATGAAGACAGGAGTAGGTGGAGGAAGGATGCTGGTGAAGGCTGAAGCAATAGCAAGTGAACTGCTGAATGGATCCCAGAGCAAAAGTCTATAGATTATATTGTGCAGTCCCAAGTAAATGAGAACTGACAAAGGAATTTGCCTTCTCTTCAGATAATTCATTAACTTGATAGCTTATTACATTTCTTAGTATCTTAGCCAGTGGAGATAGTCATTTACTTTATCTCTTTAGCATAATTGTAATTTTGCAGAGTTCTGTGTGATCATGTGGATCAGAGAAAATATCCATCTCATTGATCACACATTCCATAAGACTATTTCTTCAATTTTAATAAATGTTATTATGGTTTGTCTTTACATTTCATTCATGTCTTTAAGTCCCTGACAGATTCAAACCACTTTGTAACAGAGAAAAACAATGAATCAAAAACATGTAATGTAGTACCTATATCTGTCAATGTATAAAATGTCATTATTCAATAGTTATGTGAGTCTGCCATGATGGTGCAGGTATATTTCATTTTAATTTCTCTAAAATTTTCATTTTTTCAATTATTCAGAGTTCAACTTCCTCTTAGTGAATATAGTGTAAACTTTTTTCTTAATTCTACTTTCTTTTTGCTCTGTATCATTTCATATAAATTTTCCCATGTTTCTCTGAATTGTTCATATTCATATTTTATTACTACACCAAATATTTTTATGTTCATATATAATAATTTGTTATTACTATTGTTGTTGTTGCTTTTATTATATTCATTCCATGTTCAGTAGGTATCTTTTTGCTTTTAGTCCTTTTCCACAGCAGAAGTTGAAGACATAAATATTTCACTATGTATTTGACCTTTGTTTTTGTCTTTAACATCTTTGTGGAATAGAATAGTGAAATTATCTGATTCAAATAATCCTAGAGCCATAGAATTGGAGCTTAAGGAGATTCCAGGGATCAACCCCTGCATTTTTTCAGATTTATAAAGTGAAGTTAAAAGAAATAGAGTGATTTGCTTATGATCTTACAGATCATAAGCATCAGGGTTAGTATATGAATGTAAGACCTCTGACTCCAGGGAAAGATTCTTTCCACAGGGTATCTCACCTAGGGCTATGAACAAATTAGCTGCTTCTCTTGGATAAATCCAAATCTAAATCCAGAGTACTTAGACCATTGCACAATTTTATTCATAGTGAATTGGCATGCAAAATCTCCATTGTCACCCAACCCAAATCCACACAACTGACCATTCCCATATTTTGGCATTTTTGTCAATTTAAATAGCATTAAGGGGAACTTTAGAGTTGTTGCAATTTTCATTTTTCATGATTTGGATCATGATTTCAGATAGTCATTTATAGCTTGGAAATCTTTATGAGAAAATCATCCAGGGAGGAGAGCCAAGATGGCAGAGTAACAGTGCAGACTTTCTAGAATGCTCCCCCCAAGCTCTGGCAAATACCTGTAAAAAAATAACTAAACAAATTCTGGAGTTGCAGAACCCACAGAATGATGGAGCTAAGTCAATCTTCAGCCCAAGACACCCTGGAAGGTTACCAGGAAGTGTCTACCACATCATGCTGGGAGAACAGCACAATCAAATGTGGGACAAGCCAGCACAGACAGCACCCGAGCAGGTCCTGGGGGGACTGAATCTCAGCCACCTCTGGTGGTTTCCAGACTTCATGACTCCAAAATGAAAAAAAAAAAAAAAAAAAAAAAAGATTGGAAGATCAGGGGAAAAATCCTGTGGGAACTGTGTGAAAGAGTAGAGTGGGCTGGCCCCAGCAGAAGAGTAACAAAGACACCTGTAGCAACCACAGCAGCAGCAAGGGCTGCTGCATCCACTGTTCTTGGAGCACTAGGCCCACAGAATGTGGGTGGATCAAGAGGCTGACTGTACAACTCCACAGGAAGTGGAAAACTACCTTGACAAAGAGCTTACAAGTCAGGTAAATGGCTGGATAAATGAGCAAAAACCAGGAAAAGAATCAAACTATAGAATCTTATTTTTGTGAGAAGGAAGACAAAAACATGAAAATAGAAGAAAACAAAGTCAAAGCTCTGCCATTCAAAGCCTCAAAGAAAATATGAATTGGTCTCAAGTCATGAAAGAGCTCAAAAAGTATTTTGAAACTCAAGTAAAAGAAGTAGAACAAAAATTGGGAAGAAAAACGAGAGTGATGCAAGAAAATCATGAAAGGCAAGTCAATTACTTGCAAAAGGATACCCAAAAATACTGAAGAAAGTAACACTTTAAAACTATAGATTGACCCAAATGACAAAAGAGATCCAAAAATTCAATAAGGAGAAAAATGCTCTAAAAAGCAGAATTGGCCAGATGGAAAAGGAGGTCCAAAATATCACTGAAGGAAAGAATTCCTTAAAGATTAGAATGGAGCAGATGGAAGCTAATGACCAAGAAAATAAAAAAAATATATAAAATGAAACCAAATGAATGGAAAAAATATCAGACAATGTGAAATATCTCATGAGAAAAACAACTGACCTGGACAATAGGTCCAGAAGAGACAATTTTAAATTTTTGGAGTACCTGAAAGCCATGATCAAGAAAAAGAGCCTAGACATCATTTTTCAAGAAATTATCAAGAAAAACTACCCTGATCATCTAGAACCAGAGGATAAAATAAATATTGAAGGAATCCAGCAACCACTTCCTAAAAGTAATCGCAAAAGGAAAACTCCTATGGTGGATGGCCTGTGTCCATACATGGCTCAGTGAAGTGGTTGAAGAAAAGAGTCACAGGAGGTGGGGAAAGATAGACCAATTCCATTTATTGATCTGAGGGTTAGGGTTTATATAGACAAAGTGTTGCAAGTCTAGGTGACATTCTGCTCCATCTCCTGTCCCAGCAATTAAATCAATCAGGGTGATTAAATCAGTCTTATAAGACTGATTTCATCAGACTGTGAGCCTAGGGGCATCTATTTTACATATCCCTTGTTTTCTGTAATTCTCTTGTCTCACAGAGACAACAACATCTTGGGGGGGGAGGGGTGCATGGAGAGCCATTCCAGATGATAATGAGCACAGTCTCCAAGAACAGTTTCCCCTAAGGTTTATCCTGATCTTGTCAACCACATTCCACCCTGGCCCTCAACAAACTCTTAGGAATATTGTAGGCAAATCCAGAGTTCCCAGGTCAAGGAGAAAATATTGCAAGCAGCCAGAAGAAACAATTCAAGTATTTTGGAAATATACAGTGGATAACAAAAGGTCCAGCATCTTCTACTTTAAGGGATCATAGGCCTTGGAATATGATATTCCAGAAGTCAAAGAATCTAAGATTAAAACCATGAGTCACTTACCCAACAAAGAAAATTATGTTATTCAGAGGGAAAATGATTATTTAATGAAATAGAGGACATTCTTGTTGAAAAGACCAGAGCTGAGTAGAAAATTTGACTTTGAAACACAACAATCAAGAGAAGAATGAAAAGGTAAACAGGAAAGAGAAATCATGAGAGAATTACTAAAGTTGAATTGTTTACATTTCTGTGTGGAAAAATAATATTTATAACTCTTGAGACTTTTCTCAGAATTGGGGTAGTTGGAGGGATTATATACATATATACAGAGGGCACAGGGTGGGTTGAACAGGAAGGGATGATATCTAAAAAATTAAATTAAGGAGTGATAGAGGAATATATTGGGAGGAGAAAGGAAAGGAGAAATATAATGGGGCAAATAATCTCACATAAAAGAGGCAAGAAAAAACTTTTTCAATGGAGGGGAAGAGGGGGGAGGTAAAAGGGAAATAGTGAACCTTACTAATATCACATCTATCTTACACTACAGGAAAGTAGGGGAGAAGGAGATAAGCAGGGTGTAGGGGGATAATAGAAGAGAAGAGGGGATAATTAGAAGTAAACACATTTGAAGAGGGATAGGGTCAATATAGAGAATGGAATAAATGGGGGGCATATCCCAATAAATGGGATAGGATGGAGGGAAATATAGTTAGTCTTTCACAATATGACTGTTACGGAATTGTTTTGCATAACTACACATGTATAACTGATATCAAATTCCTTGTCTTCTCAGTGGGAATGGGTGGAGAGTGAGGAAGGGATAGTAGTTGGAGGACAATGTTTTTAAAATGAAAGTTAATAATTATTCTTACATGCAACTGGAAAATTACATATACAGGTAATCGTGTGTAGAAATCTACCTTGCCCTAAAAGAAAATGGAGAAGATCAGGATAAGAGAATGGAGAGGTGTGATAGAAGAGAGGACCAATCACACTGTCTTAGGGTGAGTGGGGTGGAGAGAAGAGGAGAAATCTTGGTACTCAAAATCTTATGGAAATGAATGTTGAAAACTAAAATTAAATAAATTTATTAAGAAAAGAAGAAAATCATTCATATCCTTTGAAGGCATGTCTTATAATATTACACATTTGCCTCAGCATCCTTAAATGGCCCATAATCAGGAGATTAAAATTAAAGCAATTGAAAGAAAAATATTAATTTCCATGATTCCTAGCAATGTTGCTCTCTCCTTTCAAATTAAAACATTTCATATTTAATATATCACAGCAACACTTCAAGGATAAAGGCATTAATGGAAGGTATAAAGAAAATTCTCTGTGCACCAAAGTGAAGATTTAGAAGATAGTTATATTTTCATTAATGTGTGAAGTGAATTCTTAGCATAACTATTATTGTTATTAACAGAAAATGTACACACAATTCCTTCTTCAATGATTTGAAAATTCGCTCTATGCTATAAATCTAATGAACTAATACTGCCAATTAAAAAAAAAAAAACACTTTCAAGATGGAAGTGGATAGAAGGTCACTCTTAGAGTCAGGAAAACTGACTTTCAAATCCTTAGGTACGATGCAAGTCAAGTGAATGTGGGCAAATCACATTAATTTTCAGTTCCTCCAAAGATCTCTCTAAAACAGGAGTTCTAAAACCAGTCAGTGAGGTTTTATATATGTATGTATGTATGTATGTATATATGTATGCAATGTGTATATATATACACATATATACACACACATATACATATATATATGTTGTTTGTATGTGTGTATATATACATGTATACCAATATGTGTGTATTTACAATGCATATATATATATATATATATATATATATATATATATATATACATATATACATTCTTAGCTGCACTGCAATGTAATTGACTTCATTTGTAATCTTGTGTGGTTTTTTTATGCATTTAAAAACAGACTTCACCAGACAGCCCTGAAGGAACCTTTGTTGATGTTTAGTCATTTTTCAATCAAGTCTGATTCTTTATGACCTCATTTTGTAGCCAGGGGAATCAGGAAGTGGAGGTGGAATGGAAAAGCATCCCAGGTTGTCTTTATTAAATGTATTTGTATATTAAAAACCTTTTATGCAATCAAAATTAGTCATTTTGTCTTCATTGCCCTCTTCCTTCCTTGTTTGGTCAGTGACTTTTCTCCTATCTCCAGAAATGTTATGTAGTTTTTTCCATATTTCTCTGATTTGTTTATGGCATGATCTTCTTGCTGATGTGTAAGAGTCAGTTCCCCCCAGCTCATGAGAGCAAATTGTTAAATGTTTAGTATGAGCATTTATACACGCACAAACAACAAATGCTTCAAATCAAAACTAGATTTAAGAATGTTTTAGAAAAAAATGTAAATCATGTAGATTAAAAGTGTGTTCTACAAAGAATTTTTTCCCCTCAGCGTGTTGCTTGTTGAACTTTTATCAACACATCTCTCTATCTAGTTCACATACAGGAATTTGGAAATGTTCACTATACATGATGTGAGGTATTCATAAAAATATATTTTCTTCCATCCTACTGCTTATTTTCCTCACCATTTTTGTTTCAAATAATATGTCCTTATTCCTTATTTCATTAGCTGAGGTCTTTTTGCTTACAAAATATTTACCAGAGTATTAGATACATGTGCTTCTGTATGTTTTACAGCTAATCTGTTCCACTGATTGACCTCTCAGTTTTTAAACTAATGCAAAATTATTCTCATAGTTCCTTAGCTTATTAGATCCCCCGCCTGCATAACTCATTAGATCTCCCACTTGCAAACCTGTTAGATCTTCCACTTGCATAACTTCAGGGATTAGTTCATGGTTTGAATGTCAGTCTAACACTATCATTCACGCTTTAGGGACTTTGAATACACTTGGAGTACCTAAATTATTTTTTGTACTAATTATGTTGGTTTGTTTTTTAACATGAGAATTTTTAGAATGCATTGCCTCTAATCCAATAAATGAAAATAATAAATAGGAATACAAAATGTTCATATGGTGGAAGAAAGTCTAAACAGCATGTAGACTGTTTTCAGGTGTGAGTTTACTTTTCATCCCCTTAAATACACTCAAGTTTAAGCTTATTTTCCCCTGATTTAATTTGCCTGCATTTTGAATGGACTCCAAGCTGTTCACACATATGCTTTCTTACACTTAACCTATTAATCCCCTCTATTGACAGAGAATCTTTTCTACTGCCTAACCCATTTGTTGAGGCTCATTTTCTAGCTCCAAGTTCTGCTTTTCATTGCCTTTTCATTTGCTGCATTGTTAGTATATGTTCGAGGAGAAAATGCTGACATACAAATTGGAAGTCATTCAGTAACTTTCTATACATACATATTTTCTTTCAAATTGAATCTCTGAAAGGATTATAGGGTGAATGTGAACAAATCTGTTGAAAATTGTGGCATGTCCTTATCTTATTCACATCTTATAGATAATCTTCTCTTTACCCATAAGTAGCTATGAAATTGGATGGCCTGTTTTATTTTTATGCATATTTCTGAGAAACTAAATGCAGACTCTCTCAGTGCCCTTTGTTTGAAAAGTTTTTAGCATGCACTTAGAATCATTCAATCATCCCATTATTGAGGAGGCAGGGAAGTTTGGGAACATGTTATTATTCGTGGGTAATTTGCATGATTGTGAACCTTTGTCCTATGGCATCCTGAGCTAATCTAGCTTCTCTTCCAAAAACAGAATGAAATCACTCATAGAAAGTGTCTTCCAAGTGTCTGCATCTATGCAATGCCAAAGGAAATAACTGGGAGCTGAAAAACTCCATCACATTGGGTATTTGCTAATACAGAAAAACAAAAAGGTAGTTATTTTACTAAAGTCATGCAAGGCAACTTGCTAGATTTGGAGTTGGGAAGACATGAGTTCAAATTCTGACTTAAATACTAACTATGTTATCCCAGAAAAATCACATCCTCTCTGAGCCTTAATTTCTTCATCTATAAAATAAAGGTGTTGAACTTAATGAATGCTAAGGTTCATTCCAGTCTAACCATATGATAAGATTCTCATTGATTTCTCTGAGGAGAAAGAGAAAGGGTGATGCTGATGGTATTTGCTTGTTTTTGCAATGAAAAACAAAGAACAAAAAGTTGAATTATTTCTGACTCTTCCTTTTTCATTATACCTCACATCTAATCAATATTGCATCCCAAATATCTATCATCATTACCAGTGCCTTAACTTGGAGTTTACTCCTTCGTTGTCCATTATCTCAACTCTTGCAATAATCTCCTTTCTTACAATAAGACCTTAAGGGTCTCCACCATCTAATTCATCCTATCCAACTTTAACACATTAATGTTCCTAACATATATATGTGTATGCAAATAAACACTCCCACTATATGTGTGTATATATGTATATATATGTATGTATGTATGTATGTATGTATGCAAATAAGCGTACTGCCACACTGGTCAAAAATCATTAGTCTACTATTTGCCAAATTCCTTATTCTGACATTCAAATCTTTCCATAATCTCCCTTTAACGTACTGCTTCAGCCTTTTCTGACAGTACTCCTCCATTTGCATTTTACATTTCACTTAAACTCCATGACATATTTCCTTGAACACATACTGCCTTTTCAAGCCTCACTCAGAATGTCCCTTATCAAATCCATTATCCCTTTTAATATCTTTCCATCTTTTCCTAAAGACAGATCACTTATTCCTCAAGGCTCAATTTTCTCCTGTGTAAACTTCCATGATTTTTCCAGATCAGAGGGATCCCTGTATTGTGTAACTTGGAATATTCACAAATATCTAACCTATTTTAATTTATATTATATTCACCTCTATGGATTAGCCAGTCCAGTGAGATTTTAACTTCTTGTGGGAAAAGACTAGATATTGTCGATATTTTTATGTAGTCCAACAAATATAATATATTGCGTTTAGTAGGGATATAATCAATGATATTAGTGATTTTAATATAAATATCACATAGCCATTTAGAATATATTGTGAAATATGGAACTATATAATTATTGTAGCTTAATTTCTGCTAGACTGCTTTCTGATTTCCCTTGCATTCCCTTGTCTTATACAGATTGCTACCTTAAGTAATTTATGCATTCCAACACTGGGTTATTGAATCCAGTATTTGCCATTGTCTTTTGTCAAGCTTGTTCTGCTGATCTCTCCACTTTTTTTTGAAAAGCAATCCCAGATGGTTTTGATGATTCCTGTGTTATAATAGAATCTGAGGTCTGGAAGTGCTATTTCCCCTTTGTCCCTGGCTCTTTTCTTCATTTCCCTTGATATTCTCTTTGGCTTTTTTCCAAATGAATTTTATTTTCTCTCATTCTATAAAATATCCCTTTGGTAATTTGATTGGTTTAGAATTAAATGTGCAAATTAACTTGTAATATCCTTATTTTTATTATGTTGACATAGCCAAACCATGAGTACTGAACATTCTTTCAGCAACACAACTTGTCCTTTATTTGTTTTTAAAGTTCAATGTACTTACATCAACACTATTTTGGGGGGGAGAGGGTTTTGCGTATGTATGTATGTGTATGTATGCATGTGTGCTTCAGTACCTTTATTCCCAGATATTCCATGATTTGTTTTCATTAACTCGCTGTTACAAAAACCTAGAGGTTGAGACAGAGCTGTTACCTTATCTAAACAGTAATAGATCCCAAAATAAGCATAAAAATCTAAATACAGAAATAAGGTGGGAAAGTGAACAATCCACAAAAATTACATGATCATAAAAGATTACAATGATGATAGGGAAGATTAAGACATGAACTCAGAAGAAGACACTGAAGTCATAACAGCTACAAACAAAGCCTCAAATGGTGAAAAACACAAATGAAATAGATACAAACTGAACAAGAATTTTTGGAAGTGATTAAAAAATTATTTGCAAATCAAATAATATTGATAAAAGAATTAGGTGAATAAATGAAAGCAAAGGAACAAAATTATGAAAAGACAGTTAACAGCTTGTAAAAGTGGCACAGCAATAGAAAAGAAAATAATTCTTTAAAGTTCAAATTGGTAAAATTGAAATGTCTGGTACAAAAATTGACTGATGAAAATGTTTTTAAAAAGTAGATTTGGATGTATGGAAAACAAGAAACAAAAATTCACTGATGAAAATATTACCTTCAAAATTATTGAAGAATAATAATTCTCAATTATGAGAAAGTGCAAGCTAAAGACTTTATGAGATAATAAGAAACAATAAAACAAAGTCAAAAGAAAGAAAAAATAAAATGTGAAATAGCTAATTGAAAAAAACAATTTATTTTGAAAATAGGCTGAGAAAACATAATTTTAAAAATATTGGGTTATCTGAAATCCATCAAAGAAAGAGCCTAGAAATCCTAATTCAAGAAACAGGAATGGAAAGAATCCATTTATCATTACTGGAAAGAGATTCCAAAAGGAAAATTCCCAGGAATATTATAGCCAAATTCCAGAGCTGCCAGCTCAAATGTAAAATATTTCAAATAGCAAGGAAAAAAACATTTAAATATTATGGAGTCACAGTCGGTATCAAAAAGATTTGGTAACTGCCATGTTAAACAAGTGGAAGGCTTGGACTATGATAATCTGGGAGACAAGAAAAGCTGAGATTGTAACCTGCCAAACAAAATTGAGCATAGTCATTTAATTCAAATGGAAATGGATATTTAGTGAAAAAAAGGACTTTCAAGCATTTTAGATGAAAAGACCAAAGTGGAATAGAAAATTTGACTTTCAAATATAAGACTCCAGACAAGCATAAAAAGGTAAACATAAAAGAGAAATCACAGGGGACTCAGTGAGTTTGAACTGTGGTAATGGTTGCTATGTTTTTTTCCTTCATTCTCAAAGAGGACCAAAATGACATGAAGTTTCAATGTGTATGACTGTGACAGATCAGACTAATAGGAGCTCACAATGCCCTACCACAGATTGGGCACAGATAGTTTGTGTGAATATTGGGGTGATGACTCCAAATTTGCCCTGCCTGTGTCTTCTTTGTGCTTTTTCAATTCTGTTTTGCTCATAGAGCACAGCACCTTTTCTGATGTGGGCAAATCATGCTGAGCAGTCCTGTGCCAGTGTCTTCCATGTCCAACAATCAAATCCAAACTTCTTGAGAGAGACCTTGAGAGTGTCCTTTTATAGCTTCTTCTGACCACCATGTCATTGTCTGCCCCCTGCAAGTTCACAATAAAATAGTCTTTTGGGCAAGCATACATTTTGCATTCAAACAACATGGCCAGCCCATGGAGAGCTCATGTTGCGCTCTCTGAAACATAGTTTGAAAGCTTCGAAGTTTAGCTTGGGCAAGGACCTCAGTGTCTGGTACTTTATCCTGCCAGGTAATCTTGAGAATCTTCCTAAGACATTTCAAATAGAAGTGATTCAATTTCCTGGTATGGCACTAGTAGACTGTTTATGTTTCACAGGCATACAACAATGAGGTCAGCACAACAGCTCTGTAGATCTTCAATTTGGTAGTCAGTGTAATTCCTCTTCTCTCTCAAACCTTTCTTTGGAGCCTTCCAAACACTGAGCTAACTCTAGCAATGTGAGCATCAACCTCATTGTCAATGTGTACTTCCCTGGAAAGTACGCTACCCAGGTAAGTGAACTTGTCCACAGCATTCAAAACTTCTCCATTTGTTGTAATCGATGGTTCCACATATGGCTGGTGTGGTGGTGGCTGATGGAGCACCTGTGTTTTCTTGGTGTTGATTATTAGGCCAAAATTATCACAGAAAGCAGAGAATTGATCCACACTTTGTTACATTTCAACTCTAGAGGTTGCATTGAGTAGACAATTATCTGTAGATAGAAAATCATGCACCAATACTCCCTCCACTTTTGTCTTGGCTTGTAGCCTTTTCAAATTGAGGAACTTAACTTACCGTCAGTTGGTTCATCCTCACTGAAAGCATTTGACAACATGGCTGAAAACATCATGTTGAAAAGTATGAGAGCAAGCACACAGTCCTGTTTCACTCCTGTTTCACTGGTGTCTGGGAAGGCATGAGAGCAATGTCTACTATCCAGAATCCAGGCAAACATGCCATCATGAAATTGACATGCACTGCTGATGAACTTCTTGGGGCAACCAAATTTTGACATAATTTTCGATAAGCCCTCACAACTAACAGTGTCAAAGGTCTTGGTCAGATCTACAAATTTTGTATATAGATCTCTGTTCTGCTCCTGGTATTTCTTCTGGAGTTGTTGGGCAGCAAAAACCATATTGACTGTTTCTCAGCCCTTTCTGAAGCCACATTGGCTCTCAGGTATATTAGCCTATTAAGGAGGACTCTAGAAAGAATCTTGCCAGCAATGACTAAGAGAGAGATGCCCCTGTGATTGTGAGAAGAAGAGTTTTAACACAAGAAGAGAAAATGGTGCTAGGGTAGAGCAAGCAATGCTTGAAACTCACTCTAAATTTGTATACACACACACGATTGGTAATAAAAATCTATCTTACCCAACAGTGAAGTAGGAAGGCAAGAGGAAAAAAGAAAAGGGAGGAGTGACAAAAGAGAGGACAGACAAAAGAAGATATTTGCAGAAGCAAAAACTGACTTTACAAGAGGAGTAGGATAAAAAGAGAGAGTAAAGTAGAAACAGAAGAAAATAGTAATCATGATATTGACTATAAATGAGGTGAACCCACCAATAAAGAAGAGACAGATTATAGAAACCAGAGTCCAAGACAAGAAACATACTTGAAACAGAAAGATTTATCCAGTGTTACAATAAAGAACTGTAGTCAAAACGATTACACTTCAGTTGAATAAAAAGGGCAGAAGTAGCTACCATCATCTCAGATAAAGCAAAAGCAAAAAGAAGACCTAATTAAAATGAATTTTTGGGTAAACTAATTCTTGGTAAAAAGAAAAATGGAACCAATAAAAATGAAGTAATATCAATATTAACTATATATACACCAAATGGTATAACATCCAAATTATTAAAGGAAAAGTTAAATGAATTACACAAGGAAAGAGACTATAAAACTATACCCGTGGGAGAAACCCAACTTTCCCTCTCAGAAATAGATAAATCTAACCATCAAATAAATGAGAAAGAAATCAAGGGAATGAATGGAATGTTAGAATATTTAGATATGACAAACCTCAAGAGACAACTGAATGGGGATAGAAAGGAGTAGATTTTTTTTCTCAAGTATACATGGCACCTTCACAAAAATTAAACATATATTAGGCCATCAGAACCTCAGAACCAAATGCAGAAAAACAGAAAAATTAAACGCACATTTTTAAGACCATAATGCAATAAAAAAAAAAAATTCCATTCAACAAATGGTGATAGAAACAGATTAAAAGCTAATTGGAAACTAAATAGTCTAATTCTAAAGAATTAAGGGGTCAAAGAACAAATCAATAATTTCACTAAAGAGTGTATCAATGGGGGGGCAGAGCCAAGATGGCAGAGTAGAAGGACGCATGTTTACGAGCTCCGAAACCACAGCCCATAGAATTAATGTAAAAAGAGACCCTCATAACTTCTGGACCACTGAAAGGTCTGCAGAAACAGAGTGGAAGAGATTTCCGTTCCAGAGAGCCCTGGAGAGCTGTCCCCAGGGTCTGTCACACTCCGGAAAGTGGACCCCAACCCAGCACTGCCGTGGCCACGGCCCCAGAGAAGCTGATCTGAGCAGACTTCAGGGACGGAAGCTCCGGCAGCCGGGAAAGTCCCTCCGCCCACAGAAGCTACAGGTCAGTGAGAGAGATGGCTGGCTGGCTGAGGGGAGCAGGGTGTCTCCATGACTCGGACCCCCTCGGGAGGAAGCTGTGGCGGCAGAGGCGGGGGCAGCGGCAGAGGTGGGGGCGGTGGCAGAGGCAGCAGCGGCACGGCCATGGGGGCCCAGGATCCCCCAGCAGCAGGCAGGATCTTCATTATTGAAAGTCTCTGCATAAACAACCTGAGGGAGCTGAGCCTGGGAGACGGCCCTGCCCCCACCCCAGCACCAGAACTAAAGCTCACATTGATCAGCAGGCGGGCAGCGTGGAAAGCATATTTGAATCTCAGACCCCAAGCACTAGCTGGGCAGATCTATGTGGGGGTGGACAGGAATCTCAGAAGTCAAGTAACTGGCTGGGAAAATACCTAGAAAAGGGAAGAAAAATAAGACTATAGAGAGTTTTCCCAACAAATGCAAATGATCCCAACCTTCGGATCTGACAAGGAGGAGGACGTATTCTTGTCATCAGGGAAAGACGTGGAGGGCGGGGCCTCAGTACCCCAGACATCCCAGGGGGATGTCGGGTGGGCTCAGGCTGTGAAAGAGCTCAAAAAGGATTTTCAAAAACAAGTTAGACAGGTGGAGGAAAAACTGGGAAGAGAAATGAGAGAGATGCAAGAAAAGTATGAAAAATGGGTCAATACCTTGGTTAAGGAGACCCCAAAAAATGCTGAAGAAAATAACACCTTGAAGAATAGGCTCACTCAATTGGCAAAAGAGGTTCAAAAAGCCAATGAGGAGAAGAATGCTTTCAAAAGCAGAATTAGCCAAATGGAAAAAGAGGTTCAAAAGCTCACTGAAGAGAATAGTTCTCTCAAAATTAGAATGGAACAGATGGAGTCTAATGACTTTACGAGAAACCAAGAAATCACCAAACAAAACCAAAAGAATGAAAAATGGAAGAGAATGTGAAATATCTCATGGGAAAAACAACTGACCTGGAAAATAGATCCAGGAGAGACAATTTAAAAATTATGGGACTACCTGAAAGCCATGATCAAAAAAAGAGCCTAGATATCATCTTCCATGATATTATCAAGGAAAACTGCCCTGACATAATACAATCAGAGGGCAAAATAAGTATTGAAGGAATCCATCGATCACCACCTGAAAGAGATCTAAAAAGAGAAACTCATAGGAACATTGTGGCCAAATTCCAGAACTCCCAGGTCAAGGAGAAAATCTTACAAGCAGCTAGAAAGAAACAATTCCAGTATTGTGGAAATAAAATCAGGATAACTCAAGATCTAGCAGCTTCTACATTAAGGGATCGAAGGGCATGGAATAGGATATTCCAGAAGTCAAAGGAACTAGGACTCAGACCAAGAATCACCTACCTAGCAAAACTGAGTATAATACTTCAGGGGAAAATATGGTCTTTCAATGAAACAGAGGACTTTCAAGCATTCTTAATGAAAAGACCAGAGCTGAAAAGAAAATTTGACTTTCAAACACAAGAATGAGAAGAAGCATGAAAAAATAAACAGCAAAGAGAAGTCTTAAAGGACTTACCAGAAGTGAACTCTTTACATTCCTACATGGAAAGACAATATTTGTAACTCTTAAAACTTTTCAGTGTCTGGGTAGTTGGTGGGACCACACACACACATGTACACGCATGCACGAACACACACATACACACATGCACACACACACAGAGACAGAGAGCGCAGAGTGAATTGAATAGGATGGGACCATAGCTTAAAAGAAATTAAGGTAAATGGTGAGAGAGAAATGTAGTGGGAGGAAAGAGGGTGAAATGGAATGGGGTAATTATATGTCATTTAAGAGGCAAGCAGGAGACTTTTTAGTGGAGGGAAAAAGAGGAGAGCTGAGAAAAAAAAAAACAAGAAGTTTACCTTGATCACATTTGATTAAAGGAAGGAATAAAATGCACACTCATTTTGGTATGAAATCCTATCTTACAGTATAGGAAAGTGGGGGAGAAAGAGATAAGCAAGGGGGGTGATGGAAAGGAGGGCAAAGGGAGGAGGGAGCAATTTAAAGTCAACACTTGGGGAGGGACAGGATCAAAAGACAGAAGAGAAACAATGAGGGGCAGGGTAGGATGGAGGGTAATTTAGTTAGTCTTACACAACATGACTATCAGGGAAGTCATTTGCAAAATTACACAGATATGGACTATATTGAATTGCCTGCCATCCCAAAGGGAATGGGTGGGGAGGGAGGTATGGGGAGAATTTGGAACTCAAAGTTTTAGGAATAACTGTTTAGTATTGTTGTTGTTACTAGGAAAGAAGACTTACAGTTAATGAGGAATAGAAAGTCATCTGGCCCTACAGGAGAAAAGAGAAGATGCAGACAAGAGAAGGGAGGGATGACAGAAGAGAGGGCAGATTGGAGATAGGGAAAATTAGATTGCTTGAGGCATTGGGGTGGGGGAAGGGGATAAAAGGGGAGAAAATTTGGAACCCAAAATTTTGTGAAAATGAATGTAAAAAGTTAAATAAATAAAAAAAAGAATATATCAATGGAAAAATATTCCAAATTGATAGGTTGCAGGCAAAGCAGTGCTTAGAAGAAAATTTATATTTCTAAATGTGTACATCAATAAAAGAAAGAACAGATTAATGAATTGATTATGCAACTAAAAAACAACTAGAAAAAGAACAAATTGAAAATCCCCAACACTACAATGAAATATGTATATATATATATATATATATGTGTGTGTGTGTGTGTGTGTGTATAACAATACGATATATAATATAACAATACATTATACTATTCTATTATATGCAATATGTTGTTATTCTATTCTATCATTTTATAACACCATATTGTATAACATTATAATAACATATATAATAAAAAATGGAATATCAAATATCTGATACCTGAATATCACAGGAGAGATTAGTAAAACTAAAAGTAAAAGAAAAGCTAGTTTTATTTAAATACAATAAAATAGATAAATCAGTATTTAATTTGATTTTTAAAAAGGAGAACCAAATTAATAGTAATAAAAATAAAAAGGTAACCACATCATGTTGTTACAACATCTAAAATGTAGATGAAATTAAATAAATTATTATGAGTTAGTTTGTCCAATTATATGCCAATAAATTTGACGATGCAAGTCAAATGGATGAATTTTTGCAAAGATTTTCACTGTCCAGAATAGCAAAGGAGGAAATAGAATTCTTAACTAACCCAATCCAAGAAAAAATAAATTGAACAAGCCATCAATGAACTCCCTAAGGAAAAAAATCCCCAGGACCAAATGTATTCACAAGTGAATCCCACCAAGTATTTAAGGAATAATTCATCCTAAATTATTTTAAAAAGAGGCAAAGAATGAGTCCTACCAAATTTTATTAATGATACAAAAAAGGTTTTGTTATCTGAACCGGGGAGAGTCAAAAAACAGAGAAACAATATCATAGACAAATTTCTTTAATGCACTGCAAATTAAATAAATAAATAGAGACAGACAGACAAACAGACAGACAGACAGATAGAGAGATGATAGATAGATAGATAGATAGATAGATAGATAGATAGATAGATAGATAGATAGATAGATAAACAAAAAACAAATCAATCAATCAATAAGGTACTACCTAGGAATTTACAACAATATATCACAAAGACAATACCCTGGAAAGGTGGCATTCATACCAAGAATTCAAGACTTATTCAACAGCCAAAAACTGTCAACGTCATTAACCATATCAATTATAATAACAAAAAGTTGGATCAATTGATACGTAAACATCCTTGACAACATACAACATGTATTCCTATTTGAAAAAATATTAGGAATTAATAGAATTTTCCTTATAATGGTAAACGGCATCTATGTAAGTAAAAAGCAATGGTTATTGGTAATGGAAACAAACTTTTAATTTTCCCAATAAGAACAGGGTGAAGCAAGAATGTCAATCATCACCATTATTATTCAGTATTTTACTAAAAATGCCAGTTATCCAAAGTCTACAAAAAGTTGACAATGATCTCAGGCCATGGAAGACCTATTTTGAAAATCAACTAAGAGAGGTAGAGGAAAAATTTGGAAGGGAAATGAGAATGAAGCAAGAAAATCATGAGAAGTGAGACAACAACTTGCTAAAAAAGACCCCAAAAAATGCTGAAGAAAATAATACCATTGAAAATATACTAACCCAAATGGGAAAAGGTGACCAAAAAGTCAATGAGGAGAAGAATGCTCTAAAAAGTAGAATTGGCCAGATGGAAAAAAAGGTTCAAAAGCTCACTGAAGAAAATAAAACTTAAAAATGAGAATGGAGCAGAAGGAAGCTAATGTATTTATGAGAAATCAAGAAATTATTAAAACAAAACCCAAAGAATGAAAAAAACAGAAGACAATGTGAAATATCTCACTGGAAAAACAACTAACCTGGGAAGTAGATCCAGGAGAGATAATTTAAAAGTTATTGGTCTGCCTGAGTTTAGACATGGTATTCCAAGAAATTGTCAAGAAAAACTGCCCTGATATACTAGAACCAGAGGGTAAAATAGAAACATGAAGAATTCACCGATCACCTCCTGAAATATATCCCAAAAGGAAAACTCTTGGGAATATTGTAGTCAAATTCCAGAGTTCCTGGGTCAAGGAGAAAATATTACAAGCAACTAGAAATAAACAAATCAAGTATTGTGAAAATATAATCAGGATAACACAGGATTTAGCAGCTTCTACACTTAGGGATCAAAGGGCTTGGAATATGACATTCCAGAGATCAGAGGAGCTAAAATTAAAGCCAAGAATCACCTACCCAGCAAAACTAAGTACAATATTTCTGGGGAAAATAGAATTTCACTTAAATAGAGGACTTTCAAGAATTCTTAGTGAAAAGACCAGAACTGAGTAGAAATTTTGGCTTTCAAATGCAAGAATCAGGAAATTTGAAAAGATAAATGGGAAAGAGAAACCTTAAGGAACTCGTTAAAGTTGAACTGTTTACATTCCTACATGGAAAGATGTTATTTGTAACTCATGAGACCTTTCATAGTATTGGGGTAAATAGAGGAAATATTGTGTATGTGTGTATGGATGCTTATTTATTTATCCATATGTGTGTATTATATATGTCTAGTTATGTATATGTACATGACTACATGTGTATAAGTATGTGTGTGTGTATATACACATAGACAGAGGGCACATGGTAAGCTGAATATGAAGGGAGAATATTTAAAAAATAAAATTTACTGTTGAGTGGAATGGACTAGGAGGAAGAGAAAAGGAGAGGTAGAATGTAGCAAATCATCTCATATAAAAGAGGCAAGAAAGTACTTTTACAATGATAGGAAAGAGGGAGGAGATGAAAGGAATTAAGTGAGCCCTACTCTCATGGGATTAGGCTTATGGAGGAAACAACACACACTCAGTTGGATATGGAAGTCTACTTTTCCCTGCAAGAAGGCAGGGGAGAAGGAGATAGGAGAGGGAAGATAATAGAAGGGACAGCAATTTCAGGAAAGTCATAATAGAAGCAAACATTATTGTGAGAGGACAGGTCAAGGAAGAGAATGGAATAAATGGGGGGCAGAATAGAAGATGTGGTTTTCACAACCTAACAATTGTGGAAGTTTTTTGCATGGCTACACATATGTGATCTATATTGAGTTACTTGTTTCTTAATGAGGGTTAGTGGATAAAGAGTAAGGGAGAAAATATCAAACTCAAAGCTTTAATTATGTGTGTTAAAAATTGTTTTAGCATGCAACTGGAAAATAAGGCACAAACAGGCAATGGGGAATAGAAATCTATGTTACCCTACAGGAAAAGACAGGGGAGGAGGATGGAAGAAAGGGGGATAATAGAAGGGAGGAAAAACTGGAGGAAGGGGTGGATGGGTTGCACGCTGTTCTGGAGTGGGAAGGTAGGGAGAAATGGCGAGAAAATTTTGAATTCAAATTCTTGTGGAAGTGAATGGTGAGAACTGAAAAATTATATTTTATATATATATACATATATATAATATGTATTTTTTAAAGTAACAAAATACAAAAAAAAATAGTTATGCTAACAAAGCAAGAAAAAATTAAAGGATAAGAATAATCAATGAGGAAATGAAACTCTCACTCCTTGCAAATGATATGATCATATACTCAAAGAACATTAGAGAATTAGCTAGAACAACTCTGAAACAAATAACATTTCTTTTCATTGCTAGCATTTGATTTCGTTAGGGTGTATCACATATTCTCATCTACCATCTTCCCCTCTTTTATATCCCCTTGCTTTCTGTACATAATCCTGAAATAAAATTTCACCTGTAGACCAGTTTTTGTGAGATTTAGTCCATGAAGTTTCAGATCTGTTGCTCAAGTATGACTGCTTTTTGACTTTTCCTTTCAACTTTATCTTCTGGTATGCATTTAGAAATATTTTAATGTCCCCCTCTGTTGTTAGATTGTTGTTGCCATTATCTTTGCTTGCTATATTTGTTTACCTTTATAGTATGTATTTTGTATGGGATGTTTTAGAAGCATTTTCCCCCAGATCTCTTTTTTTTTTCTAGGAATATTTCACATGTCCTCTTTTCTCATTAATGGTTAGGTTTTAACTTGCAAAATAGGTCACTGGGTCATAGATTGAAGTCTTTTGCTGTTTGAAACACATTATCACAATCCCGCTTGCAATTTCTGGTGAGAATAGAGTCATCTTATTCAAAATTTATTTTCTTTATATTTATGATGGCAATCAAATTAAGATCTTTTCGTGTTTTTGTTTTACTAAAAGAGCCTCTGATTGAATAATGTGATTAAAGAAGATCTTTCCCACTCATTGATGGGTCTGCCCACTGTGGGAAGCTTGATTACAGGAGTTGTTTTATAGGAATGTCCTAAGTACCTTATATTTTTTTTTCTACTGAAGCATTGGATGGGAGGGTTATGTTATCTGGCTCTAAAAAATGTATAAGTACTCTGAAGGTGAAGTTTCATTTTGGGATTTAATTTTTGTAAGAAGGTTTGAATCCCAGAGGAGGACTCTGAGACATCACTTGAAGAAGCCCTCTACAGGTGGCATCTGTCTGTTGAATTCAGGCAGAGGAAGCTATGTCTGTTGATCTTTATTTTCTCTGTATTTTCTTTGGAGTTCATGGTGCTGACTCCTCTGAACTATGTGAATGATATATGTGCTTGGTTAAAGGATTGACACATGTGCTTGATCAAAGTGATTGCTAACCCCTTAAAAGTTGCTTTCCTTTGATGAAGGCAAATCTAAGAACTTGAGATAGCAGGCCCCCCTGTTTACGTTGGGGAGCTTACTATTACAATATTTGAAAGCCTTTCTCCCAGGCACTTACTGAACTATTTTATCAATAAAATAATTAAAATCGTCCAGAATCATGTATCTTGTAGTTAGAAGCATTTTTTTCCTCCTGGAGGTGATGTAGAGATTCTTTCAACTGACATTTTGTTTTCTGTGTTGCAAAGTCCTAGGAAGTTTAATTTTATTATTTCTTGAATTGTGAAGTTCAAGTTTTTTTTTTTTTTCACATATCATGTTGTTCTGGGAGTCATATAAGTCTTTATTTTCCTCTGTGTGCCCTGACTTTCAGATCATTATGCACTGCACATAGGGAAATCTTTTTGTTGCTATTGGGTATTTTGTTGTTTCTCTTCATCCAGACTGTCTTTCATTTCTGGGTATTTGCCTAAGCAATCAATTATTCTCTTTTTTATTTCTTTGATGAGACTTGACATATTGAATTCAAGTTTCTTTGTTATGCCAAATATTTCTGCTATTTGGGTAAAAAAATCTGCTTTCACATTCCATATTTCTCTTTTAAACCATTAAGGAGCATCTTTCTGTGCTTCCATACCATCTTGGAAATCCATGACCCACTGTCTCATCAAGAGTTGATTCATTTTCTTTCTTTTTTTAATGTTTATTTATTTTTTTTTAGTTTTTGACATTCATTTCCACAAAATTTTGAGTTCCAAATTTTCTCCCCATCTCTCCCCTCCCCCCACCTTGCATCCTGATTACCCCTTCCCTCAATATGCCCTTCCTTCTATCACACCCCACCTTTCCCTTATCCCCATCTTCCCTCTTTTCTTGTAGGGCAGGATTGATTTCTATACCCCATTACCTGTATTCCATATTTCCCAGTTGTATGCAAAAACAATTCACAACATTCATTTCTAATACTTTGAATTCCATCTTCTCTCCCTTCCTCCCTCCCTATACATCCCCCCTGAGAAGACTAGCAATTCAATATATGTTATATATGCGTAGTTTTGAAAAAGACTTCCATAATAGTCTTGTTGTGTAAGACTAACTATATTTCCCTCCATGTTATCCTGTCCCCCAATTACTCTGTTCTCTCGTTTGACCTTGTTCCTCCCCAAAAGTGTTTATTTCTAATTACTCCCTCCTCCTGTTTGCCCTCCCTTCTAACATTCCCCTCATGTCACTTATTCCCTTCTCCCCTACTTTCCCATAGTATAAGATAGATTTTCATACCAAATTGAGTGATCACTTTATTTCCTCCTTAAGCAAATGTGAAGACAGTAACCTTCACTTTTCCCTCTCACCTCCTTGCTTTTCTCTTCCATTGAAAAAGCTTCTCCTTGCCTCTTTTATAAGTGATAATTTGCCCCATTCTATTACTCCTTTTCTCCTCCTAATATATTCCTCTCTCATCCCTTAATTTTATTCTTTTAGATGTCATCCTTTCAACTCAGCCTGTTCTGTGTGTGTGTGTGTGTGTGCAATCCCTCCAACTACTCTAATGCTAAGAAAAGTCTCAAGAGTTAAAATATTATCTTTCCATGTAGGAATGTAAACAGTTCAACTTTAGGAAGTCCATTATGATTTCTCTTTTCTATTTACCTTTTCATACTTATCTTGATTCTTGTGTTTGAAAGTCAAATATGCTATTCAGTTCTCATCTTTTCATCGAGAATGCTTGAAAATTTTCTATTTCATTGAATGACCATTTTTTCCTTTGAAGTGTTATGTTCAGTTTTGCTGAGTAGGTGATTCTTGGTTTTAATCCCAGTTCCTTTGACTTCTGAAATATCATATTCCAAACCCTTCAATACCTTAATGTAGAAGTTGCTGGATCCTAGGTTATCCTGTCTTTACTTCCACAATACTTGAATTGTTTCTTTCTAGCTGCTTGCAATATTTTCTCCTTGACCTTGGAACTCTCAAATTTGGCTTAATTATTTCTAGGAGTTTCTCTGTTAGGATTCCTTTCAGGGGGTGATTAGTGGATTCTTTCAATATTTATTTTGCCTTCTGGTTCTGGAATATTAGGACAGTTTTCCTTGATAATTTCAGGAAAGATGATGTCTGGTCTCTTTTTTTGATCATGGCTTTAAGATAGTCCCATAATGATTGAATTTTCTTTCCTGGATCTATTTTCCAGGTCAGTTGTTTTTCCAATGAGCTATTTAACATTGTCTTCCATTTTTTTTCATTCTTTTGGTTTTGTTTTGTAATTTCTTGGTTTCTCATGAGGTCATTAATTTCCATTTGCTCCATTCTCATTTTTAAAGAACTGTTTCCTTCAGGGAGCTTTTGAACCTCCTTTTCCATTTGGATAATTCTGCTTTTTAAAGCGTTTTTCTCCTCATTGGCTTTTTGGACCTCTTTTGCCAATTGAGTTAGCCTATTTTTAAAGGTGCTATTTTCTTCCATATTTTATGGAGTCTGCTTTAGAAAGCTGTTGCATAGCTTTTCCTGATTTTCTTGCATCATTCTCATTTTTCTTCCCAATTTTTCTTCCACCTCTCTTACTTGATTTTCAGAATCCTTTTTGAGGTCTTCCATGACCTGAGACCATAGCATATTTATTTTGGAGGCCTCTGATGGTAAACGTTTTTCTTCTTCATCCAAAAAGATGGAAGAAAATACCTGTTCATCAAGAAAGTAACCTTCTATGGTCTTATGCTTTTTTCCCTTTTTTGGACATTTTACTATCCAGTTATTTGACTTTTGAGCCTTTTGTCAAGAGGCAAGTATACTCTGGTGACCTTTAAGTTCTTTGTTCCTCAAAGGTGGCACAAAGGTGTTTCCTCAAAGGTAAACTCTTCTCCTGCCCTGCGCATTTTTCTGGGAGCAATCAAAAATTTTCTGCCCAGAATCTGCATGTAGTAGAATTCCCACTCCACATCTGCCTCCACATCATGCCCCGGGGTTGGGGTTCAGCTGCTCAATTCCCCCAGGAGTTTTAGGTGGAGGGCAATGCTGCCACTCAGGCCTGAGACTCAGATCAAGAGTTTAATTTCCCCACAGGCTTCAGGGTGAGTGCTCCACAAATGGACGCTGCAGTTGTTCCTGCTGCTGCCTCTGCTGCTGCTTCCACCACCATAGCAAGGAAAGAACCTGCTCTCTTTTCGCTCAGTTGAAAAAGCCCTCTCACTGACCTTTGAAGTTGTGTTTGGTGTTTGTGGGTTGAGGGATCTGAGAACCCCCTCTGCTGCTGGGCATTATGCTCCTGAAGTCTGTTCCTGTCATGTTCCTCCCAGTTCTGGGCAGCCAAGGCTGGGCTGGGCTCTGCTCCATGCCCCATGTGATAGACCTTTCCTATTGGCCTTCCAGACTACTTTGGGCTGGAAATTTCTTTCCCTCTGTTGTTCTGTGACTTCTGCTGCTCTAGAATTTGTTGAAAGTCTACTTTTACAGTATTTTAAGGTCTGGGGGGAAGAGCTAGTGTGTGTGTGTGTGTGTGTGTCTTTCTACTCTGTCATCTTGGCTCCACCCTGCATTTTCCTTTCTTTTGAAATATTTACTCGTAGATGCCAGAACTCTTTGACTGGATTTGGAGGCTATATTTTCTTCAGCTATTAAAATCTTTCCTATTGGTATCTGCTTGTGCTAAAAAATTTTTTACTGAGTTTTCTTCCCCTTGGATTTAAGATCTAGGTAAGTTTAGAGTTTGCTTTCTTTGTTTTTCCCTATTACACACTTTTAGACTCTCTCTTTGATAGTGGTTTCCCTGGGGTCAGAATTTCAAAGGTATTTCAGCCTCCTCCCTGTGGACAATTCACAGTTAACCAGACTTAGTCTCCATCTCATATGACTTTCTAAGGGTCAGAACTAACTCCAGTTGGGTGCTGGGATTTTCCCTTATACAAAGTGGAGTGCCATATAGTCTCATACCCATGACCTGCCCCAGTTCCCTCTATTTCTTAGTTCTCTGGCACAGTTCTCTTGAGGCATAGAACAATGGTGTACTTCTTTTACAGGGTAGACAAACTTTTGCTGCTTAGATTCATTCAGCACTTGGAAGAAGAGAGTAAGCTGTAGTTTTGTTCCAAGCCTGTGGTTAGGCTTGTATACCCCTAATGCTACAATGGGATGGGATGTGGGGAGGAGAGTAGAGAGGGATCGTGTTAGGGATTTTTAAGCTTCTCAGTGATTGTTCATCAGCTTTTTACCTCATTTAGGTTTTTGTATATACTTCACCATGGAGATAGGTACAATTTTTTATCCTTTCTACATAATTTATATTTCAAGTAGATTTGAGAAGACACAGGAATCAGAAGATATCTAGTACCTTATCTTGTTGGATTGATTTAAACCAATTCAGGATCAGAACTATACTTCATTATTCTAACATCTATACATCATTCTAATTCTAACATATTCTATACATCATTATAATTTCTGAAAGATGAAATTTTCTGTTTGTTAAGACAAATACTTACCATCTAGTCAGCTTAAAGTAAAAAAAAAAAATTTTAGCAGATATCTAAAGAACTAACATTTTCCTTCACATCTACTAGACCACCTGTTTTATCCACTAGTGAAGAATTGTTATTTAGGCTACACAGTTTTGGTCAAAACAATATTCCTTTTTGAAATATACCACATGATTCTAATCTAAAGAATCTTACATCTTGCTGTAAGTAGGTGTCTGCTCTAGAGTACTAGATATGTGTTTTCCTAATGCCAAACACATGAATAAAAGCTATGTGTTTTGGTAAAATGCCTCAGTGTTTGAGTGATGATTCTGAAAACAGAGGACCTGTGTTCGCATCCTACCACTTATGCCAACTGCCCATGTGACCTTGGATTATCTCACATAACCTTCCTAGGTTTCAGTTGCCTTATTTAATTAAGGGGTTGAACTACATGATCCCTAACACTCTTTTCCAAGTCTGTATCTATGAGTCTGTGCATCTCTGATTTCTGGGGTAGGGACAAGATTATTAACACTTTTTTCTGGTTTTCCTGGACCCATAAAAGTATAGAGTTGTATTGAACTTTACTCATTCTTAACTTTTGTCACTGATTTTATGTGTATTGTATTTATGTACACCAGTGATTAGATATTAAATATGTTCCCAAGCATAAATAGAAGCCATTCACTGTGTTAAGATTGCCTCAAATGGAAATTTTCATCTTTGCTTATCGATTTCCTATCTAGAAGTTTTGAGATATCAAAATCACTTTTCAATGTCTTTCAAATATGTAGAAAATGTCCTACTATGTGTTTTGTACTTCAACAGAAAGCCTTAGTGAATTGCTTAAGACACCCTCCACCCTTCATTATTGACTCCAATCATCACAAGTGATATTTGGTTTTCTTCAAGTCTCAGGGCCCTTCAGTGACTTGGACTGCTCCTTTGTCACCCAAGCAAGAAGTCCTTGATATATCTGTACGTAAGCTAGTTTGAATTGGAACACAGTTTAATCCTGTACTACTTTATTGCCTTTTTAAATGTTATTATAAGAATAAAGACAATATACGATATTCAAGTATTCCTGACCATTCTGTCAGGAGCTAATTTAAATATACAATGGTCATATCAGAGATAAATGAAATATAAATTGTTTAAAGGAATTTAACAGGCTTTTCTAGTACTATGGAGACTTCAGAGATTATTCTATTTGAGTAAATCCACAGTGATCTATATGCCCAGATATCAAGTTAACATGGCCACCTACACAGCATCAGAGCTGGTGCTTAAAGCCTTGACTCAATAATAACCATAAAGAGCTTAGTACTTTTGTTCAGTAAGGTAGAGTGCCATAAATAGATATAAATAAAGAGAGAATTTGTTAGACACTTACTATGTACAAGGTATGGTGATGATGATTGGGGATACTAATCCAATCTGAAATAAAAGTATCTGTGCTTAATGGGAGAATACAATATATAAAAAGAATTTGAGAAAAAAGTGGGAGCAAGGTGTAAAAGTCTGGAGAATCAGAAGTGGAGCAGGGAAAAAAGAAGAACTAGGAGAAAAGTGAACATTTGGAACTCATGGATAGGAAAGGGGCAAAGGGAGAGGCATCTTTAGAGTGAAAAGGAAACTGGGGCAAAGGTGGAAAAGTCTGGAAAGTCAAGAGTGGAGTGGAGAGATAAATGTAATAAAATTAAAAGAGCCCTCAACTTATGGTCATGCATAACTGAGGTATTTTTTAAAAATTTATTTTTAGTTTTAGTTTTCAACGGATATTTCCACAAGATTTTGAGTTCCAAATTTTCTCTCCATCTCTCCCCCCACCCACTCCAGGACAGCATGCATTCAGATTGCCCATTTCCCCAGTCTGCCCTCTCTTCTATCACACCCTTCCTGTCTCTTTTCCCCATCCCCTCTATTTTCTTGTAAGGCAAGATAGATTTCTATATCACATTGTCTGTATATCTTATTTCCCAGTTGCATATAAAAACAATTATTAACATTCATTTTTAAAACATTGACCTCCAACTACTCTCTCTTCCTCCTTCCCCAACTATTCCCCACTGAGAAGGCAAGCAATTCATTATAGGTTATACATGTGTAGTTATGCAAAACACTTTCATACCAGTCATATTTTGAAAGAATAACTATATTTCCCTCCATCCTATCCTGCCCCTGCCATTTATTCTGTTTTGTCTATGGACCCTATCTGTCCTCAAAAGTGTTTACTTTTAATTACTCCTCCTTCCATTTGCCCCCCCCCATTCTATCATATCCCCATTTCCCCACTTCTCCTCATTCCCCTCTACTTTCCTGTAGTGTCAGATAGATTTCCATACCAAATTGAGTGTGCATGTTATTCCCTCCTTAAGTCAAATGCAATGAAAGTAAGGTTCATTCTTTCCCTCTCAACTCCTCCTTCTCACCCTCCATTACAAAAGCTTATTCTTGCCTCTTTCACATGAGAAAATTTGCACTTTTCTATTTCTCCCTTTCTCCTCCCAACATTTTCCCCTCTCATCCTTTAATTTCATCGCTACCTATTCAACTCACCCTGTGTCCTATATATATATATATATATATATATATATATATATATATATATATATATGAAATCCCTTCAACTACCCAAATACTGAGAAAAGTCTCGAGTTACAAATATTATATTTTCATGTAAGAATGTAGATTGTTCAACTTTAGTATGTCACTTATGATTTCTCTTTCCTGTTTACCTTTTCATGTTCCTCTTGATTCTTGTGTTCGAAAGTCAGATTTTCTTTTCATCTCTAGTCATTTCTATAAGAATACTTCAAAGTCCTCTACTTCACTGAATGATCATTTTCCCCCCTGAAGTATTATACTCAGTTTGCTGGGTAGGTGATTTGTAGTTTTAATCCTAGCTTCTTTGATCTCTGGAATATCATATTCTAAGCCTGAAAACCCTTAATGCAGAAGCTGCTAGATCTTGTGCTATCCTGATTGTATTTCCAGAATACTCAAATTGTTCTTTTCTGGTTGCTTGTAACATTTTCTCTTTGAGTTGGGAGCTCTGGAATTTGCTAAAGGTTTTCTCTTTGGGATCTCTTTCAGGAGATGATTGATGGATTATTTTAATATTTATTTTACCCTCTGGTTCTAGAATATCAGGGAAGTTTTCCTTGATAATTTCTTGAAAGATGATGCTTAGGCTATTTTTCTGATCATGGCTTTCAGGTGTTTCCATAATTTCTATTTTGTTTCTCCTGGGTGTATTTTCCAGGTCAGTTGTTTTTCCAATAAGATATTTCCCATTGTCTGCTATTTTTTCATTCCTTTGTCTTTGTTTTATGATTTCTTGATTTTTCATAGTCATTAGCTTCCATATGCTCCATTATAGTCTTTAAAGAATTATTTTTTTCAGTGAGCTTTTGGACCTCCTTTTCCATCTAGCCAATTCTGCTTTTTAGGGCATTCTTCTACTCACTGGTTTTTTAAATCTCTTCTGCCATTTGGGTTTGTCTATTTTTTAATTGTTATTTTCTTCACATTTTGGGAGGGGGTCTCCTTTAGCAAGCAGTTGACTCATTTTTCATGATTTTATTGCATCACTCTCATTTCTCGTCCTTAATTTTGCTCTACTTTTCTTACTTGACTTTCAAAATTCTTTTTGAGCTCCTCCATGGCCTGAAACCACTTTATGTTTTTCTTGGAGGCTTTGGATGGAGAAACTTTGACTTTGTTGCCTTCCTCTGTATATTTTGATCTTCCTTGTCAACAAAGTAAGATTCTGTGGTCTAATTCTTGTTCTTATTTTCCTCATTTTCTCAGCTATTTACTTGACTTTTGAGCTCTTTGTCAAGGTAGTTCTCTACTTCCAATAAAGCTGGGGGTGTCAGTCCTTCAATCCTTCCACAGTCTGTGGACCTAGAGTTCCAGAAATAGTCACTGCCCCTGCAACTACCTTTACCCCTGCTGCTGTTGCTGCAGGTTCCTCCTCCATGGGCTCCTCCTCTGTGGGTTTCTCCACCCTCTCCACTGCCCTGGAGCTGGGGTCTGACAACTCTACTCTCTCACACAAGTAATACAGGGTTTTTCCACTGACTTTCCAATTTGTCCTTAGCATTTTGGAGTCATGAAGTCTGGAAACCACCATCAGTGTCTGAGATTCAGTTCCCCCAAGGCCTGCTCATGGCCCATCTCTGCTTGTGTAACCCACATTGGACTGCACTTTGCTACCAGTGTGGTGCAATAGACACTTCCCAGCGACCTGCCAGGCTGTCTTTGGCTGGACATCACTTCCATCCAACATTCTGCATTTTCTGCAGCTACAGAGTTTGTTATTTTTTTACAGGTATTTGGCTGGATTTGTGGGGTGAACACTAGCTATGCTGTTACTTTGCTACCTTAGCTCTACCTACATAACTGAATTTACTTTGCTACCTTAGCTCTACCTACATAACTGGTTCTACCATTTTGTACCTGTGGGACTATGGACAAGTCATGGAACCTCTTGAGGCCTTAGTTTCCCTAATGTCAAAATGAGAAAGTAGTTGCCCTCCCTTCTAACACCAATCAATGATCTCACCCTGTGACTCTTAATTATAATCCTTTAATTCAATTGATTGCAACATATTGCTAATTTCATTAAGTGTATGGGTTGGATCTCATTTTTGGATCTCTTCTACTTAGACTTTTTCTCTTTACTTAATCTTAACTTGCCAGATTATAAATGCATAGCATTGGTCATAAGATAGACTAGGGAAAAGAATGTGAATAGATCAGTGAAAATTCATTACCTCTAGTAGAAGAACAATTTAAATTGTGAGCTCTATCTACTGTGGGTGAATAAACATTATTTTCCTATACAAAGGACAGAACATCTTCATAAATTATTCTTTTATTCTGCCTTGATGAATCTTATACATCATTTTGATATTAATGAAATGTGTATACAAGCAGAAAATAAACTCTATTCTTTGGATGCCTTCCAAAAATGTTATCTTTCGGAGATTTTCTATTAAACTTTTCCCTAAGCAAAGAAATTTGAAATATGCAGATACATACATGGGAATTATGAATGAACTAAAAATTGAGATAAATGAGTGCCTTTTAAAGCAATTGGGTTAATTAAATTTGTTCATCAATTGTAGGCACAGAGCATTAAACTCTGAAGCTTTAGTGAAGTCAGAAGTTGCTTTATCATAATTCATAAATTCAAGGAAGGGCCAATGCTTTAGCAAAATCTCTTCCACAAACCTCACCTGACTCAATGATTTGATTTACTACAAATATTTTGTATTTGAAATGTTTGTAACCATGCTTTAAGTAACAAATTTTAGTTTTATTGTTAAATTGGAATATTTTTAAAAAATCAATAATATAAGCAATTGTGTCTAAAAAGTTCAGTTTAAATAGCAGCATAAAAGAGCTTATATATAATTTTAATATTGATCTACTCCAGGAACCTGCAGCAAACACTTACAAATTAACAAATCCAATGAACAATGAGAAGGCCTTTCTTAAAATTTATGTTCTGGGTAAGATAATCAAAGATGCATGCACGTAGACATATATACATACATAATATGTATAGAGTTATGTGTTGGTATGTGTATATGTGTGTCGATATGAGTCTATATGTATATATTTAAAAGTTAAATATGCAATGTGCATGTATTTATATACGTATGGGTGCATATAGTGCATGTACATGTGTATATATTTGTGTGAAATACTAATATGTATTTAGTATATACTTATATTAATGTATATTTATTTGTACACACATCAAATATATACATATAGTCAACACACATGAAGAAAATAATACATATACTAAATATATATATAGTGGAAGAACATATGTATACTAAATGTAGTGTATATAGTGAATATATAAAAAGTATCTATTTGTGCATATTATATATAAATTTATCTAGTTTCAGTATATTACTGATATGTCCTTTGAGTGGTCATATATATCTGTATCTATCTAATAGATATATAGATATAATATATGTGTGTATGTATGTATGCATATATATACATATACACAAATATTTGTCTATGCAAATGTGTATGTGTATCTACACATATTTGCATTGATGCAATCCAGTAAATTATAGGCAGACATTAAAAGAACATTAATTGATCGATCAAGAGATAAATATATATACATGTTTAAGTATATATGTATTTAAATATGTGTATATACATATATTCATATTTTACATATATGCAAATATGTGACTATAACTCAAACTCCATTAAGATTGTAAATACATGTTGTCCTATTTGGAATTTTTTTCTCATATCCTCAAATACTAGCTCTATCCTTCTCTGAACTTCCTCAGATCTATTTTGCATATGTTCTTGAGTGGAATCTTCAAGAAGCAGAAGCTATTCCCAGTAGTCCTAACAAGATCCTGGACCAGCTTTTTCCATGCAGATAATAAAAAGAAAGTTAACTTCAGGCCCCTGGGTTTGTGTTAAATATAGATCATTACACTATGATGGTGGATCTATGTCTTGGAGAAAGGGAAATAGGTTAGACATCATTGAAGCAGATCCTGATTGAAGCTTTGTGGAATCAGGATACATAAATTGTTTTTCCTACGTGTCTAACATAAATGATTGTGGATGGGGGATTGGAAGGATACTTTACAAAGTATCTCAGTTAATGCAAAATAATCTTTGTAAGGATATGAGAAAGTCTGAAATGTATAAACACTAAAGTTTCCACCCAGTAATTTCTTTAAGTAGTGTCAGATCATTTAGCTACCCTCTAAAAACCTCAAGGGATTATTCTACTTACATGATTGCTCCACTGTCTCATATGTGTTCCTTATAAAATTCTTATACTATTTTGTGCTTTAAAATGGTCTTAAACTGTTGTTGTTTGCTCTTTATTCTTGAAGAGGACCATGACATGACATGTAAGTGAACTGGATTTAAGGAAAGGAGGGCTGTGCAAAATCACCAGACTCACTTTCTTCTCTGAAGACATCTGGGTCCAGTTCCAACATGTAGATTAGGAAGACTGGAGATGGCCCTGGATGCAGTGGGAGGCCCTGAACTTTTTAAGCTTAATTCTTTAACAGGTCTCAGTTTGTCTGAGGCAATGCCCATTAGTGATTAAGGGTAGGTAAGAAATGAGACAGAGGATGGCCTTTTTTACCTAGTCAAAAAAAAAACCTCAAACTGAGAAAGAAAAACCCTCAGAGTCTCTGGTCAAAACAAACAATTACTAATTACATTCACTCGCACAAATAAGAGCCCAAATAATAACGAAGTGCTGCTGGGCCTAGGACCTATTGTTGGTCATTCAAGGAGATCCAGAGTGATTTGGGTTTAAAGATTGGTCTTTAAGAAAATGTTCTTAGATGCAAAATACAAGAATGAGCTAGGCAGTAATAACATAACGCTATGTGACAAGATTTGTAACAGCATCTCCTCCAAAATCAATCATTTCCCTCCTTCTGCTAAACAGGGCTATGTTGAAGGACCTTGACATATTCTCTGAATGAGCTCTGATTTTTCCACAGTTTCTTAAAAATGGCCATGAAGTAGAAGAAAATATCTTCCGGGATATGTGCGTGCATGAGGGTGTGTGAGTGTGTGTGTGTGTGTGTGTGTACATGTGTGTAATCAAGAATTTACTAAGATTATGTTTCTAGGCACTGTGCTAAGGGCTGGAGATAGAGAGAGAGGCAAAAGACAGTCTCTGCCCTCAATGACTGTATAATCCAGTGAGGGAAATGATGCTCTTGAAATTGTCTTCACGTATCACACACAAATGAGCAATATTTTTAAATGCTATAGTCATAATTTCTCTTAAATAAAAACGTTACTCATTAAAAAGTCATGACACAGAAGATTCATTTAACTACATTCCCATCCCTGGAATGCTCTTACTCCCCATCTCTGCTCTCTGTTTTCCTTGGCTTCTTCTGAGTCTTCCCTCTTTCACCTAGTTCAGATGAGAGTAAGGATCAAGTATTGTCTACTTATCTTTATTTTCCTCTCCATTTAAAAACTCTTCCTTGTGTACCTCTTTTATATGAGATATTTTATCCTATTCTTCCTCTCCCTTCCCCCTTCTCCCAGTGATTGCCTTTTATAACTTCCATTTTTTGGGGAACATCCCAGATTAATCAACACACACCTATGCCCTCTACTCATGTAGACTAGAATTAATTGCCCTAAAAATGATGTTATTATTTGGAGTAATATACACTATTTTCCCATATAGGAGTATAAACAATTTAATTATAAGTTTCTTATTTTTCATTCTTTTTTGACGTTTATATTTCTTTTGTATCTTTTGTTTTAATGTCAAAGTTTCTTTTTATATCTGATCTTTTCATCAGAAATGCTTGAAAGTCTTAAATTTCATTAAATTTCCATTTCTCTCCTGTATTATTATGTACTCATAGGATCATATTATATATAATTATATATATATTATATAAGTGGGATTATATTCAATTTTTTTGGATAGGTTATTTTTTTTTATTTTAATCCTAACTTCTTTGCCTTCTGCCATATCCATTGCCAAGCCTTATGCTTCTTTATTGTAACATCTGCTAAATCTTGAGTGATACTGACTGTGGTTTTGTGATATTTGAAATTTTTTCTGGCAGTTTGTGGTATTTTCTCCATGGGAACTCTGGAGCTTTACTATAAGATTCCAGGGAATTTTCACTTTGGAATCTCTTTCAAGAGGTGATTGGTAGATTCTTTCAATTTCTACTTTGTCCTCTAGTTCTATATCTGAGCACATTTTCTTTATAATTTCCTAAACTATGATATGTAAGCTCTTTTTCTATCATGTCTTTCAGGTAGTCCAATAATTCCTTTATGATCACACAATCTATTTTCCAGGTAAGTTGCTTTTCCAAAGAGAAATTCACATGTCCTTCATTTTATTATTCTTATAACATTATTTTATTTTTTGTTGAAGGATGTATGGGGTGCTCAGGGAGCACTAGCATCTCTATTATGGGGGCTTCCTCCTCCACCTCTGTTTTCCACACCTAACTCCCACCTATGACTTCAAGAAACTATGGCATGTACAATGGCCACACCCATCTTGGCAGAAAGGTTAAACCAGGTAGAAGGTAACTAATAAGCTCCCAACAACAGATGAGTTACAGAGATGTCCATCCTAAGCATATAAAGACATCCACCAGCAGAATGGATAGATCAGAACAATTTGCTCCAATGGCCAAAAGACAGCTGAAGCCAGTGTTTGGTCAGATGTTAAAGACAACAGCATCATCCACTGTATCCTGGATCATTGCCAGTTATCTTGACTTTTATCTACCAGTGGACTTGGATGACTCTAGAAAACAGAATGAGGTTTACAAATTTGTACAACTCTGCCTCATTTAAATTCAATTCACCCACAAGATATTGATCCTCTTTGAAAATGAAGAACAAAAAAGGGTTGTTTCTCAATGATTCATGGAATTATTAGCTTTTACCTGATCAATTCTGCTTTTTTAGGGATTTTCTTCAGCACTCTTTTGAAACTTTTTTTTTGGTAAGCTGTAAATTCTATTTTCATAATTTTGTTATAATGTTCTCATTTATATTCTGAATTTTTCCTCTGTTACTCTTATTTGCTTTTCCAAAATAATTTTTGCTCTTTTTAAATCTCTTCTAAGAATTTTGGTGGGCTTATATGCAATATGCATTTCTCTTTGAGGCTTTACTTGTTAATGCTTTCAAATCAAGGTCTTCTCCTGTCTCCATAGATTTCTTTTATCAGATTATTTTCTGTTTGCTCTTTTTTCCAGCCTATTTCTCAAATTTGGACTTCCTGTTAGACTTGGGCTCTGCTTACCTCTTGGGAGGATGGCCAGCCTAAACTTCTGTTACTCTAACTAGAGCCTGTAGATTTACCTCCAAGGAGATGTTACCTTGGGAGAGGTCTTGCCACTGCCCTCCTGCTCTGTACTCTGGTCTTTACCCAGATAAGACACCTATTCCCTGATGAATGTGGACTTCCCCTTCTTTCCTGGAATTGTGAACTGTAACTGGATTAATGGGCTATGCAGTTGCCAAATTGCATGAATTCTATGCCAAGAGTTAGCACAAGGGCCCTCTAGAATCCCTTTCTAAATAGATGTCCACTTGTCTTATAGTCCATGTGTATTGGATGTGCCTGTTGCTCTTACTGCTGCTGCTCCTGCAGCTATAACTGCAAACTCCAAGGTCCCCTGCTGGTGCATCTTCCAATGTACATGCTTTGTTCCTGATCAGCTCCAAATAACCCAATGTCTGCAGACCTTTTAAGCTGTCCTGGACTGGAAAGATGACTCACTCTCTCTTTCTGTTGACTTTTCCACTCACCATTCCACTTGGCATTTCCTGTGGTCATTCTGTGGGAGAGGTTTTGGCAAAAGTTTGCCAATTATAACACTTTACTCCTCTATCTTGACTCCCTGTATTTGTATTTCCTAAACACACTTCAGCTGAAAAATATGGTCCTCAAAAAAGGAAGGAATTTTAGGAGAAAAAACTTGGCTTAAATCGATCCATACAAAAAAATACGTGAATACTTGAGAATCTGTGGTTTTGGAAAAATGAGGAACTCCTGTTGTAGGAGCTCCCTTTGTTAGCTTGGTTTAAAATGTGTCTGTGATAAATCTCAGGCATCAATGTAAAGCATATAGTAATTTTTTTTAATATATGAATAATATTTCATTTTCACCAATTAAGCATAAAACCAATGTTTAATATATTTCTTAAGTTCCAAAATGTCTACCTTCTTTCCTTCCACCCCCCCATCTCAGATGATAAGTAATTTTTATATAGAGCATACATGTGTAATCATGTTAAACCTATCACCATATTTTATGTTCTTTCTTTGTTGCTGAAGAAGACCATGCCATCAGAGAAATAATGACATGACTTGCACTTGACTTTGTTTTGGTGAGGGAGGGCTGTGCAGATCACCAGCCTCACTTGTCCTCCAGAGCCATCTGAATCCAGTGACCAGATATTCATCAGAATGACTGGAGATGACCCAGGATGAGGCAATTAGTGTTAAGTAACTTGCCCAAGGTCACACAGCTAGTGAGTGTCAAGTGTCTGGGGTAAGATTTGAACTCAGGTCCTCCTGACTCCTGCACTGGTGCTCTATCCACTGCACCACCTAGCGGCCCCTCTCACCATATTAGTCATGCAGTGAAAGAAAACACAGGAAAAAAATGAAAAAAATTAAGAAAGTGAAAAATAGTAAACTTCAGTCTACATTTAGACTCCATCAGTTTTTCCCAGAAGTAGATAACATTTTTCATCATGAGTCCTTTGAAATTTTCTTGGATCATTGTATTACTGAGAAAATCTAAGTTATTCACAGTTGATCAATATTACTAGTAGTGTGTACTATGTTCTCCTCATTCTGCTCACTTCAGTTTGCACCAGTTCATGTAAATCTTTCTAGGTTTTTTTTCTGAAATTATCCTGTTTATCATTTCTTAGAGCACAATAGTATTCTATTACAATTACATGCCACAACTTGGGCACCATTCCCCATTTGATGAGCATGACCTAAATTTCCAGTTCTTTGCCCACACACAAAAAAAGAACTAATATAAATATTTTTTACAGGAAGGTCCTCTTCCCCCCTTTTTAAATCTGTTTGGGATATATGCCTAGTAGTGTTATTATAGCCCTTTGTACACAGAACTAAGATGTTCTCTAGAATGGTAAGATCAGTTCACAACTCCACCAACAGTGCAGTAGTGACCCAATTTTTCCACATCCCTTCTAACATTTGTCATTTTTCTTTTCTGTCATACCAGCTAATTTGATAAGTGAATTAGTACTTCAGAGTGGGTTTCATTTGCATTTCTCTAGTTAATAATGTTGGAATATTTTTATATGACTATAGCTACCTTTGATTTTTTTTTCTTCTGAATACTACTTGTTCATATCCTTTGACTATCAATTGGGGAATAATTTGTGTTCTTGTAAATTTGACTCCATTCTCTATATATTTGAGAAATGAGGCCTTTATCAGAGAGACTTGCTGTAAAAAAATTTCTTAGCTACTCTGCTTTCCTTCTAATGTTGATTTCATTGTTTTGTCTGTGCAAAACATTTTTAATTTAATATAATCAAAATGATCTATTTTATGTCTCGTAATGCTCTCTATCTCTTGTTTGGTCATTGCAAAAGCAATGCAAAAGAGGTTAATAATCACTTAAATCAAGCACATGTATCATTCACTTAGTTCAGGGGAAAAAGTCAGGACCCTGAACTTCAGAGAAGATATAGAGAAGTCAAAATCAACAAACAGGGCTTCCAGCTGCCTGACATAAGCAGTACATACATCACAGATCAACAGACACATGTAGCTATATGATCATACATACATAGTTACCAGAGAGACAAGCACCAACATCTCATCTGGATTTTCAAAACCAGGGGTGGAGAGGAGGAGGGAGAGAGCTCCTTAACTTCTGCCCAGAGTCTCTCCTCTGGACAAACACTTCCAATGAATAAACCCCAAAGTAAAACCTCACCTCAGATACTTACACATTTTTCAGGGCCAGAGGGCATCACAACCCTTGAGAACCAGAATCTCTAATAAAAGGTGTGGACCTTCCTACAAATCTTCCCAGGTCCATTCATGGATAGGGAAGATCATCTTTAATCATGTTCAATCAGAGGCATTTGATTATACTAAAACAAAACCTTCAAAAGATCCTATTTTGCTTGTCATTACAATCATAAATTCTTCCCTCATCCAAATATCTGACAGGTAAACTCTTTCAATCTCTCCTAATTGGAAGTACATAGTAATTAAGAAACAACCAAGGCCACACATAAGCAGCATTTGAATCCCATTTTCCTTAATCCAAACCCAACAATTTATTGACTAAGCTACGCTTTCTTCACACAAAATTAAATTAAGAAAAATGTGTTTCATTTTGGTTCGTTTGTTTGTTTGGTAGGTATGCTGAGACCATTTCTGTAAGTGGCCAACCATTATGGTAAAAAAAATAATACGGAATGATTAAGAAGCTATTCCAGTTCAATCAAGCCTAGACCAGCTCAGAATTAGGGATGACAGGATAAAATGGCAATAAAAAAAAGAATCAATGAAGCAATGAATATCTCAACAATCATCTCTTCTGTGTCTGGTGCTTCATTAGGTAATATAGTGTACCTGAAAGAGTACTGTATTTAGAGTACAAGTACCTGAATCAAATCTCAGACCTGTTTCTTGCTTCCTATATGACCCTGAGAATAATATCCCTCATGTTTTGGAGTTCAACTTCCTTAAATTAGGGAAAGGGCAAGAATTATACTATATAATGTAAAATTGCTTCCAACTCCATGATCCTATGACACATCATCATCACTCCTCTCAGCTGGAGCATATGGCTGCAGTTGTGTCATACACATGACAATAAAATGGGTCACTAAAGCCTGAAGTGTAAAACATAAACATAATAAAATTGATGGCCCCAGTGAAGCTTATCAAGTTAACAAAATTCTTCTTAAGGGCCCCCAATAACCTTCTTTCCCCCTTGCCATTCTTACCATGGATTTTCTCCAACGTATTCCTTTAGCTGTCATTGCCCTCTTTCCTATTTTATAGGACAGGAGCTGATATTTTCAATTCATATAAGTGTGGAGTCAAATACAGTGACCTCTACTCTGGATATCTGCATGTTAGGTAAGTCCCCCAGCTTGAGAGGTAAAATTGTTTTTAATTATGGCTCCAATGTGCAGGGTTATTGAATTCATATTTCATTTGTATGACTTATGGCTATCATACATTTTAAACTACTCAAGAGTATAAATTAATTCTATTTCATTTAGTCTATATGTTATCAAAAATAGGATAATGTCAATGACTATATGTTCCAAACAGTAAATCAATAAATATTGGCATAAAGGACAGAGAACCAGACCAGGAGTCATTAAAATCTGAGCTCAATTTTGAACTCAGATACTTACTGTGTGACCTTAGGCAAGTCACTTAACCTCATTTTCCTCAGTTTCCTCATCTTTAAAATCAGGATAAGAACATATCTATATCCCAGAGTTGTATGAGGAATAAATAAGATAATATTTGTTGAAGCATTTTCTAAATATTGACCACAAAATGGTGATTCTTTTTAGCAACAGCAATCCTTACAGACTTTCATAAAAGGATTGAAATTTATGATAATATGAATAGAGAACACCCATATTAGTAAAATCACAGGTCTCCAAAGTTGTGAAGCATTTATAAATATATATATGCATATTTTCAATTATATATATTTTCAGCACCTACTCTGTACATGAGCAGCATTGAAGCAACGGCACTTAGAAAGAATTCTTTAATCAGAAAATAGCACCAAAAAAATTCAGTTCTGAGGAAATGTTGATCACCTGGTGATTGCCTACTTATGAAAACTTGCTTATTAGTGCTAATTCTAGAAGAGTCATTAGAAATTACCAATTTGGGAAGATTACTGAGCAAATTATAAAATGCAATGATAGATCAAAGGGGAAAAGCGACCTCAAGATGCATTTTAAAATATGCTTTAATGGCACAGTTGAATATAGGTAAAAAACACGATTACTCTGCTGTGTTCAATAGGGAACAATAATACACACATCCAAAGAACTCCTTTTTCCTTTGGGTCCAGCAACACATTTTGTTGTGGAAACTTTTTACAATCTACTAAAGTATAACCAGTTAGTCATGAATCATTTTTCAGCACCTACTCTGTGCCAGGTTCTGTACTAACTACTAAGATAAGATGCTAATAAAACAATAATATCAGCTCTCAAAGAATTAACTTCTAAGAGGGAGAAAACATGTAAACAAATATGTGCAAACTGACTAACCGTACAGAGAGATATAGAAGTATATAGATGCGGATATAAGTATAAATTGGAAATGCTTAGCAGAATGAAGACATTAGGATTAAGAGTTTTAGGCAAAGCTTCTTGGAGGTGGGATTTTGTTTGGAACTTGAAGGAAGCCAAGGAATCCAGGAGACAGAAATAAGGATGGAAAAATTCCAAGCAGAGTATAGAAAAGGACTAAGTGACTTGTGGAAGGAACAACAGGGAAACCAGTTTCACTGAATTGTAGAATACATAAAAGTGAGAAGACTGGAAAGATATGAAGGGAGTCCCTTATAGACCTATAAGACCTTTGTCTGATATTTGATCCTGGAGGTAAAATGAAGTCTCTAGAGTTTATTGAATAAGGAGTAACATGATCCCTTTAATAACTAAGTTCTGGATAGACTGGAGTAGGGAGGGATTTAAATCAAGAAAATTAGCCAGAAGACTTTTGCAATAATCTAGACATAAGGTGATAAAGGCCTGAACCAGAGTGATGGCAGTTTCTGAGGAGTAAATGGGAGCATGTACCAAAACATACTATCAAGTTGCAAGTGTTAATATACCAGAAAAAATATTTCTAGTTTTGATTTTGTATTCATATTTTGATGCCATTTAATCAATTTATATATTAGTCATATAGACAAATTTTTTTTTAATTTCTTCAGTGGATATATAAAAACAATGTCTTTGTAAAAACTCTAAAGATTGTCTCCTTCATGTCCTTCAGTCTATGACATCATCAATGTAAGTGTATTCACCAGTGTTGCAAATTATTTCTTGTCCTTGCCCTTTCATCTTGTGTTATTCTTGATCACATCTGCCTGTAAGTCTCTTCACCCGACATATGGAAGACCTTCCTCTAGATGTCTCAATGGTTTTTGGTTAACAGCGGTCAATATAGGCTACCCACCATTTATCTCTCTTGCTATATGATGCAGGGCATAATCTTTGAATGATTCCATGTCTCATGTAGGAAGTGCAACAGTGTTCTGGAACTTTAATGCAATCAGCATAGTAATCTTCTTGTAAAGGAGCATTTGGATGATTCTGTCTATCAAAATCCCTCCTTAATGTGGATTTATTCCTAAATGCCTTCCAGAAGAGTACCAAACAGCTTTGTTAAGGATACATCATTTTTTTTTAATACTTCACCTGATAGTAATAAGCTTTTAATCATCTTGTTGCAACTTTCAAAGAACACTTCATGATTTTGTCATGTACTGAGAGATACTGCATCGAAATAGAGCCTTTAAGGTACTATTCTGGTCAAACAAATCAAATGTGTATGCTGTAGTCAATAACACATATAATGCGTTCTGTACACCACTTTATAAATCATGTGACTGTAAACATTCACTCTGCTGTACTTGTTTCTGAAATCTTAGCCATTCTTTTTTTTTTTTACAGCTTCATTAAGATACTCTCAAATGTGCATATAGATTATCCTCACAGAAAATTCGGTGGAAACTGCCAATTAGATATACAAATTGGTAGAGATTCTTATCTTCCAGGTCACTTGCTTTAGTAATAAAAAGCCTTGTTGCTTTTTTGTTGTTTTTTTTTTCCTAAGAATTCATTAGCTTCCCAAAACATTACTCACATGGAGCTTACATTCTAACAGAGGAGTTAAAAAGAAAACATAGAAAAATATACAGAAAGAATGACAAAAACAAATAAACTGCATGCGTGGTGTCTCATTTATATGCTTCCATCTAATTTGTCATTATTTGTGGATTTGTAACAAGTATGTGACTGATGAAAAACAAAGAACTGCTGCCAAAATCAGTAACTAGTCAATTTATATATATTTTATGACATGTTATTATGTACTCGTTTTCATCATGTCCAAATTTCCTCCTTGAAGAAAGTATTATTAGCCTCATAAAGCCACTGTATGAGTAACAGGCCTTACCCCCTCTTGTTTCATAGACCTGAACTATATTTTCTAATAAACCTTTTTCTTTGCCCTATAACCAATTCTATATATAAATCACTGAGTTTTAAAGTATATGTTTATTTAATTTGGTGGGTCTTATAGAATTCTTTATATAATTTCTATTTTTCCTCATCTGTTATAAAAGATGTTGTATAATTTGCATTGTTTCCTGATAGTCTTCTTGGAAAATATTATTGTGAGCACTAGAATGCAAAATGAACATATTCCCCATGAAATGATGCTTCTTATTTCCCTTGGACTGTGAAATAAAAGCAATTCAGCAAGTACCTGTATTTGCCTCCCCAAAGACTCTTGTGTGACCCCATCCCCTTTATCTATACTTCCCCTTTGTTTTCTGACTTTATTTATGGATCAAGAATGACTTAATTCAATTTCCAGAAGAATGTGTTGCTCATTGGTCTCTAGGCAAGGTTATCACATTTAAAGATTAACAGTTGTTAATGTTTTTAGATGGTCAAAATATTTGTGCTTTATAGCATTATCTGCTCCTGTTTCTACCACTTTGCTACTGGCACAGTAGAAGCATAAGGTTAAGTACAGAGAGGGGATTTCTAAAGCTAAAGAATTGTTCATTGGCCAATCTATTGGTTATAAGTTTCTTCTTCTAAACTTGGTTGGTCCTCAAAAAAAAAAAAACAGATTGTTGCTAAGACTACACTTACAGTCTTTCAAGTATAGTAGAATATTTTAGAGCTTTAACTCAGTTAACCTAGTTTTCAAGAACCTGAAATCACTCCCATACCCATAATCTGGAACAGATTATGTGGAAGATCTCCTTCCTTTAACCTATGTAAAATAGACCTCTCTTTAAATCACTTGAGTCGTCTGTCTATCTCAATCATATTAAGCTATTTCTAATAAGGGAGCATATTGAAATACTTCAAATATGGACAAAGAAAATAACATTTTCTAACAGCATGTGAGTGGGTTGAGATTATACTCTACTTTAACAGGAAAAGTAGCTTGTCTCATTTTTTTTCTATGTAGACATATAATTTCTGAAAACCATTTGCCTTTGCATGTGACTTATAGAGCCCACATAACTCATATTACTGTGCATATTGAGTTGCCAAGGGAATTTTGATCCTAGTGTTATTCAAGTGTGAAAAATGGAGGTCAAAAGCAAAGAAGCAATGTAATTTTATTAGCATTATTCTGATATGATATTTCCCAAAATGCTTGTGAAATTTAGAGAGAGGCAATGTAGTAAGGCATGGTACTTGCAGCAGTCTTTTGTCATTAAATTCAAGTCCTTGGGCCCCAAAAATTTAAAGTTGCTCTAATATCATACAAGGAAAGGTCCACCAATTGATTATGCACACATGTATCTAGACTGAGAAGAACTAAGACAAATGTGATCTTGGCTTCTCTTGCAAGCTATATAATAGACATAATAGAATCTAGTAGACTTGCCAGTGAGTGATACACATTTTCTTTTTTTTTCAAGCAATACTTTCCAATAAAAACGGAGTAGCAATTAATTGTTAAAGTCTGCATTGAAAACATCTTATCCTTTTAGCAGTTTTGCTGGTGCTTAGCACAAACCTTAAGGTGAGTCATTTAACCTTTAAATGTTTAAGAAAATGGCTACGGCATCACTTTTAGTTTATTTCTATTTCTGGAGCAACTCATGGAGTATTATTCACTACCCTTTTATTATTGTTTTGAATATTGCTTTAAATTTGTGCGGCAGATTTTATTTCTTCCAGTGACCTCTAAGTACCATTACAAACTTATTCTCACTGTTCTTCATGATGCCATAACAGGAGCAAATCCTTAATAATTGTTAAGCTTTTGTGAACAAAGCAGATGCTCAAAAAATATTGCTGAATGAATGAATAAATGAACATAGCTAATATGCATACAGCACTTTAAGGTTTAAAAAGTGTTTTACATACATTAACTCACTGGACACTCATAAAAATCCCTTGTACAGTGAATCCTCATCTGGTAGTTAGAAAAGAGGAGCAGGAAATTCTAACCTTTAGTCTTCCAAGTACCTAAGTGATAATCAGATCAAGTACCAGTCTATAAGGTGCTTTTAATTTTATTTTGTTTTTTTTTTCCCACTCATCCTAGAAAGTAGTTCCAAAGTCATGAATACCTATTTTCTTATCTATAGCACTAATTTTACTTGAATGATAATTCACAAATGGCTTCAAGTGTTCAGCAACTTGCTGATAGATAACAATAGTAGTTTCCAATAGTTTCTAGGATAAAATACAAAAAAAAAAAATTTGTTTAGCTTTACGTGCTTTCACAACTTAGCTCCAATCTTTCTTTCTAGTCTTATTGGGCATTACTCCTCCTCATCATCATTCTGTCATTCAAGTAAACTGGTCTTTTCTCTTCTCATTACAAAGGACAGTCTATCTCCAAGCACTGTACCTTTGAACTAACTGTCCCCTATACCTAAAATGTACTTTCTCATTACTTCTTCCTTAGAGTCCCTCTCTTCCTTTAAGATGCCGCTCAGGCACAATCTAATTAATATCGTATTTGATTCTCCTGTAAGTTAGTGTCATTCTTCCCAGACTACCTTGTAATGAAGCACTTCATATATAGTTCTAGTAACTTTCCACGAAAGCTCTATAAATTTTATATATGCCTATCATCACCTGCTACTCAGTTCAATGTAAGTAGAGTTTTGTTTTTCTTCTTTGAGTTATGTCAAGTGCCTAGCACAGTGCCTCTCATATTATAGGCACTTAATAAATATTTGCTGATTGATTCAGATTTTGAAACCAAACTGTCTTCAACCTTTTTAAAATACATTTTCTAACTCATTTCAACAAACACTGCTAGAAATGTGTATTCCAGGCAATGGGCTAGCCACTGGAGATGTAGAAGGTAAAAAAGATATTCCCAGCTCTTGAGATCAACATAGTTTGTCTCAAACCCAAACTATTACAGTCAAACTAGGATATCCACTCATCTTATTTTAGGATGAAAAGTGCTGAAAGGTTAGAAGTGTTGGACACATGATCTCAAAGCAATTCTGTTTGATCAACATGGCATTAAATTTCATGAAGACTTACTGGATGAATAGCTTGTAAGAACATCGTGTCTGCTGAATAGAAGGTATGCCTAACAGAAGTATTGCTGAGAGTTATAGTTAGTTCTAAGAATATAAATTTTATAATTAATGTTCAGGGAAATAATTATACTTTTACATTCATCCTAAATCTGTAGGAGTTTCAGCAAAATAACTTTAATGAGATGATGACATGAGGAAAAAAATACAATGGAACGATCATTCCTAAACAATTTTTAAAAGAATTAAGGAAGAATATAATTAACTCTGAGCATTCCTCTGTTCATTAAGACCTTTGTAGTTTTATGTTTCCAGAACCTTTTGTTAACTCAATAATTTGCTTCTCTTTTCAGTGGTGAATGGATAATCCATACTTCCCTTCCCTTTTTTTCTATTGTCCTGTTACTAATCAGAATAATGCTGATCTTGGTTAGAATTCAATCACAAGGGGTTATAGGGTTTCTGATTTCCAAAACTACAAAGACCAGTACCATTTTAAAACACTTGCTCACAAAATTAGGTCATTTCATTGTAGATACAGTGCCAGAAAAATATATGTACGGGATTGTGTATATGCATAGAGAAACATGCACTCACATAAATATATAAATATAACATGTTATATATATATATATGATATGTTATACATATAGGTCATATATATATACATGTAAGAACCAAGTAATTTTTTCTTTCCTTATTTCTTTCTTCTATTCTCTTTTTCTTTATTTATTCCTTTCTTTCTCCTTTCCTTCTTTCTTTTTAATTCTTGCTTTTCTTTCTCTTTCTTTCCTTCTTTTTCTTTCCTGAGATATGTATGCATTCTGAAAGAAGGTGGTCCAGATACACAATGTGTTTTTATATATATGGGATTTGTCTTAACAGCAATATTTGTAAGTTTTTTTCCTCATATTTACATCAGTGGCAGGGGTTACATTTTGAATAAAGATCTTTTCACATAAAAGAAACACAGACAAGAAAAGAGGGTTTGGATTTACAGAAATGAAAGGATCTAGGAGATTTGATTACCTTTTTGAGAACAAATTTAATGTTATAGATTTTATAAAGAATATGTTGCCTAATACTTTGAACCAATACAGTGAAATATATTGTACATGACCCTCTTTTCCCAAGGTTCCTACAAAAATCAATTGTCTGAGAGATAGTCATTAAGTAAAGGTCAAACAAATTTTACTAAAAACCTTATAAAACTTGAAAGCTGTTCTCAAAAAGAGGTCTTGGAAATAGTGGTTGAAGTATAACATGTGAAAAATGAGTCAAGTGTGCTACATTCTCTAGACATATCAAAAAATGATCCAAATTATCTTCATTTTTATATCTTGTTTATGTTCTCCATTTCTGGTTCATCTTTTCTTTTCCTGCTACCGCCACCTGATACTTTCTCCTTGACCACCTAATTATTTCTTCTCAATGTTAGTATTTTGCCTTTAAAAAAAACACACAGTTTAACCTAAATAGGAAAAGAGAAAATATATAGCTAACATAGAAAAAATTATGTTGGCTCCTTTTTGATGTAATTTATAAGCTATTCATTATGAGATTGAACCTTTATTTATATCTTGGAAGATTAAATGCAACCAAATTACATTTTGGCATTTAGACTTAAATTGGAATTAGGCAGTTTTGTAGCTATAATGAGGTCAAAAAATGTTGCTTTGGTTCTTGCAATGCGCTAATGTATATGGGATGGCAATTTTCCCAAAGCAATGATTCTGCTGTTTCTTTTTAATGAAATAAAACCTAAGCACAATACACACCTTCCTAATCAAACTGCTAATTGCAGAAATCACGATATACTAAAGGTTAGTAGAATAATATAATAATTAATAGACAATTAGTTTATATAACAACAGTCAATAGTTACAATAGTCACTTTGAGTGTATGTGAATATATCTATGTGTGTGAAAGAAAAAAGAGGAAACAAATAAGGACATCAAACAAAGTGACATTAGAAATCCTTAAGTTATTATCAAATATGTTCATTGTAAAATTGATCAAATTTAGTGAGGAATGAAGGGATCCAAGAAAATGAGAGGGATAAGTTGTGATTTTTTTGACTGGAGTTCATAAATCTTTCAGTCAAGTGGCTGTTGTTTCCTATGTGCCAGGCACTGGGCAAAGCGCTGAGAATACAACCAAAGGAAAACAAGTAGTTCTGTCCTCCAAGAGCTCAGTTCTAATGAGGGAAGCAATGTGTGAATAACTAGCACTGATAGCCATGTCTAGGACTTCTTTCCTGGATTGTATTTGTTTCATTCTCTTTCACATATAAAAAATGGGTCCTCTAATTTGAGTCACCAGCCTCATATCAAAGCTGAAGGAAAAATAAAAGCTTAAGAGCTTTCTATCTCCAACTTACTAGCCAGAACATATAGCATGCAGTCCCATTACTTTGTCCAACTTCATTATTCTTATTATTAATGAAGTAGAATTTATTTAATAATTAATAATAATGTATTTTTATATTATACTTGAAATTGTGCATAACTCTGTGATAGTTACAATGAGTCAAGTTAATCTCAGAGTTAAGTGACTTGTCCAAGAGTACATGACTGGAAAATATTTGAACCCTATAAGATTAGCCCTGTATCTACTAGACCCTATAAAGAATTCTAACATCACTGCCCATCATGTCCTAAACTAGGACAGGACACCAGCTGACTACTTTAATCCTTGCCATTTTTAACCTCCTTTAGTTTTTAGCTATTAGTAATTAGATGGTGCTTAATAAACTCTTCATTCTATTAGAACCTCACTGTTTTAGGACTTTTCTTTTATCTTATTCTTTTTTTTTGTTTGTTTGTACCATCCATACCAGAACATCCATATTTGATATCTGAAAGAGAATGAGACAAAATACAGTCTGAGAAAGAAGTCCCAGATATGACAATCAGTGCCAACTATTTATGTGCTACCTTTCTCACTAGAACTGAGCCCCTGGAGGACAGAATTGCCTTTTTCTGGAACAAGATTAAAATGTAATTGGGAAATATCTAGCAAAATAAATAAAAGTACAATATAACTTAGATAATGCTAATTTAGGTTTTTCTAATTCAATATGTGGCCCACAAAATCTGTTTCTATTTGAGTTTGACTCCACTAATGTAAGGTACCAGTCTAGTGATTTGCCCTTTCCAAAAGTAATGGAGGCTAGATAGTTTCCTCTTCTTTCATTTAAGTCCACAAATTCCTGTTGGCACTCTAAAATGGACTGCCGTCACTGAAGCTACAAATTCAGATACACTTTTGTGACCTAACCAACAGAAGAAATAGCTTATAACAAAAGTTCCTTTCATATTAAAGCTCCCTCCAGAGAGAACAATAAGGTTAGTCTAAGAAATTGTTCAATAGAAGTATGAAAAAAACCTAGTTTTATCATGGTCACTACTATCTAGTCTTGACATACATATTTTAAAATAGTTACTATGTACTTATTATGATTATATGAGAAATGGACTCAGAAAAGCATGTTTCAGAATATTTTAAATCACATATTTTAAATTAGTACCCTGTGGTACCTTGAGTTAATCCCTGCCATTCCCAAACCATTAACCACAACTGTTGTGAACAATGGTACAGTGTATCAGAGGTGATGAAGTTTTAAATTAACTTTGGCACCAGGTAAACTAACATCAAAGCCAGTATAGAGCTTTAGGGCAGACAATATACAAGGACCGATCTATGGCTAAAGCAAGAAAATTATGAAACCCCGCAGAGTCTCCTTGTAGGATGCTCTTTACTAATTCCTTGGAGGCTGATCTTAAGCAAAAACACTGAGTTGTTTTCATAAAGTCTTTGTTTCTTTGAACCCTCAGGCTCCAACTCTTCCATTGAACCACATGTGAAACCCTACCTCATCCCCTATCATAACATAACATCCTCCTCACTTCAATCCAAGTTTTATAAGGGAAGTGGAAGAAAACTCACATAGACTTAAGCATGTAATTATTCCAGAAGAAAAATGTTAAACAAGATTAAAATATTCCAGAGTATATTTGTGTGGGTATATGTGTATACTTCAAACAACGAGAATGGGGATGGGAGTGACACAAATGAGAACCTCAAGTTTCTACAACCACTTTAGAAAAGGCATGTCTTGTGACCTGAACAAATTGATGCATTTTTGCCATAGCAGAATTTGAAAAAAAAAAAAAAGGAATCCATTAATAATATTCACACATGCATGCATGCACACACACACACACACACAACTATAAGAAAAAAAAATCATGTTAGGTTCTAGATTTCTATCATTTCCCAAATACTAGGAGCCAGATAAGAGAGTAATTATTGAGTTCAAGAGAAAAAAAAACACACACAAAGTAACCCTATGTATCTCCATCTTGATAAAGCTGGGAGTGTAGAAGCTACTCATACAGTCCCACTGAATATCGACAAAGAAACTTTGACCTAATCTGTCTCCTTAATGAAGAAATCAAAACACCTTTACCCAATTGCAACTCAAGTCTTCTGAGATTAATAGATTCATCAACTTTAGCTTCCCTACTAGCTAGGATTACAGGCTAGTACCACCCATATGAGTTCTTTTCTGCTTCTTTTAAACAAGAAATAGTTATCTTGGACAAGCTTTAAAAACAATATACAGGATTCCAGTTTTAATCTCCCTCCTCCACAAAAAAATTTACCTAATATTTATTCTCATCACAAAATTTTGTTAAATGAGTGTATTGGACAAGATTAACTGAGATTTCTTCCAATTAAAAATCTACAACCCCACTGGATAATACAAAGCTCTAAATCACAATGACACTGATTTATTTTTCCTTAAGAAAAACTTCCAAATGGAAATTTTGCCTCAACTATCGTGTCTGACCCAACATAAATTCTGTCATGTAGCAACACATATTTTCCTGTTTCTCTTTCTTCCAAGTTAATCTTTGTTCTTGTAGTCTTTCTTCCCAGTTAATTGCTGTGTTTTTTAAGTTGTTCCTCATTCAGTCACACTCTTCCAAACCAATAGCCATAATCAATCTCTGCCTTTTAGGAGCTTCTTTTTTCAGATGGAGAAGCACATATATTCTGCCATTACAGTAATTGGGATGCTATGGTTCATCTTAGTTCAAATAAAAACTATGCCTCCTAAAAGGGCAAATGATTTTGATGTATAATTACATATTCTCCAGAAGTTAAAAAAATGACTGGATATGTATTGACTGATTAGGACAGTGTTCTCAGTTATGTTTCACAATGTTTAAATCTTTTCCAGGAGTCAATGCAGTCAATGGGAAAGTGAATGGAAAGATATTGATCTGTTAACCTTACTGTCTGTCTTAATCTTGTCTGTCTGCAAGAGAATTTGTTTTAGAAAATTCTGTGTAAGGTTGTAGGTGCCTTTTACTCCTCATTCCACCCTCCCCCACTCCCACCTAACTACCTGGCAACAAAACTTTTATAGAAACCAAGGTGAGTGAAACATTCTAATTTCAACTGATATAACATCAGCTTTAGTTTTATCTGTGTCATATAGTAAGAATTTATTCTTCCAATTTTGACCTAAGTTTCTGATAAAGCCAAATTAATATACCTAACAACTGTTCAACACCTACAAATTTGTACATTGATCAGTCATATTTTGGGGTCTTATTTAATAGTTTTCTGAATAGTCTATTATGTAAGGACTTTACAACTGACCTAAGTCTTGGGAGATTTGAATAATGAAGTCATACTGTCAAGTCTTCATTCATAGGCCATCCAGATTGGTAAGACAGGTTCTTCATGGGTTGCATCTCCAGGGATCACTGTTTATCTAACTGAAGGAAAAAAATTGTCTAGTTAAACCTAAGAAATACCATAATTTAATATTATTGTGTGATAACTGGATTTAGTGATGAAGAATGTTACATATATCTATAACCAACAAAACAATATGATTAACTCTGTAAAATTCACCTTTTCATCTCTGTCTCTCTCTGCCTGTCTCCCTGTCTTTGTCTCTATCTGTGTATGCATATATATGTAAATATATACATATATGTGCGTATATATGTATATATACATGTATGTATGTATCTATGTATATGTATTAGAAAGCACCCTAGTACACCCAAAATGACCTGCTAACTCAGGTTCTATAAAGAAAAGACAGCTTCAAAATGGTTAACGATCCTTCTTTAATTAAACATACATAAGGTATTCACTAGTTCAGGGGAAAGATTAACACCCTGAACATGGAAAAAATACAAACAGAGAAAATACAAAGGGACTGAACTAAGATGGCAGAATAAAAGCATGATTTGCTTGAGTTCTCCCCCCAAATCCCTCCAGATACCTGCAAAAATGACTCTAAACAAATTCTAGAGCTACAGAACCCACAAAATGTCAGAGTGAAGCAAATCTCTAATCCAAGACAACCAGGAAGTTTGTCAGGAAGGGCATATCTTACAAACCTGGGAGCAGAGCACAGTCTGGCATGGGCCAGAGTGGGGCTTTGGGGACTGAATCACTGGCAGAGGTGAGAGTTTCCAGACTTCGGGACCCACAAATGCCAAAGACAAGACAGAAGATCAGTGGGAAACCTCTGTGGGACCTGGTTGCAAGAAGAGTGCCACCTGTCTGGTGACTGGCCCCAGGCCTGGGTTGGCAAGGGTAACGGCAGCAGCAACTGATTCTAGAACTCTGGGACCACTGATGGTGAGGGATCAATCAACTGATAAAAATCCCCTGAAGGCTGGGACAATACACCCACCCCAACCCCTATCCTCACTAGAAACAGTATCCTATCTGATAAAGAGTTAGAAAATCAAATATTTGGTTAGGAAAATGAGCTAACAGCATAAAAAACTCAAGAGTATATAATCTTACTTTGGTGTCAAAGAAGATCAAAAATACAACCAGAAAAAGACAACAAAATCAAAGCTCCTACATCAAAAGCTTCCAAGAAAATAGGAGCAAAGAAATTGTCACAAAGATCAATATACAGGGCTCCAACTGTCTGAAAACAGTAATAAAATCACCTGCATATGTCACCAGATAGGAGACCACCAACAGCTGAGTAGTCAGGGGGCTCTTAACAAATGGCTACTCAGAGTACCATACAGGGAATCAAAAGATCCTTCTCATAAGTGAACCCCCAAAGCAAAATACCAACCTCCATGTATATATACTTTCAGTCAGAAGGCATCACAAACCTGGTGACTCAGTGCCTAATTACCTTAGCATCAAAAGGTGTGAAAGCCTTTCTACTGCAAGCCTCCCCACAAGCAAGCCTTCCCCTGAGCAAGATCCTCCTCCGGCAAGTTCTTCTCACAATGGACTCTATGTGACTCAAGATGTATCACAGTTGGGCCCAAGCTCAAGGCAAGACATTTGTGATTGAACACATGTAGTCTCATACTCCTACTAATGGACAAGGAAGATCTTCATATTCCATTAATATTACAATATATTTCCTTATCTATAGAAAATTCATATGAGAAGCATTTATAGATGCTCTCTTCAGATCACTAAATGAAGAGGAAATCTTTGAGAAGAAGGTGACATGAAAGGAACTGGAAAACTACCCTTTGTTTATCCTTAATTTACTATGCCAAACTTCAGGGGATTTTACCTTTGTTGTGATTTCATATTCTCTCTCAATTGAGCTGAGATATCTTGTTCCCAGTGGGAAAATTTGTACTATTTGTTTGTCCAATATGTATACTTTCTCTGATTTCAGTTTTGCTATAACTTGAATGAATGGGTCTCTTTTTATATGTTTTGTGTGTTCATTGCATAACTGGCATTTGGTGAGAAATCCCTGGATATAAAGCTTGGGAACCTCTTCACATTAGTGAATTATGACTGAGAGTTTTACTTGAATCTTAAAGGTACTTCCCCTAGACTAACAACATTTAAGGAAGCAGGCAGATAAAATTCTAGTCTAGGGGGCGGAGCCAAGATGGTGGAGTAGAAGGACGCACGTTTACGAACTCCGAAACCAAAGCCCATAGAATTAATGTAAAAAGAGTCCCCCATAGCTTCTGGGTGAATACGAGGTGTGCAGAAGCAGAGTGGAAGAGATTTCCGTTCCAGGGAGCCCTGAAGACCCGTCCCCAGGGTCCGGAGCGCCCCGGAAAGTAAACCCGACCCCCAGCGTTGCCCTGGCCGAGGCCGCAGAGAAGCTGATCCGAGCAGGCTTCAGAGACGGAAGCTCCAACAGCCGGGAAAGTCCCTCCGCCCACAGAAGCTACAGGTCAGTGAGAAAGAAAGCCAGGCTGAAAGAGAGGGGAAGCGGGGCATCTCCGTGACTCGGGCCCCCTCGGGAGGAAGCGGCGGCGGCAGGGAAAGGGGCAGGAAGCGGCGGAGGCAGAGGTGTGGGCGGCAGCTGAGGTGGCAGCGGCCCGGGACCCAGGAATCCCCCAGCGGCAGGCAGGATCTTCATTACGGAAGATTCCCGCATAAAAGCGGACGGAGTTGAGCCTGGGAGACGGCAGTGCCCCCACCCTGCTCTATTACTGAAGGCTTCTGCTTAAAGCCGCCAAGGGAGCAGGATTTGGGAGGCGGGCCCCCCACCCCGCCCCCACCCATTCCATTCCTGAAAGTCTCTGCATAAAGCCCCCGAGGGATCAGAGTCTCGGAGGCAGCCCTGGCCCCACCCCAGCACCTGAACTAAAGCTCACTGATTGACAGCCGGCAGGAGGAAAGCCCATTTAAATCTCAGAGGCCAAGCACTAGCTAGGCGGATCCAGGCAGGGGTGGAAAGGAATCTCAGAAGTCAAGTAACTGGCTGGGAAAATGCCTAGAAAAGGGAAGAAAAATAAGACTTTAGAGAGTTTTTTCCAACAAATGCAAATGATCCCGACCTTCGGATCTGACGAAGATGAGGACGTATTCTTGCCATCAGGGAAAGACGTGGAGGGCGGGGCCTCAGTACCCCAGACACCTCAGGGGGGTGGTGGGTGGGCTCAGGCCCTGGAACAGCTCAAAAAGGATTTTGAAAAGCAAGTTAGACAGGTGGAGGAAAAACTGGGAAGAGAAATGTCAGAGATGCAACAAAAGTATGAAAAACAGGTCAATACCTTGGTAAAGGAGACCCAAAAAAATGCTGAGGAAATTAACACCTTGAAAAATAGGCTCACCCAATTGGCAAAGGAGGTTCAAAAAGTCAATGAGGAGAAGAATGCTTTCAAAAGCAGAATGAGCCAAATGGAAAAAGAGGCTCAAAAGCTCACTGAATTTAATAGCTCTCTCAAAATTAGAATGGAACAGATGGAGTCTAATGACTTTATGAGAAACCAAGAAATCACCAAACAAAACCAAAAGAATGAAAAAATGGAAGAGAATGTGAAATATCTCATGGGAAAAACAACTGACCTGGAAAATAGATCCAGGAAAGACAATTTAAAAATTATGGGACTACCTGAAAGTCATGATCAAAAAAAGAGCCTAGACATCATCTTCCATGAAATTATCAAGGAAAACTGCCCTGACATTCTAGAACCAGAGGACAAAATAAGTATTGAAAGAATCCATCGATCACCACCTGAAAGAGATCCAAAAAGAGAAGCTCCTAGGAACATTGTGGCCAAATTCCAGAACTCCCAGCTCAAGGAAAAAATCTTGCAAGCAGCTAGAAAGAAACAATTTCAGTACCGTGGAAATACAATCAGGATAACCCAAGATCTAGCAGCTTCTACATTAAGGGATCGAAGGGCGTGGAATAGGATAGTCCAGAAGGCAAAGGAACTAGGACTCAAACCAAGAATCACCTACCCAGCTAAACTGAGTATAATACTTCAAGGGAAAATATGGTCTTTCAATGAAACAGAGGACTTTCAATCATTCTTGATGAAAAAACCAGAGCTGAAAAGAAAATTTGACTTTCAAACACAAGAATGAGAAGAAGCATGAAAAAGTAAACAGCAAAGAGAAGTCTTAAGGGACTTACCATGAGTGAACTGTTTACATTCCTACATGGAAAGACAATATTTGTAACTCTTAAAACTTTTCAGTATCTGGGTAGTTGGTGGGACCACACATACACATGTACAGGCATGCACACACATACACACATGCACACACATACAGAGATAGAGAGCACAGATTGAACTGAATAGGATGGGACCATACCTTAAAAGAAACTAAGGTAAATGGTGAGAGAGAAATGTAGGGGGAGGGAAAGGGAAGGGAGTAACTATATGTCATTTAAGAGGCAGGTAGGAGTTTTTCTTAGTGGAGGGAAAAAGAGGAGAGCTGAGGAAAAAAAAAAACAAAACAAAACAAGAAGTTTACCCTCATCACATTTGACTAAACGAAGGAGTGAAATGCACACTCATTTTGGTATGAAAACCTATCTTACAGTATAAGAAAGTGGGGGAGAGGGAGATGTTGCAAGGGGGGGGATGATGGAGGGGAGGGCAAAGGGAGGAGGGAGCAATTTGGGGTCAACACTTGGGGAGGGACAGGATCAAAGGACAGAGGAGAAACAATGAGGGGCAGGTTAGGAGGGATGGTAATCCAGTTAGTCTTGCACAACGCGACTATCAGGGAGGTCATTGGCAAAACTACACAGATATGGCCTATATTGAATTGCCTGCTGTCCCAAGGGGAATGGGTGGGGAGGGAGGGATGAGGAGAATTTGGAACTCAAAGTTTTAGGAACAACTATTTAGTATTGTTGTTGCAACTGGGAAAGAAGACATACAGTTAAGGAGGAATAGAAAGTCATCTGGCCCTACAGGAGACAAGAGAAGATGGAGACAAGAGAAGGGAGAGATGACAGAAGAGAGGGCAGATTGGAGATAGGGAAAATTGGATTGCGTGGGGTATTGGGGTGGGGGGGAGGGGATAAAAGGGGAGAAAATTTGGAACCCAAAAATTTGTGAAAATGAATGTAAAAAATTTAAATAAATAAATAAATTTAAAAAAAAAATTCTAGTCTAGTACTCCCTTTCTCTGAGAAGAGCAAAGTGGTCAGGTTCTGGAGCCTATCCCATGCTTTCTCTGCTGGTAGGAATAAGGACTTCTTTAGAAAAGGGTTCTGGGGATGACCTAGAGATGTGTATTGTTTCTTCCCTGTGAGTCACATCAAAGTAGCCCCATTACATGTGGAGATCCTTTCCTATGAATATAGCTAGAATTTATGGTTCCTTAATTTTATAAGAAATTGTGGGGTAGAAAGTTACTAGTTTTGTTTTCTTTTTCTGAAACCTTGGGTTGTTTTTTCTATCTTTCTGTGACTCTTCAGCATTTTGATTCAAGAGTAGCCTGTTACATTCCACATTACAAAAGAAAAACACTTAATCAAACCACCAAAGAAATCCCACCTGAAAACACCATAAATATGCAGCAATTCTACAAAATAAGGAGGGAGGATCCTTTACTCATCTTTATTCCAAATTAAGTTTGGTCATTTTCCTTATGCAAGATCAGGTTTTATTTTAATATTTATTTATTTAGTTGGTTTAAATTTTAATTTATTTCATTTTCATTATTATTGTAATCATATAAAAGGCAGCTAAGTGGTTCAGTGGATAGAACACTAGGCCTCCAGTCAGGAAGACCTGATGTCAAATCTGGCCTGAGACACTCATTAACCGTGTGATGCTCGGCAAGTCATTCAACTTCTTCTCGCCTTAATTCACTTAAGAAAGAAATGATAAAACACTCCAGGTTCTTTGCCAAAAACCAAATAAACAAAACAAAGCACATAAAAAAACAAGCAAACAAAAATTATGGACAGTTTTGACTGAGAACTAAAAGAAAACAAGATAGGGAGAGGAGGAAGTAAAGAATTCCAGATATGAGGGAAAGTCAGTGGAAATGCATGTAGGGCAGAAGTTGTGTGTCTTGTATAGAAAAAAGTAAAGAGGCTGGTGTCACTCTGGTCTATGGAGTATATCAAAGGATATGATAGGATAGTTTCAAAGAAATTATCCCAATAAAACTATCCAAACAAAAATTTATCCAAAAAATTGATAAAGAATGCAAATAGAAAAATTGAAATATGACAATGACATAATTAGAATTACACAAGATCTAGCACTGGGACAATAAACCACCAAAGGTCATGTAATGCTATATATCAAAGAGTCAAAGAGCTGAGTGTAACAGCAAGGACCCCAGCACACACAGAAGACCCTACTGTAAATGTTCTTTTATCTGCTTTTCTAAAAGGAAAGCAATTTTTGAGGGGCCAACAATCTACTTTATTTGAGCACGTATATCATCCACTTAGTTCAGGGGAAAAAGTCAGTATACTGAACTTCAGGGAAAACACAAATGGAGAAATAAAAACCAACTGACAGGATTTCCAGTTTTCTGACCAAAAGCAATATATACATCACAGACCAACTGATAGATCCAACTATCTGACCATTACATATATAGAGAGTTACCAGAGAGAGAGAAGCACCAACATCAGAGTTTTCAAATCTGGGGAGTTCTTTAGTGGCTACTCAGAATTTTGTCTGGCCAAATACACACTTTCAATGAGCAAGCCCCAAAACAAAACCTCACCTCAGAGTATATATACATTTTTCAGAGACAGAGGGCATCACATCCCTTGATAACCTCATTAGAAATTAATAAAAGTTGTGGGTCTTCCTACAAACCCCACCCCCCAATCAAGCTTCCTTTAATAGGCAAACTCATTAGTGGATGGAAAAGATCTTTAACTCTGATTAACATTACACTGAAGTTCTGGCCAAAGGTGTCTTACATAGCAAAGCTAAGCATAATCGAGAATGAAAAAAATTGTACATTTAATGAATTATCATGCTTTCAAGACCTTACTAAAACAAACTGAACTTAACAGAAAATTTGACATACAAAGTCAAGAAAAATACAAGGGACAAGCTTTTTACTTTTTATGTATGTAAAATGTATTTCTAAGATGGTTATTAGTAATTGAGTAATCCATAAGAAAGATTGGGGTAGACAAGTATAATATGACTTTAAAAAGTAAGATCATTTAGCAATAGTTAAAAAGAGTGATTATGTTATACAAACTAACTGGGAGAGGAAGAACAGACGCAGAGGAATTAGATGGGGTAGGAAGACTGCTAGTTCTGGAAATCTATTTTTGTTGGAAATGGGTTGAAGAGAAAACAACACACACATGCACACACATGCACACACACACCACACACAGACACACACACGACTTCTAAATTCAGAAAGAAATAAAACACCAAGGGGATGTGGAGGAGGGAGAAGATAAAGAGGCATCTCTAGAAGAGAGGGTGAGAAAATAGGTAAAATGGGGTTATAGATGGGTGTTTAGATTTATGTGAATGGGAGGATAAGAGAGGGATCCTTGGAGGAGAGGGGTGGGAGATAGAAGTAAAGTAGGGGAGTTAGGATAGAAGAGATAGAAAATAAGAGATATGCACAAACATAAAAACAAAGATCGAAAGTAAAACTTTTTAGGGAAAGCATGTGTCTCTACATGTATGTATGTATGTATATGTGTATGTACGTGTATATATGTATAGTGTATCCATATATCTATATCTATATCCATACATAAATATATCTGCACTTAATTATAGAACTTTATGGGGGAATAAGAGGGACAAAGAACAAAGTAAAAAGTGCACAGCAGAGAAAAAATAATATTAATAAAGAAGCAAAGATGGACAAAATGCATAGTATTTATTATATAAACTTTCTTGAAAAAGGAATTTATTGCTATATATTTTGAATACTCTCTTATATTCTGTTGTGCCCACGATTTGCTTTTTTCTTTTCTTATTATATATTTAAGTTTCAGTAATAATTTTTTAAAAAGATATGTAATTAAAAAGTCATAAAGTTTTACCTCAGACATATCAAATTGGCAAAAATAACAAAAAAATGGAAAATGATAAATGTTGGAGACAGTTTGTTATATCAGGATCATTAATGTGGAGGTGTGAATTTTTGTAGACTTGAAGAGTAATTTGAACCTATGTACAAAAAGTCATTAAATTACCCATAGCATTTTATACAGCTATGCCACTACTAGAATAATACCCCAAAGGAAGCAAAGAAAGATGAAAATGATCCATATGTATAAAAATATGCATAAAATTTCTTTAATGGTGACAAAGTACTAGAAACTAAGGCAATATCCATCAGTTGGGGAATGGCCGAACAAATTATGGTATATGGATTTAATGGAACAATTCAATGCTTAAGAAATACTGAAGTGATGGTTTCAGAGAAATTTAGGTAGATTTATCTAATAGATATCTGGCATATGAATAGAGTTCCTCAGAAGGCATCCATCCTTGTGGAAGATATCATTGATCGTGCTTCTGAGGGGATCATAATAAAATGCAATTTAAGTGTCTCAGAGACAGCAAACCATGTGTGGACATTAAGTAACCAATTCTTTTTGGCTAATGACATAGTGAAGTGGAAGCTTTTTGCCTAAAAAATGAATCAAAATGTCTGGACAGACTAAATGACTTGGTCTTTCACTTCACTCTTGCTAGATACATAGGATTCTGAGGCATAATTTTTAGTAAAAAAGCAATGCTACAAGAGGAGAAGCCTTGGACCTTCTGAGTCTGACATGTTATCCCATGGAAATTTTTTTTTTTCACTCAGCATTTCTTCTTTAGCCTTAGGTAAAAGAGATTAATCTGAAGATTTGAACGTTGTGAGTTTCAATAACAGAAAAATGAACCTCCATTAGTCTAGGAATATAAAAACTAGAGTTCGACTTAGTTTTTTATGCAATCCAGCATCAATGCCTAAAAGGTTCAAAAAGAGAACTTTGGAGGGGACGCAGAACAGCAGAACCTGAGATGAAAAATCATCTAGAGGTCAAGATTTGAACTTGGTAAGATCAACATTATGTAGGAATTGAACTAAGCTGTGAGGCTACTCTCACCAGAAACAAAGTTTGTGTGGGGATAAATATGTCCCTAGTGGTTAGAAGAAATCTTTCTATATTTACTCTTGCTATACCTTTGAATTAAATATCCCTTTGTAAAACTGATTGATATTAAGTAATTAAATGTAACTTAAACTTTGGTAGTGAATGGTACCTACCAATGTGGTTGCACAGGTGCTGAGGAAAGTAGTCAATGGCAGTAGAGGAGAGACTGCCCCAATACCTCAGAGAACCCTCGAACCTTGAGGAGAAGAGAAAGCCAGTCTGGCTCTGTGAAGGTGAGCCAAAGCATACACGCTACACTTACATGAAATAATACTATGAAGCAAGGAGAACCCAGAAAACAATACAATAACAACAAATACAGAACAAATGATTTTGAGAGACTTAAAGATCAACGTAAAGATCATCCAGAATCTCATAGGTGATAGACACAAGATTTGCACTGCACATCTCAAATGTATATAGATCTCAAATGTACATAATGAGATATTCATTGTTGGATATGAACAACAGCAAAATTTGCTTTTCTTCTCAGTGTAGGATTGGATGGTGAGATTCAGGGATGTACCAGGGATAAAATTCACCCATACCCCTATCCACAAAGAAACACTGAAATAAAGCTAGAAGTAATCACAGGTAAGTAAGGCACATTTGAAAGCTGCAGGATGAATTTATCATATACTTTAAAAGAAAAGGAAGTTCCACATAATATAAGTACACACTTTTAAATTTAATATGAAATCATCCCATTTTCTATAGTATATGTGAAAATGGTCATTTTACTGTCGTGCTCATTAAATTCATAATAGAAAATATTTTGATTGTTCAATATCACCTTGGAAGGAGGTCTTTGGTACAATGACCCAGAGATCTTTTCTGGGTCCTGACCTAGAAAACATTTTTTAAATAACAGATAGAAAGTCATACATGATATCAAATCTTAAGCTGCCACAAAATTAACAGTGATGAAACAACCAAAACTATCATAAACATAGTGAATAATAGGTTGCCTCAGGAAGTAGGGAGAGACCCCTCATTGGAGTTCTTCAAGGAAATTCTGGATGAATAATTATAAGTAATGTGATACAAGGAATTTTTAGTCATTTTGGTTCAACTAGATGACCCTGAAAATTCTTTGAAATCTTATATTCTGAATGTTGTTTTTTTTCTATTGAAGACACCTCCAATTACTTAATTAACTTCATGAAATCTAAAGAATTAATAATACTTTAGAAATGCTATCTTTTTTGAAAAGCTTCCTAATTACCTATCTAGTTATCCTTTGCTGGAAAAAAACAGAGAACTGTAAAAATGATGCTTCTTTCAGTTAAATAAAGTCTGCCAGAAAACCAAACATTTTAGTAAAGTTATCAAGACATCTCCACAATCCTATGTAGTTTCCATGGTAATAGGTTTAGAACCGGAAGGGCCCATAAAGGTCATGTAGTTCAATTTCCTCTTTCAACGTATGAGGAAGCTGAATCCTACTGCATCTTGGTAAAAGTACACAAGAACAAGTTAGACTTACTTGCTAGCGACTATGAAAAGGAGGAACACCTTAACCTCAGTTGTTCCCAAAGGAAAATCACAGTATGTGGTAGGCATCTTCCAATATTTAAAGAGGTAATCTGGAAAAAAAGTCAGTTTTTGACTGGTTACTTCTTGTGAGCATTGGTATTTCTGCTTAAATCTGAACATTCCACAGTGGGCATGCCATTCCATTGTATGTGAAACAAAATGCTACAGCATCTTAATTGCATCTCTTGGTAAGTGCTTCAGAAGATTGAGTCTTTTCTTTTTTTAATGAAAATATTGGATCTACTGTCTGGCAGCTGGTATGTCTGTGCCTGTGCAGAACTGGGCTGGCCTTCTGTTTGGGCATGTATAGCAATCAGGCTTTTAAACTTTCATGACATAATCACAGTTCTGTTCTTGCAATTTGATATCTAAAACATATGGCTCTCTTTTTAACCACCAGCATAGAATACTTGAGTCATAGGTATTTGGAGAGTTCAGATATGAATTAGCCACAATGCAGCATCTGCCAAAGATTTGTTGGCTTTTTTTTCTATTTGAGAGAGATAAATTCATGGGTATATTAAATATCCATCTTTATAGATTCTACAAGTCCTACTTCTGAATTAAATTATTATATCAGAAATTAAAGTAAGAGGTATCACATTGTGCAAACTCTTTGACACAGCAATACCACTAGTAGGTCTGTATCCAAAAGAGATCAAAGAAAATGGAAAGGGGCTTATTTACACAGAAATATTTATTTATAGATCTTGTGTGTATGTGTGTGTGTGTGTGCGTGTATGCGCGCGTGGTGGCAAAGAATTAGAAACTGAGGGAATGTCCAACAATTAAGGAATGACTGAACAACTTGTAATATTTGACTGTGACAAGAAACTATTGGGCAGTAAAAATGATGAGTAAGATGATTTTTAAAAAAACCTGATGACTTATATGAACTAATGCAAAATAAGGTAAACAGAGTCAGAAGTCCATTTTATACAGTAATAGCAATATCATACAATGATCAACTGTGAGTGACAACTACTTCCATCATTATAATGACCCAAGACAGTTCTGAAGGACTTATGATCTAGGAGAAAATCTGATGAAACCTGAGTGTATAATGAAGAATAATTTTTCACTTTCTTCATTTTATTGCTTTTTCTATCATAGCTTATTTCAAAATATATTTTGTATGATTTCACATGCAAAATTGATATCACATTTCTTACCTTTCCAATGAGTGGTGAAGGAATTGGAGGGAGGGAGAGACTTTGGAACCCAATTTTTTTTTAAAGTAAATATTGAAAATAAGTAAATAAATTTATTTAAGAAAAATGTAATGGAAGTACCTAGACCACATTATTAAAACCCCATAGGAAAATTTCAATGTGGTCTGATTTGATTGCTATGTCTTTATCTTCTGTAGAGAGATGCTCTAAGAACTATCTTTTTGAACCACATGGCTTTCTCTTCTGCAAAACCTTTATCTCCAAAACTTTCTTGAGCTGAGTTCCAGGATAAACTTTCACTCTATAGATCAGTTTATATACTTCTCTTTCAAAAAATCAAATCGTACTATTTGCTTAATGTGTTCCTCTTTTTTTTTCTTGCCTGGTATAAACTTCAACCAAAATTCATTGCCTAGTCATGATAAAGAGCTCATTTCAGGTGCCTGGTAACATTTATTCTTTTTTCTCCTTTTTTAGCTAATACCCATTCTGTTTTTATGCCCAATGGCTCTACTTTATCTTACGTTGAATTCTATAAGCCATCTCAAATCCTTTTGGAAGGGGAAACTGAATTCTAAATACTTTTCTCAAAGGTAGCTGAATTTCATTGGCACACAATAAACCTGAGAATTCTTATTTCCACCGAATATATTGTAAAACGGTATCAAGTTGGGGCAGTTAGGTAGCACAGTGGATAGAGTACTAGCCCCGGGGTCAGGAGAATCTGACTTCAAATCTGTCTCAGACACTTAGTAATTGTGTGACCCTAGGCAAAACACTTTACCACAAGTGTCTCAAAATGACAACAAAAAACAGTGTCAGGGCAACCTGTATGCTCAATAGAAAATTGAGGTGACATTTCTCTTTATTTTTTTTTTATTCTTTCCCCCTGTCACCATCTCTTTTCAATTTCTTTTCCTTCTACCTTATGCTCCCCCAAGTTGCTGAACACTGGAGGTCTAATAGTAAGAGGTCTCTAACCATCAGCCATATGCTTTTGCTACAAAGCTTTTTTCAAGGTATAGTAGAAGAGCAATGAAGTGAGTGCTAAAAATGCCTGACTTGAGATTGTCACTAAATAATGATGGAACTCTCAGAAAGTCCTTTTGTCCTCATTCATCCATCAAGGATAAAGCAAAGTTTAGGTTAAAGTTTCTCAAGTTGAAAATCACCAACCACTCCTTGATAAAGACCAGATTGTAGGACAGAGGAGCTAGATTTGGTGTTTGGTTGTTGTTTTTTATATGTTTTAACAAATAAGGACTTTGGCTAGGAAATTTCTGCTAATGAGTGAAAGAGTATCACGGACCCTAATCAATCCATTGATGGGACTAAAATATTTCTGATTCTAAAATGTAACAGTGCTATGATTGTTTAAGAAACAATGATAACACAATGAAATAATGCTCAATGTGTCTGTTTCTTAGCTCTTGTTACCACAAATACACACACACACACACACACACACACACACAGCGATCACCAAAGTGTTACCCTTAATCTTTAAAAAGGAAAAAAAACAGCCTTTCCTCCACTTTAGATAACACTAGCAAATTAACGATGGCTCTCTTGGAGATTCTGACATGTTTTCATTTAATCTAGAAGACAGATGCTAATGAAAATTATTATGTTAATGATGAGAACTTACAAAACCTCAAATCTAACTACCACTTAGACTGGTTCTTAGTATATTTTTCTAGTCCCTGTGCATCCTGGGAAATCCAATTTTATTCTTAAATCCCATTGTAGTTCCTTGGCATTTTTCCAGGATATTACATAACACATCCCTGACCTCATCAAGTATAGTTTTATTTTCTGTTTTCTATCTAGTCAAAATATAAGACTATTATAGCAAAATCTTAATAAATACTATCTGTGATTATGGAGTGAGGTATAGGAAGCTTTTTGTGGAAGCTAAATAGGTCAGTTATTGTTGTCTGGCAGTTATCAGGCAGAAATGATAGAAAATTGAATTATACAGCATGACTGAGTTCGTTCACTAAATGAAAGAAAATACTGTTGTAGTTTGTTTTGAATCTTTCAAGCAAACTGTAACCCCAAACACTTGGACTTGTATGGCCCTTCCAGAGATAAAGAATAAATTATGGAAAAAGAAAAAAATTCAATTCACAAAGAGCTAAACCTCTGTTATCTCAATCATAGCCAACAAAAGTTTTGTTTTCTACCAAAGTTATTATACTCTGATGTGTATGATTTTCATTGAAAGAAGAGTCTGGTTTGATGGCCTAGACATATACCTTATTATTGGAAGCTTCTATATTTAATTCTTAACTAAAATGCTGACTCTACGCATGTATATTGGAATGAACACTAGAACATGGCCAGTAACATTAGGCTGGCTTGATTTATTCAGGACTGTTCTAATGAGGCCCAAGTGGCAAATATACTATTCTCCATGATGTGGCCACGTAGGTGAGCTATGATCAATCAATTTAAGGAAATGCTACAATCCTGTCTAATTTAGCCATAGTTGTCTAGACAACCACTTTTTGTTTTTCGGAAATCTGTGGCTAAAAGAGAATATTCATCGTCCTTTCTTAAATGGAAACATTGACAAATATAAACATCCTTTCTGAAATTCATCTCATTATTCTCAGTCTCCATTTCATTCTGCTAATCAAGGTTACAGCATATACAGATGACAATTTTAAAAGAAGAAAATAAAATAAAATAAATTGAAGTTCTTGCAAATTATAATAATAAGGCTGAGTAGCCACTGACAGTAGTTACTGACCACAAGATAATTAGCCCAATCAAACGCATTATAATTGGTTAACTTTCCCTAGAGTTGCCACTTTCCCTCTTTCATTTTTGACTATTTAAAAATATTTTATGAATATGCTTTCTATTTACATCATATTCACTTCTGTATATATGCCTTCTTCCCCACAAGCATAGGTTAAACCTTTCCCATATTTAAAAAATAAAAAGAAAAAAGACTGTTTAGGGTAAAAAAATAAAACCACACATATACCACATCTGACAATGCATGAAACATTCCACGTCCATTTTCCTTCTCCTTCCTTATATGAAAGGGAAAAGGTGCCTTTCCTCATCTCTCCTCTGGAGCCAAGTCTGGTACTAATATAGTGGGGAGGTTTTTGAATAGAACACAGAGGAGAAGGAAAAGATAATGGGGCTAAAGAATGCTACTGTTGTTTGCATTGCCTAAAGCCACCAGAGCTCTTAAAGTATTGGGGTAGATAAAACTCTAACTCACCAATGGGTCTGAGTCTGTCATTCCCTCATTCTGGTTTAGCCCACCTGCCAAGATGGTTTTGCTGGGGTGTAGCTACTATACCTGCTACAGCTTCTTGGAGCCATGGGTGAGAGTTGGGTGAAAGGCGGGCAGCAAAGGTGGATAAGCAGCCTTGAAAAGGGCTTGGCGAACATTCACATCAGAGAGGTAATGGAATGAGCATTTGCTAAGCGCCTATGATGTGCCAGGCACTGTACTAAGCACTTCACATATATAATTTCATTTGATTCTAACAACCACATTGCGAAGCAGGTACTATTATAATCTCTATTTTCTGTTTGAGGAAACTGAAGGAGAGAGAGGTTAAGTAACTTGTCCAGGATCACATAGCTAGTAAGTGTTTGAAGCTACATTTGAATTCAAGTCTTCCAGCACTCTATCCACTCCACTATCTAGATGCCTAATTGATAATCACTTAATTTCTTTTTTTCACTAAATTGACTTACAGAAGTAAAAGGTAGGTAACAAAGAAAATGAGTTTTAACCTAAATGCAAATAGATTCCTGTATTTTGTTACCACTTCTTCATCTGAAATAACCTGGTTTTTTGTTGGATACACTGGAGAAAAAAAAAATCGGTGGATTTTCTTTTATATGGTTTTTCAGGTATCTTTAGATAATTTTTGCTTGACTGAAAGTTTAAGTCCTGAAACCTTAATCTCCTCTTCATCTTCTTCATCCATGTCCTCATCCTCATCTTCCTATTTCTTCTTTTTCCTCCCCTTCTCATCCTCTCTCTTCCTCTCCTCTTCCCTTTTCTTCCTTCTCTATAGGAAGCTCAGACCAGACTCTTTTGTTTCATGCAGTTACCTAGTGTGGGAAATTTTCACTATCTCCTTTGACTTGTAAATGAAAATAAGGCATAGGAAAATATAAGGAAATAAAAAGAAGGCAACTTCACAGTTCTCCACCCACTTGGCAGTCATCCTAGTTTTTATTATATGTTTAAGCCAAAAAAAAATCCTCTCTAATTTTGGTGCTATATTTTAGCCATCAAGAAAACTTCACTTCTTCTTGTACTTAAGACAAGGATTTTACAAAACTACTAAGTCTTTTTGTCATCATATCTTTTTGTTATCAATTTTTTTAAAAGTTTCTAGAGTTTTGTAATGTATTTCCAGAACCATTATGCACAAAATATTTTCTAAAATATATATATATATGTACATATATATATCTGTGTGTATGTGTTTGTGTATACATATACACATATATATATTTTAAAATCCCAAAGTCATAACTGTCACTGTACACATTAACTACAATAGCTAAGGTGAAAGCAATAATTTCCTTTCAATAAATGTTCCAATTGATCACTGCCAAAATGCATCAATGATATGCAAGTGCTTCCTAAATCTTCTTACTCGCAATTATTAGAAACAAAAGCTCCAAGAATGCCAAATTATAAATTGGAGTGAATATTTGCCAGCATATCTTCACTTGGCTATTGTTCGTTATTGGATCTGCTCTTCTGGGTAGTATGTATCACAGGTCAGTTAGACTAATCAACTCTATTTACAAATATACCACTAAAGAGCCATCCTCAATATTCAGCCCATGTACTCCATCAGTTGCCAAATGCTATCATTCCTACTTCCTCAAAAATCTCTCCCATACAGACTCATCATTGTCTTCTGTGTTTGCTATGCTTCAGCTTAATTGGACTTCTGCACATTCCTCAGACTCTGTACTCTCTCCCACCTTCATTCCTCTGTACTCTGTCTCTTCTGCCTGGACTACATTCTCTCCTTACCTCTGCTTCTTAGAATCTCTTTCTTCCTTCAAGATGCAATTCAAGCACCAGCTTATACATGAAACTTTTATTATTCCCTCAACTGCTTGTTTCCTCCTTCTCTAACTACATTTTACGTAACCACTTTGTATTTATTGTGTACATTGTGTATGTGTATTCATGTTGTGTATATTCAGTATTTTGTATTTATTACATATATAATTATATATGTATATATTATCTCCCTGATAGAATGCATTTTTCTAGAGAATAGGTATAGGTTCAGCTTTTATATTTTTTTTTGTGCACCTAGTAGAGTATTTAACATGCCATATGTGTTAACAAATGCTTATTGAATGTCTGACATTAAATGTTTCAGTACATTTTCCTTTAAATGCATTTAAATATACTTAAATATGTTTTATATTGTAAATATATCATATCTTTTCAAATCTAATCTTGATTTCTAAATAAATTATGTACTTAATGTTAATTTCTGAATAATTATTGCTATCATATATACTTAAATATACCAACAAAAGCATTATAATATCAATGTAGGTTCTCACTCCAACCATACAGATTTTTATCCATCTTTGTCTGCACAACCAGTGTAAAACTTATATAAGTCTTACCATAAGTTTACAGTTAATATGCATTCTTGATTTTCTATTCCATTAGTTATCCCTCATCCTCACTTCATTACAAACTTGTCTTCTTCTTACTTAAAAATTTTATTTCATCATATACTTTATACTTTTTCTCTTCCTTAATTATGTATTTGCAATATGTTGAAGGCTTCTCATGTTTGCCATGAATTTCTTCATTGATCAACTTTATATCTTCAATGACTGTGTTGCTGTACTCCTTGAAACCAAGCAACATCTCCCAAAGAATATTAGTTTTGAAAAAGATGGCTAGTTGATTCAGGAAGAAATTTGGGGTTTTAAAAAAGTAACTTTCAAGTTCTACCTAAATTAATTTACTTATGAAGTTCCATACAAATCAAATTGTCAAAAAATATTTTATAGAGGTAGAACAAGCAATGAAAAAATTCATCTAGAAGAACAAAAAGTCAAGAATATAAAGGGAATTAATAGAAAAAAATGTAAAGGAAGGTGGCTTAGTCACACTAGATCAAAAACTGTTTTATAAAGTAACAATAACAGAAAAAAATGGTACTGATTAGGAGATAGAGTGGTGTATCAATGAAATAGTTTGGTCACAGAATACACAGCACGCAATGATCATAGTAATTTAGTGTTTAATAATTGTAAAGATACCAGCTTTTGGAACAAGAAATGACTGACAAAAATTGCTGTGAAAACCAGAAAGCCGTGTGGCACAAACTAAGGACATAGCAAATCTCACATCATATGCCAATATAATTTCAAGATGGGTACATAATTTAAGCATAAAGGGTGATACCATAAGCAAATTGGGGGACCATAGGGCACATTGCCAGTCAGATCTATGGATAAGGAAAGAATTTATGACCAAACAAGAGATAGAGAGCATAATGAGGTGTAAAATGGACAATTTTGATCACGTTAAAGTTAAAAGTTTTGCACAAACAAATCCAATGCAGTCAAAATTAGAAGAAAAGAAGAAAATTGCATGAAAATTTACAGTATATTGTTTGATAAAGGTCTTACTTCTTAAATATATAGAGAATCAAATCAAGCTTATAAGAATACAAGTCATTCCCCAATAGATCAAAGCATCTTATAAGGTAGTTTTCAGAGGAATAAATCAAAGCTACCAGTAGTTATACGAAAAATGTTCTTAAGTACAATTAATTAGAGAAATATAAATGAAAAGAATATCACCACACCTATCAGATTGACAATGCATAAGAAAAGGAAAAAGACAAATGTTGGAAGGGAAGTGAGAAAATTGGGACACTAAATCATTGTTGGTAAAGATGTGAACTGATCCGACTCTTCTAGAAAGAAATCTTGAACTATGTCCAAAGGACTATAAAAATGTGCATACCCTTTGACCTAATAATAGCACCCCCTAGGTCTGTATCTAAAAAAAAAGATTTCTTTTAAAAAATGGAAAAAAGAGCTGAATGTACAAAACTATTTATACCACATTTTTTGTGGTAGCAAAGAATTGGAAATTGAGGGGATGCCCATCAATTAGAAGATTGAATAAGTTGTGGTATATGATTGTGATAGAATATTATTGTGCTACAGGAAATGATGAGCTTCCAGGAAAATAAAAACATGAAAAACTTACATGACCCAATGCAAAGTGAAGGGAGCAGATACAAAAAAGCACTGTGTACTGTAATGGCAATATTATATGATATTCAACTGTGAATGACTTAGTTATTCTCAGCAATACAAAGAACCAAGACAATTCTGAAAGACTTATGAAAAAATGTGCTATCAATCTCCAGAGAAAGAACTGATGGATTCTGAATGTAGACCAAAGTATGCTATTTTTTTTACTTTTTTCATTTTTTGGGAGATGGTTGCATTTTCTTTTACAGCATTACTAATATAGAAATATGTTTGGCATGTATAACTTATAACCTGATTTTACACTTCTGTGTTCACTTAGCACATTGATAAATACAGTGTAAGTTCTCAATAATTATTTTGCAATGAAATAATATTGATAGAATGTCAAGTGTCAATGAAGAATTGAAGTTGGGCAATGAAGAAATTCATGGCAAGCATGAGAGTGTATTGGACACAAATCTGCCTTGCTGTAGCATGCATTGTAGAAGAACTGAATATATTTGAAATTCTAATAGGGCTAACATATAATATATCCAGAATAACTTTAAGCAATTTAATAGTGGGAATATCCAGTGCAATCATTATATTAGAGAAGATTATATTCTGAGTTACTTCTTTACTTCTTCCTCAATAAACAGTGAAATAACTCAGAAAGGTACACCACTTCACAATCAGCCATAATCTACAAATATTCTAAAGTCCATTTCCACAATGAACTTTAACTATTTCTCAAGGTCATTAGATCTTTTTCATATTTATTGTGTATATTCTAGTACTTTGGGAACTGTGAGAAAAGAAAGGCTGATTCCCTTCCCCCCTTCCATCACTATTCTACTCCTTTCTACCATGGTCTCTGGTCCAAGATCTGGAGTTGAGAAGCCTCAGAAAAAGTTCTAAGCTGAGGAATAGCAGCCTAAGATCTGGTATTAGTGGCTGAAGACAGTATTTATTAAAGTATTTATGTACTATATATCATGGGTAAAACTACATTTTAGCAACCATTTTATTAAATTCTTGTATTAATTTTTATGCATTGACAAAGTTTTTGAGTGTTAAAACTTTGTGTTTTTTATTGTAATATTTTGCACAGTACAGTGCTGTTTGGGAATGCGTATGTGCCATTATATTAGAACTGCCTGTATTAAGAATGGAGAACAAAATTATGCTTCCTTTCCTTCCCTTTCTAACTTAATTCCTACCAGAAAAAAATGTCTTAGAAAAGGGGCAGCAATGAGTTATAAGAGCCCCGGAATTTACTGTACTCCACAGAGTTAAAACTTTTTAATTCAAAATTGATTTGTTCCACAAAGTGGGGCTCCTGACAGCCCTCAAAGTTATTGTATAACTTGGAACCAGAAATGTAATTTTTGCCTGTAACGTTCAGAAGCTGAGGAATAGGCTACAGAGGCTTTAGTACAACTAGAAAAAATAAGGTAGGAAGAGATCTTAATTATCATTTAATTCATTGGTTTTTTGTTCCTCAAATTCCCTTCAAAAACAATTTAAAAAGTTTACTGTAAACCCACAGAGTAATTTAATACACTAAACATAAAATTCTCTGAGATTTATTCATTAAATGCTTAAAATAACTCAAAAGATGATCCTTTTCAAAAATATCAAAGTAAAATTTACATTATATTATCATATTTAGATGCATCTATATGCATAAATAATTATAATTATAAAATATAGAGGTGATTTTCACAATATAACTCCAAATATAAAATTATAAAAATATGAAATAATTATCAATACTTTCTTTGAGATATTCTGTAACAATTAAAATAATTCAAAATACCTAAAATGCTTACATTTATCTATGATTCATATTAACCTATTTATTTGAAAGTTACATGGAATATATTATGCATATACCTTTAAGTTAAAGCATTAAAGATGTTTAACATAATACAATAAACATGCAAATTTAATTTTTGTGATGGACTTTTTTTATTAGAATAAAAGTTTTCAATCTTTAGATCAACTCAAGGCAAACCCAGTCTTAAATCTGATTCTGCATCGTTTATTTCTATATTTTGATTTTAAATAAGAATAAGATGAAAATGTTTACTTGCCCAAATATGTAGTAAAAAATGATAGGAGAATTTTACAAATTATTTACAAATGAAAATGAAGAACTAGTTATAATATTTAAAAATTCTCTTCTATTGTTTTTTCACAGGAGCTTAATTAAATGATAATTTCCTAAAGCTCTTGAGGCATTTAAAATTTAATTGTATTCACTGCTATTTTAAACAGTTTATATATAAGAATAACTTTTTATAGGAAAATAATCTATGTAGATATGACCTCCTCTTCTACCATTGGCATGCCAGCTATACTCTCACAGAAACTCTGCTAAGTATCTCATCAGTATTGTCAATCAGTTCACTTGAAAATTTACCAGGCATAAGAGTAGTAATATAAATAGACATCAATTTGAAATAAGAAAATAGACAATAGTACTGTGAGAGGCAATATAAAGTTTGTTTCTATAGAACACTTATGTTGGTTAATGGTAGTTTCAAAAAAGCTTGTAATGTCCATGCCCAGCATTTGTGGCTCTCAGTCAAACTGATATTTAAGCTATAAGAACACAAAAGTTTGCAGTCTCTTAATCACATGGCTACACAGCTGATGAGGGAAAATTAGAGGGTAAAAAGGTGAATGAGGGAGTTACTATAGTACATTATACAGAACTCAAATGATGGTATGCACATGTATCTGATCATCTGCTGGAAACTGATTTATAGTCAAATGTAACACCCTCATCCTGATTGGGAAACAATTTGGTGACAGATTGATAAACTGAAAATACAGTTTGTTCTTAGTGAGAAATGGGAAGAGTTTGATCTAAAGCCTGTCCCAATACTAAGATCATTTAGCACATGATCATACTATTTTCAAATTGTTTTAGAAACATCATCCTGTAAATGTCCCTGTGCTTATTGTCTCAGAATATCTGTCTATCTGTCTTAGATAGATATATCATATATATAATTTTTAACATTAACCCACTGAATCTTCCCTGTGAACTGCTAAATGGAATCCAACGAACTAATCCAATTTCACATTTTATTCATGAGAAAAAATATCGAGGGAAGTCTAATAACTTGCCTAAGGTCAGGCAGGTATTAAGAAGAAAAAACAGGAATTAATCTTAAGACTTTAAGCTTTAAGCTTAAGGTTCTTAATGGTATATGTAAGAAGGAAGATAATTGGACATAACCTGACTAGGTCAGAAGAAATGGGAAGGGCATAAGGGTGTATAGAATTTTCATTTGTTACTTTAGCTCTTTAATCAACACTTGGACAAGTAGAGAAGCAGCAGGTGGCACTTTTCCTTTCAAAGCAAATGGGTACATACTAAGAGAGTTCTTTCCTTTCTCTCTTCCAATATCCTTCTCCATTTTCCTTTTTCCTCTTAGTCCTCCTTTCACTATCCATCTCTCTCTCCCTCATTTTTCTCCATTTATATCCCTTTCTGTCTCTGGAGCTTTATACCTCTGTAGCTAGGATTCAATTAGTGTGCATATTGAATCCCATGAAGTAGTCATATATATTTCAATTCATACTATTCTAAAGAATAGTTCTGCAAAATATGGTAACTAGTTCCAGTCCAATGAAACGATTCAGGGAGAATTAAAAATATGCAGCTACTTTACAGGATTCATTATTTGGATTAGTCAGAAACCTCCTGCAAGCCTAGTATGCCTAATTGGAGGGAAGACAAATTTTGATTAGTGCTCTAATTTGATTGAATTTGTAGAAATATTCATGTTTCTACATCTATTACTTAAAAAAATACTTGTATTAGTACATAAGTATTGCCTTTGTGTTTCTGTATTTCTAATGTTACTGTGGGGAAAGCTATTTTCAGTACATATATGTTCTTTGACTAAATTATTTTTATTTCATGGATAGTTGGAATTGATGTTCCAAATGGTACCCCAATAATTTCATGTCATTTCATCTTTTGAGATTCCTATCCGTACCATCAATGAGTTCTATAGAGAATTTACTCAGGATGCTGAAAATCTTCCTCAAGATCTTTTATTATTTCCATGCTAACTGATGTCTTCTTACCACAGAAGACTAGCTATAAGAAGGCAGCAAAAAGTTGTATGCTTGGGAGGAGCCAAGATGGCGGAGTAGAAAGATTCACATATGCTAGCTCCGAACCCACAGCCCATAAATTACCTGTAAAGAGGAACTCCCAACAAATTCTGGAGCAGTGAAGCCGCATGACAACAGAGTGGAGGATATTTCTGTTCCAGAGAGCCCTGAAAAACCGACACCAAAGGTCCATCACACACCAGACCCAGAGCAGAGCCCAGCCCTTCTTTGGCCATATGGCACCAAGAGGACAGGATCCGAGCAGGCTTCAGGGACAGAATGTCCAGCGGCCGTGAAGGTCCCTCAACCCACAGGTGCTACAGGTCAGTGAGAGAGCCTTCTGGTCTGGCCAAAAAGGGAGCAAGGTGTCTCCATAACTCAGGACCCCACAGGAGGCAGCAGGGGGGAAGCAGCGCACAGGAGCTCCCAAAGCAGGCAGAAGCTCCATTCTTGAAGGTCTCCACATAAACACCCTGAGGGAACTGAGCCCCATGTGGCGGCCTTGCCCCCACCTAAGCACCTGAACTTAATGTCACACTGAATAGCAGCCCTGCCCACCACTGAAAGCCTTGAGGCTGGGAACCAGCATTTGAATCTCAGACCCCAAGCACTAGCTGGGTGGATTTGGAGGTGATGCAGGGGTGGAGAGGAATCTCAGAAGTCAAGAAACTGGCTGGAAAAATGCCCAGAAAAGGGGAAAAAAAATAAGATCATAGAAGGTTACTTTCTTGTACAGATATTTCCCCCTTTCATTTCTGATGAGGAAGAACAATGCTTACCATCAGGTAAAGACATAGAAGTCAAGGCCTCTATATCCCAAACATCCAAAACGGATATTCAATGGGCCTCAGAACTTGGAAGAGCTCAGAGAAGGATTTTGAAAATCAAGTTAGACAGGTGGAGGAAAAACTGGGAAGAAAAGTGAGAGACATGCAAAAAATAGCATGAAAATTGGGTCAAAACCTTGCTAAAGGAGACCCAAAAAAATGCTGAAGAAAAAAACACCTTAAAAAATAGGCTCACTCAATTGGCAAAAGCCAATGAGGAGAAGAATGCTTTCAAAAGCAGAATTAGCCAAATGGAAAACAAGGTTCAAAACTCACTAAAGAAAATAGTTCTCTCAAAATTGGAATGGAACAGATGGAGGCTAATGACTTTATGAGAAATGAAGAAATCACAAAACAAAACCAAAAGAATGAAAAAATGGAAGATAATGTGAAATATCTCATTGGAAAAACAACTGACCTGGAAAATAGATTCAGGAGAGACAATTTAAAAATTATGGGACTACCTGAAAGCCATGATCAAAAAAAAGAGCCTAAACATCATCTGTCATTAGATTATCAAGGAAAACTGCCCTGATATTCTAGAACCAGAGAACAGAGAATAAGTATTCAAGGAATCCACCGATCACTGCCTGAAAGAGATCCAAAGAGAGAAACTCCTAGGAACATTGTGCCCAAATTCCAGAATTCTCAGGTCAAGGAGAAAATCTTGCAAGCAGCTAGAAAGAAACAATTCAAGTACTGTGGAAATCCAATCAGGATAACATGATCTAGCAGCTTCTACATTAAGGGATCGAAGGGCATGGAATAGGATATTCCAGAAGTCAAAGGAACTAGGACTCAAACCAAGAATCACCTACCCCATCAAAACTGAGTATAATGCTTCAGGGGAAAATGTGGTCTTTCAATGAAATAGAGGACTTTCAAAGCATTCTTGATGAAAAGACCAGAGCTGAAAAGAAAATTTGACTTTCAAACACAAGAATGAGAAGAAGCATGAAAAAGTAAACAGCAAAGAGAAGTCATAAGGGACTCACCAATGGTGAACTGTTTACATTCCTACATGGAAAGACAATATTTGTAACTCTTGAAACTTTTCAGTATCTGGGTAGTTGGTGGGATTACACACACACACACGTACACATACACATGCATAAACACACGCACATGTGCACGCGCAGACACACATACACACATGCATGCACACACAGAGACAGAGAGCACAGAGTGAATTGAATAGGATGGGACCATAACTTAAAATAAATTAAGGTAAATGGTGAGAGAGAAATGTATTGGGAGGAGAGAGGATGAAATGGAATGAGACAAATTATCCCTCATAGAAGAGGCAGGCAGGAGACTTTTTAGTGGAGGGAAAAAGAGGAGAGCTGTGACAAAAACATGAAGTTTACTCTCATCACATTCAACTAAAGGAAGGAATAAAATGCACACTCATTATGGTATGAAAACCTATCTTACAATACAGAAAAGTGGAGGAGAAGGAGATAAGCAGGGTGGAGGGGATGATAGAAGGGAGGGCAATGGGAGGAGGGAGGAATTTGAAGTCAACACTCAGGGAGGGACAGGATCAAAAGACAGCATGGAAGCAATGGGGAGCTGGATAGGATGGAGGGAAATATAGTTAGTCTTACACAGCATGACTATTATCGAAGTCATTTGCAAAACTACACAGATACGGCCTATATTGAATTGCCTGCCTTCCCAAAGGGAATGAGTGGGGAGGGAGGGATGGGGAGAATTTGGAACTCAAAGTTTTAGGAACAACTGTTGAGTATTGTTCTTGCTACTAGGAAATGAGAAATACAGGTAATGGGGAATGGAAAGTTATCTGGCCCTACAGGACAAAAGAGAAGATGGGGACAAGGGAAGGGAGGATGATAGAAGAGAGGGCAGATTGGTGACAGGGGCGCTTAGAATGCTCGGTGTATTGGGGTGGGGGGAGGGGACAAGTGGAGAGAATAAACTACACAGATACGGCCTATATTGAATTGCCTGCCTTCCCAAAGGGAATGAGTGGGGAGGGAGGGATGGGGAGAATTTGGAACTCAAAGTTTTAGGAACAACTGTTGAGTATTGTTCTTGCCACTAGGAAATGAGAAATACAGGTAATGGGGAATGGAAAGTTATCTGGCCCTACAGGACAAAAGAGAAGATGGGGACAAGGGAAGGGAGGGATGATAGAAGAGAGGGCAGATTGGTGACAGGGGCGCTTAGAATGCTCGGTGTATTGGGGTGGGGGGAGGGGACAAGTGGAGAGAATAAACTACACAGATACGGCCCTATATTGAATTGCCTGCCTTCCCAAAGGGAATGAGTGGGGAGGGAGGGATGGGGAGGAATTTGGAACTCAAAGTTTTAGGAACAACTGTTGAGTATTGTTTCTTGCTACTAGGAAATGAGAAATACAGGTAATGGGGAATGGAAAGTTATCTGGCCCTACAGGACAAAAGAGAAGATGGGGACAAGGGAAGGGAACGATGATAGAAGAGAGGGCAGATTGGTGACAGGGGCGCTTAGAATGCTCGGTGTATTGGGGTGGGGGGAGGGGACAAGTGGAGAGAATATTTGGAACCCAAAATTTTGTGAAAATGAATGTAAAAAGCTAAATAAATTTATAAAAAAAAAGAAAAATGGAAAAATAATTGAACCTGTCTCCCAGGATCAAATGAGATAATGTTTGTAAAGCATTTTGAAAGCGTTTAAGTGGTATGTAAATGCCAATGATTATTATTAAAGATTTAAAGAGAACTTTAAAAAAAAACAAAAGAAGTTGAAGACTCCCTGAACAAATTGAAGATGTCCAGTCCAGCTTCTAGAAGACTTTTCTTATGGAACATATTGCACCCAGGCAGAGATGGATGACTTAATGCACTACTGCACACCTGGTCTTGAGTACTTCTCTCCTGAAGAGGCTGGCTATTTAAAATTTTTTCAAATGTATTATTTTTATTGATTATGCCTAAATGTGTACATAGAATATACAAACATATATATATATATATATATATATACTTATGTATGTATGTGTGTGTACTGAAATTAGAGAGAAAAAATTTAATATGTTAAGATTGATTTTGGGAAATTTTCCTGAATTTTCAAAGCTGTCTAAACTTAGAATGAGTACATATCGAAGTAATGGGTGTCTGCTCCCTAGAGTTTATGAAAAGAATTATTAATTACTTTTCAGGGATGCTGCAGGAGGTATTCTCAGTAATTTATGCCCTGTACTAGATGACCTTTAAGATACTGACATACTGCAATTCCTCAGCTCAAATGTCCCATCCTTCAGGACCACCTGCTGGAATCATTCTGTATTTATTGTGTCTATTCCCAATTTATTTAAATTATTTCTTTCTTTCACAAGGAAGAAAGGGAGGGAGGGAACAAGCATTTATTAAGCACCTATTACATTTATTAAGCACCTTCTACATGAGGAAGGAATAGCATTTACTAAGTGCCTATTCCATGCCAGAGACTGTGCTAATTTCTTTTAAAATATGATCTTATTTAACATACACAACAGCCTAAGGAGATAGGTGCTATTATGATACCTATTTTATAATTGAGGAAGCTGAGGCAGACAGAGGTTAAATGACTTGCTTAGGGTCAGACAACCAGTTAGTATGTGAGACCAGATTCTGATTTTCCTAACTCCAGACCCAGCACTCTATCCATTATGCCATCTAGCTATCTCCATCTATAAACACATTGTATCCCTCTAGGAGAATGTAAGCTTAAAGACTTACAGATTTAGAATTTGAAGCAACCTTATAGTTCATCTAATGATAGGATCATAGATTTAGAACTAAAAAGGACCTCAGAAATTACATTTTCCTTTTTAAAAAATGAGAAACCCAGAGTTATTCTTGTCCCCCACATTTTACAGATGTAGAAATTGAGACTTGGAGAGGTTAAGTGACTTACCAAGTTCACACACGTAATAAATGACACAGAGAAATATAAGAACCCTGATTTTCCTATTCCAAATCCAGCGCTCCTTTTGTACCATGTAATCTACTATATTACACTCCTTGGAGATAGAGATACTCTCTCACTTTGGCATTTGCATCCTCATATCCTACCTAATTTCCTGGCACATAGTAGATGTTTGGTAAATGCAATTTGGTTGATTGCTTGCTTACCAAGACCCAAGCTGCCTTGAGAGAAGAGCAGAAATCCTCTGCATATTGTTCTTTTACCCAGAAGAGCAGACAGCTAATAAATGAAGGGTCTAGACGAAGTAGCCCTGAGCTTTGTAAACCCAGTAGCCCAAGCAACATGTCTTACAAGCAGCTCACTACATTAATTACTCTTTCCTTTACCACAATTCCATTGTCTACATTAGCAATAGCTATACTACTCTCTGTGATTAAATAGTATAGGTAAATAGCATACTTCAGCTGAAATGTTTTTGGGGATATTCTGCTTCTTCTAAGAAACTACTATCCATGCCTCTCTTCATAGCATTCATTCACTCATCCATTCATTCAGTAAACAATTGCTAAGAATCTCTTAGAGCTAATGCATTAGGCTAAGTGCAATGGATGAGTGTGACCCAAATAAGAAAAAGTTATGGTGGTTCCTGCTTTCAAAATAAATTGTTCTCAAGCTTTAAATCATTTCTGGATCATTTTTTCTCCACTTTTTCTTCCTCCTTCCCCACTTAATAGTATTTTATTTTTTTCCAATTACATGTAAAGATAGTTTTCAACATTCATTTTATGAGATTTCGAGTTCCAAATTTTTCTCCCTCCTTTTCCTCCTCTCCCAAAGTAAGCAATCTAATATAGGTTATACTACATGTATGATCATATTAAACATATTTGCACATGAGTCAAGTCTCTTAAGGGGTGAAAAGTGTTTAATTCAGCATGGTCTAGGGAATTCAAAGTCTGAAGAGACCTCTTAAGAAAATGCAATCCAACCCCTTTATATTTCAGCTCAGGATAAGAATTTCATGGAAAAGGTTGCTACTTGCCCAGAGCATACAGATAGTAAATGGCAGAGGTCTCTGTCATTTCTCTGGAGGGAAAAATAGGCAATGGAGTTTTGAATTCTGTCTGGAATGCCTATGACTTTTCTATTCTTCCTGGTGATGTTCTTCTTTAGGACAAAAGTGTAAAGGAGTAAGCTGAGGACAGTCTGACATTTAGCCTGGGGGTTATCGGGCTCAAAGGAGGAAGAGGAGTCATCTCTAGCATCTGCTTTTCAGATTCTTCTCCAAGGGAGACTTTTGTTTCCTTCCTTCCAGGAAGGGAAGTATGCAATTGGGACCAGAAGATTTGGCCACTCTCCTCTCCTCAAAGATAGTGGTTACCAGGCTAGAATTATGTCTATATGCTCCCTTAAATGATGTTAATCTAAGGACTGTGACTTTCAGGTTCAAGTTAACATCTATTACTGTTTCATTAATGGGGAAGGGATAACCCCATGTTTAATAGGTAAGATTTAACTCCTTTCCCACTGAATACTGGTCACACAATTATGACACTTAATACCAAGAAAGCAAAACCATTTAATCAAATCAGTAGTACACACACACATACACACACACCTGCTTATACATACATATGTGTGTGTATGCATATCAGACAATACAGAGTGAAAGAGCTCTCCCATTGAAAATAAAAATATTGAGATTAACCAAGAGAGAAAGTTCTAGATCTCACTCAAAGGGAAATTCCCTAAGGTCATCAGATAAGCAAACTGGGGATAAGGAAGTGAGAACATGATGAACACTTCCAGCTCCTTTTATATCAGCTTCTTCTCAGTTTTTTCCTTAAGCAACCTGAATTAAGGTAGGCACCATCCATCTTCTTTCAAACAACTGGAAGCTGGAAGAGTCCAAAGCCTGAAGAGACTCAGAAACTTGAAGAAATCTAAAAGACTGAAGAGATACTCTGACTCTCTCATCAACTCTGTTCTGCCCTTCAATTAAGGGCAATAAACTGATCTCTATCAAAGAAAGAACTATATCAATTGCCTTTGGAACTGGGGTTACAGAGAATATCAGGCAAAGCCCAACTTTCTTCATAGGTAGCCTCTAGATTAGCAATATTTCATTTCTTTTCAATTCAATTCAAGAAAGCAGTGATGAAAAGTTTACTATGTGCTAGGCACTGTGATAAGCTCTGTGGTTACAGAAATATAAACTAAATTTCCCCTGCCCTCAAGTAGTTTCTATTACAGGATATATCTCAATAATTGAAACCATTCCCACTACACAGTAGAAACATTAGAAATAATTTTCTTACAGAAAATTACGTTTTAATTTCAGATGGTCAAACTTATAAAATGGAACTTAGAAAGTATTCTGGAAATGGCAACTAAATAATATTATCTATATTTTTATAGCTCTTTAAAATTTGCAAAGCACTTTTCAAAAATCATTTCATTTCATCTTCATTTTATAGATGAGGAAAATGAAGCAGACAGAGGTTAAGTTACTTGCTCCAGGGTTACATAGCTAGCAAATGTCTGAGGTTAGATTTGAATTCAGGTCTTCCTGATCTTAGCTCTAAGCTCCTCTCTGCACTATTCTGTGTCTATGGTATGTAGAGATGTAAAGAAATGTAAGATACAGGTTTTGACCTCAATAAAATTATAGCTAACTCAAAAACAAATATTTTGATCCATCAAATTATCACAACCAAAATGAAAAAGAAATTAGGGGTATACCTAGTTCATTGATATTGGAAAAATATTCAATCATAACATTTTTGGTTCAGTGCTAGGCTTGCAGTCAGGAAAATGTGCAATAAAATGCTAATTTTAAGATTATTTTTTACTTGCATGGCCTTGGTTAAGTTTTAGAAATATAATTTTTTTTAGCCAGAAGTTACCTTAGTGGTCATTAAGGCCAACCTCAGTTTATAGATGAGAAAACCAAAGTACAAAGAGGTTAAATGATTTGCCCAAAGTCCCATCACTAAAATGTGGCTCAGGAAGTATTTGATCCCCTATCATGCCCCCTAGAAACCTCCTCATTGGGAAATTTATCATCCTAAAAGATTATATCAGCTTTGGTCCTCACACCACCACATCAGTACTCTCTGCCTGTCTGGTGGGAGGGTTGAAGGGTGACAAAAGAACTCCTTCCAGAGGCTCCATTTAAAGAAGGGTCCCAAAGAACAGTCATCTCGTCATTTCCCACAAGCATTCATAATACGAACTGGACTCTACCATGCTACTTCATTGAATACCCTCTTCCCCAGACTCCTCTGCTTTTCAGCTTGCTTTTGTGTGTTGTTTCCCTGGTGAGTCATTGTAGAGAGGAACTGTCTCTTTTTCATATTTTTATCCTCAGTGCTTACCACATTGCCTGGCATGTAAGTGCTTAGTAAATGTTCATTGAGTGTTTAATTGGAATGTATGTGTTGAACCCATATAAGATTGCATGTCATCTTGGGGAAGGAGAGAAGAGGAAGGAGGAGAAAATTTGGAATTTATGAAAGTGATTGTTGAAAACTGAAAACAAATAAAGTAATAAATTTGGGCAAAAAAGAAAATAGACAAAAAAGTAAATGTCCATTGACTGATTCCTTACCCCACATTCACATTATCTCCACCCACCACTTTACCTCAGGCATCCTTCTTTTACTTCCATCACCAGTAAATAAAAACAGCTCTAAATCTGGAAGGGAGCTTAGAGATAATCTAGCCCAACCTCTTCTCTTTAGAAATGTGTAAAGTGAGACCCAGAGATGCCAAGATAGTTCCCAAGGTCACACAGGTAATAAGTGACAGAACTGGGATCTGAATATGAATCCTCTGGGTGGTCTCCAAGTTTCCTTCCAATTTTTAGATGCTATGATTCAAAATTAGTGCTCTTTCCTTCACTGTGCCACGCTGTGCTTCAGGTTTGTGAGATCACATATTATATGGATAATTACCTCATTTTCTTCCTCCTTTCCAAGGAGGCTGGTTTATTTTGTTCTTTCTCTGTCTATCCACTTGCTTTCTGGTTAACTGTCTTCGTGGAACATTTCACAGATCTTATTTGATAAAAAAAAAAAATCTGAGTAGCAATAGTCCTCAAAATTTCAAATGAAAAAAAAACAAATTCCTGACACTGAAACAGTTGGAAATCACTAACTGCCTTCTTTTCCTTGCCAGGCATCCTTGGCATACAGGGATGAATTAAGCAAACATGGCCACTGACTGATGGTTAAGATATGTTAAATCACTGCTACTTGGAATAATCCTGTGTGCTTGTCTTTTTAGGCACCATCAATTCTGAAATGTTTAATGACACAATGTTATTGTACAGTTTATGTCTTAAAAAATTAAGGTTAATAGTCAAAGGGAGAGTGACCAAATGAGAAATCATGAAACTAGAGATCTCTTAAGTTGAGTTGCAGACTTTGGTTTCCATTGCTAATATGACTTAGACTTATTTCTCCAACATTGACAATGGAAAGCAAGATAAGCGAGAGAAGTGCATCAGCTACCCATTTGGGAGAGGCTCAAAAATTTTGTTTCCTATAGCAGGAGAATATGAAAAATACTTCTAATCTACAAGGCTAAGGTCTAGTGTTAACCTCTTTAGCCAAATGACTACAATGAATTGATTTTTATTTGTTTCCAGAACTAGTCAATTAACGAGCAGTTTTTAAGTATCTCCTATGTGTTAGGCACTGTTTTAGACAGTGAAGCATAAAGACAATGAGTAAAACATTCTCCAACTCATACAGAGCTTATATCCTAACAGGAATGTTATTATCCATAGTTCTTCCCCTTCGTAGGTATCCAAACATTTTGAAGTAGAATTTAGATGGTTTTATAGAAGATGACTTTTGAATGAATTTTAAGAAAACTGAAAACATGGTAAAAGCCAGTATCACTGACTGAAATCAATAGTTTTAAAATCTATTCATTCTTGTGTATTGCTTCACCCACTCAAAAATATCATTTCAGCAATAGAGTAGCAAACCTTCCCTATCACTACTATTTCTTTTGATTTTCCTGCTTGTAAGTCAAATATGGTAGCACAGTGCTGAATCTTCACTCCTATAACGCCCTGGCCTTTTATCTATAGTCATCTAATTATTCCCAGCATCTTGTCTCATACATCAAGACTCTCACCCTATCTTCCTTGTTGAATTTATAGAGTCTATTTTCTCCCTACTGGTTGTGTTTCTCATCACAGTAAATACCATGACCTGTTTTGAGAAACATGAGAAAGAAAAAGTTATCGTATTCCTCTACAGATATTAATAAAACACATTTTTACCATGCTTATTTAGGAATAATCCAAATTTGGAACTGTTTTTTTTTTAATTTTAGGAATCATGCTCATATTTCTTTAACTGATATTTAGTCTTGCTACTGCTCCACAGGACAATATTTTTTGGCTTCTATTAGACCCTCCAGATATTTTGTATGGTTTTGCACAGACCAAGATAATTATCTGGATAATTCAGTTTCCTCTCTCTAGTTAGCCCTAGACAGGGTGTTAGGTAGAAGCTTATTGTCAGGTCGAAGCTTATTGTCAGGTCTTTTTTGCATCACTTTTGAGCTCATCTTTTTTTACTTGCCTTCTCCTACTATAATAATCTTGGACTGGCTCAGGCTGTTTTGCTACTGTTGTTCAGTTGGTTTTGAGTTGTGTCCAATTTTTCTTGACACCATTCAGGGTTTTCTTGACAAAGATACTGGAGTGATTTGCCATTTCCTTCTCCAGCTCATTTTACAGGTGAGGAGTCGAAGCAGACAGGGTTAAGTAACTTACCCAGGTTCAAACAGCTAGTAAGTGTCTGAGAAAAGATTTGAACTCATATCTTCCTGATTCTAGGCCATGTGCTCTATCTGTTGTGCCACCTAGCTGCCCCTAAGGTCCAGGTCTGTGATGGTAAATATTTAATAACCAGCTCTTCAAAAAACAACACATACCTTTAAGTTAAATCTGCATCATTAACATTGTCTCCATCGTATTATTAAATCAACGAACAAATCAAAAAATCAGGCTCTGATTTCTCAAGATGTAAATGTTCATATTTAAAATTTAGCGGTTGGCTCCCCAGAGTAAGTTTGACTTGGCTCTAGCATACCAATATCAGGGTCCCTCTAGTACTATATCTATGACTGCTCTGTCCAAGCAGTGCTCCATGGTCTTTGCCTTTACTTGTTCTGCTTCCCTGTCAAAAGTCACCTCTTCTCTGTCCCTAGGTCTCAGGAGCACAACCTGTCATTTACATAACAGTTTAACTAGTGAAACAGTTTTTGCATGCAAATATTCTATGAGTTAAATGAAAAAGCTGTAGTTTCCTAGTCGCATTTTCTTTTAGCACCTTTGAGAATGGAAAAGCTTTTAAGTGAGAAGACATTTGGGAAGACAATTCCTTAGTCAAAATGGTATTTCTAACAGGAGGACTTTTAAGTCACTGTTTGGCATGCACATGAGCTTTAGTTACTCTTTATCCACTTAGATTATGTAGCTTGTGTAAAAACTAGGTACTCAAAGTAAGAAGTTTTAAATATTGATACCTTCATCATTTGTAGTAAAGTAGAGGGGGAGGAAAAAAGAAGTCTTTTTCCTCCTTCTTCCTTTGCCCTTCACCTACCCTCTGCTACATACTGTATTTTTTGTTAGAATTATCTGAATTCTATATAGCAGTTTTCATGTTTTCATTTTTAATGAAATCTATTCTCACAGAATATCTGATGCTTTACATGAATTTTCCCCATTATTGATTGTGATGTTAAATGATGCAAATCTAATCTTCATTTTTTAAGGTTGAAAAAGAAATAATAACAAAATGAGAATTTATGTTTATTTTATGAATGTTTTGTTGTTTTTTAGAACTCTGAATATTTTTCCCTTGTATAAATGTAATATTTCAATTAAATTCAAAAATGAGTATCCCATTTTCATTTAAAAAAACTATTGGGACCTTATGGTATTTAAGTTCTAATCCACCTTCTACTTTACCTTCTTTATACTTTTTTATATAATCAATGTGATTTAGAAAGCTTAATTGTGTTAATTCTGACAACACATTTCCATTGCATTTGACCTCACAGTTAGATGTATTTGTTGTAAAGGATGAATAACAATAATATTTCTTTGTTTAAACAGAAAATATATGTGCAGATGTGCAAAGTAGCAAGGGCTGTGATGCTTTCCATGTATAACATACATCTGCACCTTTTATCTGTCTCTTATAAATGTAAAGTGCTATATTCTCTTACAGTAGCTAGTAAGTGTCTACATAGTAAAATGCAGTTAATGCATTATATATGTTAAAATATTGTAGTCCTATGTAATGTAAAACTTTACATGTTTGGAGAATATCATAAACCTGTGGGCAAATATTTATAAACTCTACAAGAAACAGACCTGTCTCTTTTTCCCATTTAAAACATCCTCTTTTAAAATTTTATGTCCAAAAAGCAATATATAAAGCCTTAAAAAAAAGTACAGTGTTGAATCATTTATATATCTAATAAGAATACATAGTAACTTATGATACAAAAAATACATGACTGGTCACTTTTTCCCCTCAAGCAATATCCATATTCAGAAACAATGATTTCAATATTTTATAGTGGTTTACTCTTCCCACTTCTCTCTTGAGTGCCTAACTCTTCTAGAGTCCTGGTACTCTAAGGGAACAAAAAACCCCACCCCAAGGAGTGAGGCAGCATGCAACAATGGGAGAGGTGAGTGTAGCAACTGTCAGCTGGTTAGGGAAAGGAATTTTCCAATCAGCTGTCAGCCTCTTCCTTGTTTTTATTCAGAGACTCTGAGAACTAGGCCATATCTGCTGCCCCAGCTGGAATTTCAGAATCTCAGAACTTCAATCTGTACCTGAGCATGAACCCCTACTATAACATTCTTAACTAATAGTCATTCATTTTTATTGGTGACTTCCAGTGAGGAGAGTTCACTACTTCTCAAAACTTTTCATCCCATTTTTAAAGAGTTCTCATTTTTAGCAAGTTTTCCCTTTAATAAATACTTTTGAGTGAATGAATAGAGGAAGAAAGGATGGAAGGAAGGAAGGAAGGAAGGAAGGAAGGAAGGAAGGAAGGAAGGAAGGAAGGAAGGAAGGAAGGAAGGAAGGAAGGAAGGAAGGAAGGAAGGAAGGAAGGAAGGAAGGAAATGAAAGCATTCATAAAATGAATAAAATCTGTGCTAAATGAAGATTTTGCCAGGATTAGTAGATCAGGACTGAATCTGAAGTTCCAGTCTGTCCAATTATTTATCCTACAGGTAACTGTAGACAAGTCACTTTAGTTCTTCTGACCCTCAGTTTCTTCAGCTGCACAAAGTGAGAATAAAATTTGTACTGACAACTTTATTAAGGTGGTTGGAGAATACAATATGTGAATGACCAGATGCATTCTAAATTATATTATTTCTATTGTGATTGTTTCAATTTTTTTCAAAACGTTTGTGCATGTACTTCCAATGCCTTGGTGAACTATGCCATGAATTTCTATGATAAAAATAATTCAGATGGTAAAAAATTCTGGTAATAAACTTTTTTTAAACTTAGCTAAGCTTGTCCTCAGAGAAAAGACAGTCTGTCACCTAGACTATATTTTAAAGTCCTTTCAGCTGGATGGGATCTATCAGAATTTGAATTCAACACATAGGTTTCTCTCCACACTTTAATAAGGCAAGAGAATAGGGATAATTTCTTGAAAAATTATCACTCCAAGGTTGAAAAATTCCATATTTTGCTTCTTTGTTGTGAAAATAGCACTATCTAACCTCAGAGACTGGAAGGGAATAAATATAATCATTTGTGCCAGAAAATTCTACCGCTTTTTTTCTATTCATGCTAAGGTTTACTCCAGTCATAGGAAACATGTATATCTGTGTGTGTGGTATGTATACATATATATATATATATATATGTATATATATATATATATACATATAATCAAGTAAATCAATTACTAATGTATTAGAGATTAGTTGTAGTAGTAGTAATAGTACTAGTACTAGTAGTAATACTAGTAGTGATAGCTAACACCTATATAATGCTTACTATGTGCCAGGCACTACTCTGAACACTTTTAAAAAATATTATTTCATTGGCCTCCACAATAACCCTGAGACGTATGTGTTATTGTTAACCTCATTTTATAGTAGAGGAAATTGAAGCAAATAGAGATTAAGTGAATTTCCCATACAACTAATAAATCTCTGAGGCCAAATTTGAACTCATGTCTTCATGACCCCAGGCCTAGTGCTCTTTCCACTGTATTACCTAGTTGCCTCTAATAGTATACAATAAATATATGAGTACAGAGTGATTCAGTGAAGAGAGAGTTGAACCAAATAGAATTCTTAATCCCAGTGAAGTTCACAGCTGCTTATGATGCATGAGTGAATTCTCACCTCTCCATGCCATTATGTCTTGACTTTCCAATTGTGAAATGAAAGTCTCTGTTAGAGAATGAAGGGGAGAGAAGAGACTAGAGATTTCTGTTCTATCTCCCTTTCAGCCACACAGCAACATCCCACCACACTATACATGTGAGGGCTCCTGATGACACATGGGCCTCTCTATATGTGAGAATCTTTTCTATAAATTATCTATCTATCTATCTCTATGTCATCTATATATCTTTGTCTATACACATAAACATATAGTGATGTATATGTATGTTTAAATATCTATATCCTCTATCTATACATATATTACAAGAGATCTCCCTTAGATAATTGACCCAAAGAGGCTACTGATGGTAATGTGCCTAGTTAACATGATATAAATCATATCAAATCCAAAACTTTTTAAGGTTGTGTTCCATTATCAATTAGTCAATTTTTGTGTAGAAATGTGGCTCTTCCCAGTATTGGAGAGAGAGAGAGATTTGAGCAAAAATTTTTGTACACCAGGACATATATATGGAGACCTACATAGACCTATCTATATCCATGTGTATATATATATAAAATCTAGAAAATAAACTATTTCAAGTTGTTGATTTGTTTGGTGGAAGAAATATTCATATTTATACTTCCATATTTAACTATATTCATGAAATCACAGGTCAAAATCCCCACCATCAAAGAAATAAAATAATCTACCAAGATGGAAATATATGGATGGATGGATGGATGGATGGATGGATGGATGGATGGATGGATGGATGAATGGATGGATGGATGGATGGATGGATGGATGGATGGATGGATGGATGGATGTGTATGTAGGCACTTGTATTTGTGGTAGAACTGGAAGGGACTTCTAAAAATTTAAAATTAAAAAAAATCATCTGATCTAGTCATTTCCTTTTACCATGATTCTATTGTATATATATATAAAAACTGAAACTCATAAAGATCAAATAATCAACATAATAAAGGTACTTAGTAGCAGAAAAAAAACCTGAAACTCAGCTCTCCTAATTACTAGGCAAGTTCTCTTTCCATTGCAGAAACCATACCACCTTTATAATCACCCCAGCAAGTCTACATTTCTTTTGTTTCCATAAAACTGAAAAGATTTCTTTTATTCTGGTTTACACGGATGTGTAACTGAAAAGATTTCTTTTATTCTGGTTTACACGGATGTGTAAGTGTTATACTTCTGCAGATTTGGATATACTACTGACTTTAAAAATACTCATCTCCTTTATTGCCTATTAGCAAATATGTCAAAAAGGATAATTAAGTTCATAAGAGAAAAACATCCTCAATTAAGTTTCATGAAGAAAAAAAATTGTCTAAAAAGTGTTTAAATAAAATTGTCTAATCTTAGAAAAGAATTTATACTTTTGATCATCTCCCCAAAGTTTCTGAAACATTGGCTTAATGACAAGGAAAGGAAAATTTATGGCTGGATGGAAGATTAATATGCACAAGATCTAATCATGCATTTTGTCAAAAATGAGAAGTGTCATGATGAATTTTAAATGGTTACTTAACGCATCTTCCCAGGCCAATGGATCCATGATAAGAAGAAATAAAAGTAAAGGTACAGTCAAAACAACATTTTGAATGCTCCATCAAACAGTACAATCTCATCCTCTGCTGAACCACAGAAAGTCTTTGACAAAGTGAGAAATTGCTGCAGAGCTTTTTAATATAAATATTTCCTCCTAAAGGAGACAGCACAGAGGAGTGTGTGTCAGGACAGCCACAGAGTTTGAAAGATCTAGATTCAATTCCTGCCTTTCAAACATAAACTCAGATTACCCTACATAAGTCATTTAACCTTTCAGTTCCCTAGGCATCACCCTAATATGAACTACAAACCAGTGGCTGATGTTCTTTGGTGGAGTAAGTTTCCATATTATGGTTTAACTATATCAATGAAATTACAGATCAAGACCCAGACCACCAAATTAAAAAAAATTCCAAAAGTTTAAAGTTAAAAGTTACTAAATAATCAAATTTGAAACTAAAGGTATACTTTATAGTAAAGCATAATACTGAAGATTGTTTTGGATCAAAGATCCAGAAATGACATATTCCTCAAATACATAAACAAGAGAGGGCAGGAAGGGCAGAGGTAAAGTTGAGTGTTAATATAGTACAGGGATGACAAGTAGTTGTCTGAATTCAGAAAACATGAGAAATGAAAATAACTTAAGTATAAATTTTCCATCATAATAAGTAGAAAAGGCATGATATTCCTGAAATACTATTATTACAAAGAATCACAGAAACTCCAAATAAGAAGATACTTCAAATGATTACTAATACCGCCCACAATGGGACATTATTTTTTAAAATAATTTTAAAGCTACTTGTATATATTTAAGTAAATAAAAACAGCACATGAAAGAAATTAATTTTGATAATGCAGAGATAGTAAAGGATTAGAGGAGAAAGTAAACTTAGGTGCTATTACTGACGCTAGCTGACTATTTTAAGAAAACCAAAAATTATAATCCAAAGTGTAGAAAAATCCCTACCAAATGCTCTTTGCCTTTCAAATCTTTTATTAGCACAACCTGAAATTCCAGAAAATGGGGAATTACAAAATAATCAAAAAGTAGGTAAAAAACATTTGACACTATGCACCAGAAAATGCCTGGTAGGGAAAGAGGCAACCAGAGAGAACATAGTAGCTGCACAGAAAATGATAGCCGAGGCTGTGTTGAACTTTCAGTTATAGGAATACTTCACTTTTCCATTCATCCTCAAAAAATAAGTGATGATCTTTAGAATTACAACATGTAATTATATTCTGCTAAATGTGAAAGGAAAACTCTGAAAAATGGGCAAGAAATATGGAGAGAAATTTATAAACTATTTTTTTCATGATAAACCTCTGTCTGGAGAGAGAGTCAGCATATCAATAGAATGACAAATATCTTATCTGTTCAGAAATGAGTGTTTGACCAAGCAAACAAAGGGTTATAGCTTGCATGAATGAGTCCATACTAAGGAATTTAGGCTGAAATTGAAACCTCCAGAAACCATATTGGTCTAGGAGCATATATCTGGTAAGTTAAGCAACAGAATCATAACCAGCGTGGAGTAACAAGAGTTTTAATGAAAGGTATGGAAAATTAAAGGATATGGAGGGCATTGCAATTTGGAGAGCAACATAGAAACAATTGAGATTAGTACCTAACTAACAAGAATAATTACTTAAAAGAAGAACCTACCAGAAAGTACCAAATCCTGAATTCCTCCCAAACTTTTCCCCTACTTCACTAGCATCACTACCACCACCACTTACACCACCTCCAAGGTACAAGATGTGCAACTAAGGCTCTGCTACAGTCAACTATCTTATGCAAATTCCAAATAAGGGCAGACTTGAGCAGTAACTGACTAAATAATCATAGTATTCATGTATTATAGGCTGGTAGTGGGAGTGATAAGGCTGGGGGAGAGGGATGGGTAGAGAATGAAGCAAGGACCTTGTCAGGACTGAAGAAATCTCATTGATCATTAAAATAGAACAAGCTAGTTGTGCCAACTAATTGTTAAATTTTGCTATCTTAAGGGTCACCAACAATGGTTCAACTATGCAGAGAAAGATTGTGTTGTTCTGAAGTGAAAGTTTGTTTTTCTGAGTGAGAGCAAAGAAGAATAAATGTTCCATAAATAAGAGGGAAAGAGTATTCAAGGGCTGATTGGTTCCCCATGGAATGGGGAGGTTGAATCAGATTATGCCTATTTTAATAATAATCCCTCAAATTATTATGTTAATATAGCAAGTTGCTAGGATGTTTTTTAAAGTGTGGGAACTCCTTCCTCACCAAAGTGGAGCACAAAGTATCTCCACCTTAGTAGATAAATATTAAAGTAGCATAAAACTCAGAGAAGTTAATTTGTCTATGGTCCCACAATATCAGAGGTGGTATTTGAATCTGATTTTAGGACTTCCTTAAAAGTCACAATGATGGGGTCCTGTTAAAGCTATCATGACAATAAATCTTTGCTATAGATGTGAAAGGGAACTTGAAGAGGGAATAGGCATTTACTAAATACTGTGTGCTAGACATTATGCTAAGTGATTAAGAAATGTTATCACATTTGATACTCACAAAAAGAATATGAGGTTGGTGCTATTATGATCCCCAACTTACAGTTAAAAAAACTGAGCCAGAGAGTAGTTAAGTGACTTACCCAGGGTCATACTGCTAATAAGTATCTGAGGCTACCTTCAAGTCCTCCTGATACCAGGACTACTGTTCAACCCACTATTCCCCCTACCTACTAACATTTTTATTATTGCTCTATTCATAAATTTAACAAAATGAATAGTCCATCAAGGTATTTCATTTCTAGTATAAATACAAAAATAGAAAAATTAGCTAGGATTGAAATTCCTTTCTAAATTGTAAATAATAAATGTGTTCTAACAATTTCAACTATAACCTCTCCCCACCAACAAAAACATACAAAAGATAAGCTTCTTTTCCTAATCCATTCCTATTCGTCACATGATGCCTCCTTCTGTCTCTGTCTCTGTCTCTGTCTCTGTCTCTGTCTCTGTCTCTCTCTCTCTCTCTCTCTCTCTCTCTCTCTCTCTCTCTCTCTCTCTCTCTTTCTCTCTCTCTTTTTCTTTCTCTCTCCCCCTCTACTTCTCTCCTCTCCCCTCCTCCTCTCTCCTACCAGTTTAAAGTCCTGGAGAATTTTGAATATGCAATTTTATGCTACCCATTCCCAATTTTGAAATGTTTGCTATTTCCTACATGGATAGAGATTCATTCTTATGGTCTGTTTTTAATCTTTTTAAGGCTTGAGGAAATGGAAAATCTTAGGAAATTGCTTCTAGTCTTGCATAATACACTGTAAAAATATATAACTATCTTTCCATTCTGCCTTTCTACTTAGTGCCCCTCCCAGTGTTTCCTGAAGGCCTCAGGGGTATTATTAGCCCATGAAAAGTGAGTACAGGAGTTATCCAGTGCTTTTAAGTCTTTTTAAGAAAATTAGTTTATAAATTTCCCTTCATACTTCTTGCCAGTTTTTTAGAGTTTCTTGTCATCTTAAGCAGAGTATAATTGTATGTTGTAACTTTAGAGGACATCTTTTATTTTTTAAGGGTGAGTGGAAAAGTGATGTGTTCTTATAACTGAAAATGCAACTTTAAAAAATATCAACATGAATGTTACTGTACAATGAAATGTCTACCTGTGTTTCCTCATCAGGTGAAAAGAAATGAAAACAACAAAAATGGGAAATGCATTTAGATGTGATTTATTTACTGATGGGGCTTGAGTTTCTGCCTTAGTACCTGGGCTATATGTGTCTATGTCTAGAGTATAAGGAAGCAGTTCAAGACACCCAGAGTATGTGATTACAAGGTATAGAAGTATGAACAAACATAGGAAGTAAAAACTGAATATGAAATAGGTTCAATGGGCTCAACACTGTTGTACTTATATTGTAGATTTTTCCCCAATATTTATTTTTTGTCTTTATTTTTAACATTTTTTAACCTCTTTTTTATAGTTTGAGCTCTAAATGTTCTCCCTTCCTTCTACCTCTCCCCAACCAGAGAGAAGGCAAATATATGATAGCTCTCATACATGTGAAATAATGTAAAACATATTTCCATATTAGCCACGTTGCACCCCCAAGAAAGCAAAAAATAAAGAGTGGAATTTATACTTTGATTTGCACTCAGAGTTCACCAGTTCTTCCTCTGGAGGGGAGTAGTGTTTTTCATCATGAGCTTTTTGAAATTTTCTTGGGTCATTGTATTGATAAGGATAGCTAAATAATTCACAGTTGATCATTACTACAATATCAGTTTACTGTGTACAATGATCTCCTGGTTCTGCTCACATCAGTTCATACAGCTCTCTCCATGTTTTGTTTTGTTGCTTTTTTTCTGAAACCATATCACTCAACCTTTCTCATAGCTCAGTAATACTCCATTACAATCATATACCACAGTTTGTTCAATCATGCCTCAATAGATGAGCATTCCCACAATGTCTAGTTCTTTGTCACAACAAAAATAATTACTACAAATATTGTTGCACATATAAGCCCCTTTCCTTTGATTTCTTTGGGGTACAGTCCTAGTGGTATTCCTGGGTCAAAGGATATGCACAGTTTTATAGCCTTCTCAGAATAATTCCTAACTGCTCTCTAGGGTGGTTGGACCACTTCACAATTCCACCTACAGTTTATTAGATTATCTTTTTGCCCTCACCCATTGTATAATTTCTCATTTCTGACAGATATGAAGTTGTACCTCAGAAAAGTTTTAATTTGTATTTTTCTAATTAATAGTGACAGATCATTTTTTACATATGACTATAGATTCCTTTGATGCCTTCTTCTGAAAACTGTCTGTTTATATCCCTTAACAATTTATCATTTGGGTAATTCAAACATCCATGATCAAAGTCTTCCAGTGTCTAGGATTATAGGCATGTGCCACCATAACTGATAGAGTTTTATTAGTGTTTCAAAGGGCCCCCACCATGGAATCCAAGATTCTTTCACAACCTTGCCAGTGGAATGTGAATCCTGGTAGTTCTTAATTAACTGGAAAAGATTGAGGTTGAAATTCAAAAATTGACTCTGTTTATGTTATCTTAGCTAAGTTCAATGAGTGCTTACCGGAAGAGTAGACACTGGAAAACAATGTATCCAGCTGTCTGACCACAAGCAATACATACATACTTACCGGAAAGACAAACACCAACATCTGGGTAATTCAAAGCTGGGGAACTCCTTAGAAGCTTCCCAGAATCTCATCTGGCACAAACCTTCTTCCAAAAATTAAGCCCCCAAATAAGACCTCACCTCAGAGTATGTATACATACACACATATATATATATATATATATATATATATATATATGTATGTATGTATGTATGTATGTATAGATATAGATACACACACACATATATACATATATATATATATATATATATATATATATATATATATATGCTTGTCAGAGTCAGAGGGCATTACAGCCCTTGAGAACTAGTGCCTCATTATAAATTAACAAAAGTTATGGACTTTCCAACAACAACAGCAACAACAAAAATTCCCCTAATCAAGCTTCCCTAAATGGACAGGTCTACTAATGAGTGGGGAAAATTTTTAACTCACATTAGCATTACACACTACTTTAAAGAGGATCTATGAGAAAAACACATAAAAACATTATGGTGAAATCCTGAAACCCACAGCTCAAGGATAAAATATTAAAAGTAATAAGAAAAAAAATCAACTTAAATATGAAAGTGCCAAAATTTGAATCATACCAAGACTTAGCAACAGAAACATTAAAAAACTACAAGTTTAGGACAACTGTATAGCAATGAGAAAAATAACTAGGGCTGCAACTGAAAATATCCTATGTGGAGAAGTTAAACAAAATCTTGAGTCAAAAAATGGACACTTGTTGAACTGCCAGACTTTTGAGACTTTGTTTAAAAATATCTGAATTTAATAGAGGATTTGCCATACAAATGCCAAGAGAAACATAAGGTACATACTAAAGAATTATTCCAAGAGATTAAATAAGAAAAAACTGTTTACTTTTTATATATGCTCTGTGTGTGTGTGTGTGTCTCTAACATTCTCATTAGTAATTGGGTAATTCATAAGAAAGGTTGGGTTAGACCTAAGTAGGACATGACTTTTAAAAATAAAATCATTCAACAACTGCTAAAAAGGAGTAATTATTTAATACAGATGAGGTGCAAGAGGAAGAATTGATATAGAGGAATTAGATGGGGCAGGAAGGTTGGTAATTCTGGTTATATGCTTTCATCAGAAATAAGTTTAAGCAGGAAATATATATGTGGAGAGAGAGAGAAGAGAACAAAAGTCTTCACCAGAAAAGTGATTTCAGGGACAGAGTCAAGATGTCAGAGTGGAAACAGGGACCTGCTAGAGCTCTCCCCACAAACCCCTCAAAAAAATTGTAAAATGACTAAACAAATTCTAAAGTGGTAGAAGCCACAAAATGACAGACAGAAGCAAATTAATAGCCCAAGACACTGTGAAAAGGCAATGCGAAGGGTCTATCTGTCCAGGCTGAGAGTGCAGAGCAGTTCAGAGTGGGCCATGTAGTACAGACAGAGCTGGAGCAGGCTTTAGGGGATTGAATCGCAGGCAGGTTCTGTGGCTTCCAGAATTCTCAACCCACAAACACCAAAGGCAGCTTTGAAGGTCAGTGGGAATTGGCTCTCAACTCACTGAAAGGGGAGCATGGTCCAGCCCCAGCCTTGGCCCCAGCCTCAGCCCCATGGCAGCAGCAGCCACTGCTGAAACTTGCAACTCTGTCTGGAATACTCCACTTAATAAAGGGCTCAAAAATCAAGTAATCAGTTGTGCTGCTGCAGGTTGTGACCTCTGCTTAACAGAGCTCAAAAATCAAGGAACTAATTGAGAAAATGTGCAAATGGGGGGAAAAGATATAGACTAGACATTTTTACTTTTTCAGTGAAGATATATTGTCTTATATCATCAGTGATGAGAAAAATCAAAACATAAAACCAGAAGAAGACAACAAAGCCAAATATCCTGCATACAATGCCCCCATGAAAAATGTGAATAGGTTGCAAGCCATGGAAGAACCAAAAAGGATTCTAAAAATCAAGTAAGGGGTGAGGGAAGTCAAGATGGCAGAGTAAAATCAGGAGCATCTAGGGTTTTCTCCACAAACCTAACCAAATGCCTGTAAACATGACTTTAAACAAATGAGAATGATGCAAGAGAATCATGAAAAAATAAGTCAACTCCTTGCTAAAGGGAACCCAAAAGATGCTGAAGAAAACAACACCTTAAAAAGTAGACTAACCCAAATGATAAAAGAGATCCAAAAAGTCAATGAGCAGAAGAATACCTTAAAAAGCAGAATTGGCCAGATGAAAACAGAGGTCCAAAACCTCACTGAAGAAAATAATTCCTTAAAAATTAGACTGGAGCAAATGGAAGCTAATGACTTTATGAGAAATCAAGAAACTAGAAAACAAAACCAAAGGAATGAAAACAATAACAATGTGAAATATCTCATTGGAAAAAAAAAAAAACTGACCTGGAAAATAGATCTAAGAAAGAGAATTTAAAAATTAGTGGACTACCTGAAAGCCATGATGAAATAAAGAGCCTAGACATCATCTTTCAACAAATTATCAAGGAAAACTCCCCTCATATTCTAGAACCAGAGGGTAAAATAGAAATGAAAAGAATGCATTGCTCACCTTCTGAAAGAGATCCCAAAAGGAAAATTCCTAGGAATATTATGACCAAATTCCAGAGTTTCTAAGTCAAGGAGAAAAATATTGCAAGAAACCAGAAAGAAACAAGCATTGTGGAAACACTTTCAGGATAACACAAAATTTATCAGCTTCTACATTAAGTGACCAGAGGGCCTGGAATATGATATTCCAGAGGTTGAATGAGGTAGGATTAAAACCACAAAACATCTACCCAGCAAAACTGAGTACAGTACTTCAGGGGAAAACTATAACGTCAATTAAACAGAGGACTTCCAAGTATTCTTGTTGAATAGACCAAAGTTGAATAGAAAATTTGACTTTCAAATAAAAGAATCAAGAGAAGCATGAAAAGGTAAACAGGATAGAGAAGGCATAAGGGACTTATTAAAATTGAACTATTTGTATTCCTACAACAAAAGATATTTGTAACTCATCAGACCTTTCTCAGTATTAGGACAGTTGCAGGGAATATATATATATATATATATATATATATATATATATATATATATATATATATATTATATATATATATATATATGTATGTATACAATGGAGAGGAGGAAGGTAAAGATGAGAGGCATTAAGTGAGCCTTCTTTACATCAGATTTAATTTTAGGAGGTAATAACACACATACTCAATTGGGCATGAAAATTTTTCTTACCCTACAAGTTTGTATTGGGAAAGGGAATAAGAAAGGAGGGATAGTAGTAGAGATGGCAGAAAGGGGGAAGGGGTAATTGGAAGTAAGCACTTTGGGTGAGTGGCAGGTCAAAAAGAGAATAGAATAAGTTGAGGGTGGGACAAAATAGAGGGAAATATATTTAGTCTTTCACAACATGATTGCTATGATTGCATGATTTATATGACCAAACATGAATAAGCTATATGGAGTTGTTTGCCTTCTCATTGAGGCTGGATAGGGAGAAGGGAAGGGAGAGAATATGGGACTCAAGGAACTAAAAATGAATATTAAAAATTGTTTTTACATGCAAGTAAGATATATAGACAATGGGCTATAGATATCTTTCTTGCTCTACAAGAAAATAGAATGATGGGGGGGGGCGGTGTTAGAAAGGAGGACAAATTGGAGGAAAGGGAAATCAGAATACATTCCATCTATCCTGGGGTGGAGGGAGGGAGGAGATGAGGAGAAAATTTGAAATTCAAAATTTTATGGAAGTGTATGTTGAAAACTGAAAATAAATAAATTTAAATAAAAACAATTTTAAAAAATCTTCTAAATTCAGAAGACATAAAATGGTAAAGGGATAAGGTATGTGGGAAGACAAGAGAGTAATATCTAGAGAGGAGGATGAGGGAATAAGTTATAAGGGGTTATAAAAAGTGTTTAGATTTATGACAATGAGAAAAATGCTTAGAGGGTGTTAGACTAAGTATTTGAAGGGCAAGGTAGCATATAGAAGTAAAGTAGAGGAGTCAGGAAAGATAGGGAATACGAGATATGCACAAACATAAAAGCAAAGATCAATTTGTTCAGGAAAGTATATGTCTATATGTGTATGTATATATCCATATTTGGATAGGTTTATATATTATGAACTTAATAATAGCTTTCTGGGGCATAGGGGGAAGGAAGGGTGAAAAAAATAACAACATAAAAAGTGCACAACAGAGAATAAAAGAAAACTAAAAAGAGAACAAAGAAATGAAGGACTGCTCTCAGCACAACATGTAGTATTTGTCATACAGGTTTTCTTGAGATGAAAATTTGTCACTACATATTTTGACTCCTCTCATGTTCTGCTACACATGTAACTTTTTTTCTTACTTTGCATTTAAGTTCTAATATTTAAGTTTACATTGTGTTTTTTTTTCCTTTTCACTGTTCTATATTTGTGCTCCGGTGTTTGAATCTAAAATACAATTTTTAAAAAAGGAAAGATCCTGGGTCAGACAGAAACTTCAGGAAAAATAACCTTTTAATGAGCTCAAGGTGGTGAAACTAATACGTAAAACAATAAAGACTCAATGCAGTGCAAATTTTTATTGCAAGAAATGGGGAAGACAGGGAAACAGAAAAAGGAAATGGGAATGCTGCATATAACTCAGGTGTATATAGAGTATATTCATATAATAGAATATAACTCATCTAAAGATAGCATTATATTAGGGAGCACAGAGATATGGAGCTATTCAGCAGAAAAGGGGTATCAAAGGGATCGTCTAAGAGTGAGGAATCTTCAAAATTCTCAAGATCTCCTTCATTTCTTTGTCTTGTCACTGTTATTGTAAACATGAATTTTAATGAATACAATCAATACAAGAAAAATGGAGGTCTTCAATCAAGGCAAGTGAGTTACTGCTCCAGGTACCATACACCAAGTACTAGGGATGTCCAAGGAGATGTTTTAGGATAGGCCTCTGTTTCACAAGGTAATTTGTGTCACCCAACAAGGCAAAAGCCCATAACAAAAGCTTGAAAATCTCTGAAGGGCCATTTATAAGATAAACAAAATAATCAGAGGGTTGAATTGACTGTCTGGTCAGTTCCAGGAAATTAATTGGTCAGGGCAGCTTCAGTTAGTTCTTAGTCAACTGAATTTGTCATTTCCTCCTCTTAGTTAAGAGGAATTCTGAAATTCCTTTGATGACCAAACCCAAAAGAAATACCAAGAGTTTAATATTTTGCTGGCGAATGTTAGGTTGGACAATTTAGATAGGAAGACAAGATAACCAGGTCTATAAGTGTGGCTCACACCACATGCACTCTTTCAGGAAAGTGATCAAGTGCTCCAGCTTCTGCTCCTTTTTCTGGGTTACTGAGCCATCTACTTGGAGATTGAAGACCTCTTCAGGTGACAGATATCAACTACTTTCACCTTCACTGCAGGGGAATAGGCCAGGAGGACTTGATAGGGTCCTTTCAATCTGGGTTGCGAGGAATTTTTGTGCAAGTACCTTTTCTAATAGACCTATTCTCAGGGTTCCAACTGCAAGATGGACTGATTCAGAATTGAGTACCTAGGAAATGACTGAGAAGACAAGATAGTTAAAGTTTCAAAAAGTTCTGAGTGAGACCCAGAAACAGGACAGAAGGGTGTAGGGCCAATGTGATATCCACAGCAGCTGCTGTTGATATGCATGCATATTTCCAGGATAAATTTGCAAAATATAAACTATCTTCCTCAAAGACAAAACCAAGACATTTATTCAAACAACAGAAAGTCAAATCCATCACAGTAACAAAGAAATTGATACCCATTATCAATGCAAGGAGCATGTCATCCCTAAGCCTTCCCTCCATCAGGCCTCCACAGCAACAATCTCCCTTAGGCAAAATCACTCCCTCTGTCCCTCATACTAGCTGCTCTGCTCTGCCTCAGCTCTGCCTCCTCTCTCTCTCTCTCTCTCTCTCTCTCTCTCTCTCTCTCTCTCTCTCTCTCTCTCTCTCTCTCTTTCTCTCTCTCAGATTCGCCTCACTCTCTCTTTCTGCTGTACCCTTCCTGCTCCATCCGTTCAAACAAACTCCTCCCACCGTGGACTCTATGTTACTCAGGCTGTAGAATGGACCAGAGTTGAAAGCAGGTCACATGGGCCTATTAAGGGGCAGTGAAGATCTTCTAATCCCCCTAACATTACATTCAGTCCCAAGATCTTTCATGTCCATTAATAGATCAATGAGAATTTAGGGGTAACTTGTAATGATATAACTTCACAACAGTATAATAGTGATAACAAAAAAATAAACACATAAAATGATATCTTAGGGTAGGGGCTTAGGTAATAAGCACCCAGTCATTCCTCTCTCAATAGAATGGGACCAAAATCCCTTAAGATAAGGGTGAGTCTCTTGTTCTGTAACTACTTCCTGCTAAGATTGGATATAGAGTTGCCCCTGTCTTGAAAGCTCTATTTGAGGGGTTAGGTTTTTAGCCAGTATCTGAAACTTGGTCAATGCCAGGTCCAGGGGAGACATATAGTCTTGGATACAGGGTAACATCCAGCATGTACAAGTTGAGGGCACTAATCCTGAGGGAGACAAATCTAGTAAACAAGTTAAACAAACAAAGACCAAAAAGACTAAGGAGACAATAACCAGAAATATGGTAAATATAGCTTCTGGAGTCCATGAACTCACTGGAACTGCATTAATCCCTATCTTTCTTATTGCAGGGCTTCCCTGTGTAAGGGAGACCTCTGCCCCAGTATCCATTAATGCCCTAGTTACAGTAGTTGATCCATTTTTCCAGCACATGGTTAAACTAATATGGTATCTGTATTCCTGTCTGTGTACTTCTTTAATCTCAGCTGGAACTTGGTCAATTTCCTATTCTCCCTGAAGGTGTGAAAACTTAGATACAATGATTCAGGAGGATATATAGGGTCAGTTCTTACTTTACTATTCTGTCTAATATTAAGTACCTTTTCTCAGTACATCTTATATAGTTCATTATTCTTCCAAAATCTGTCCCTGTTCTTAATAAAGCAGTAAACAAATCTTTTCTTGTTAGTATATTCTGACTTTGAGTCTGCTGGCTATTGGCTCTTCTCTCTTCAGTAAATTTATCTTTTCCCTATTCCTCTATGTCAACTAACTGTCAAATCTTAACCAGCACCTCTGAAGGATAAGTGCCCTATTTCCCCAAATAGCAGAGTCAGAATCAGGAGCTTATAAGCAGAAGGAGCAGTCCTCACTACTATATTTCTGTGAGCAACTATTAAGGGAGTGTTCTGATAAGCATCAGTATATCTGATCATAATTGCAGTTTTCATTACCACTTCGAAGTTTTAACTTTCTTATACATTCTCTAAACAAATACCAGGGTCTATCTCCATCAGGCCACATAGAGTCAGTGAGATACTGCTTACTGCAACCCTCTGCAGCTAAAGCTAACAAATTTGTTCCATTGTAACTTCCTTGAATATGGTAATCCCTAAAAGCTTGTTATATAAAAGGATTAATATCTATGAATTTCAAACAATCTATGTTATCTATCCATACTTCTCTGGCTCCTTCATCACTGATTCTCACTATCCAAGATACCAACGATTCTCCCATTTTTCAGGTGAATCAACTTAAAATATCAGTGACCGCCTGCTAAATAAAAGCGTCAGTTACTTCCTTAGACACTGTGTGCCCCTCTGGTTCTCCTACTTCCTTCATAGTATTGGACATGTGTCCACATTCCTGGAAACCCCCTCATCTAAATTTGTTTCATCTTCCTTTCATGCATATTCCTCCCAGGTGTCTGGGCTCCAATCAGGCCCCAGTAGATGCAAGAGCTACATTCACTTTCCTGTTGTTAAGTTTCATCTTTTTTTTTTTTCCTGAGCCATTCTCACAACTGTCTTTTCTGTTACCACCTGATACTTTTTTAGCTTGCTCTTCCAAAGGAAAGTTATGATGTTGAGCATAGAAAGCTTCTCATGCATATCAGTTTACTTTTCCAGCTGAACTTTTTCTTCCAGCAATTTGTCTCTACTTTGACACATAAAATGATACCTTGTTAGCACTGCCCTTATTGTTCTACATATCTTTGCCATTTCTTTCCTTGGTTCTATAAATATTCCTTGCAAATATCTTTATAAATCTTTTGGTTCTCCCCTCTGTAACCTCAGTTCTCAGTTTTCACAAAGCCCAGTGTTTTTAGCCCATTGTCTTGCCATGGAAGAATAAGGTAAATAATCTCATCCCAGGATACTGATTTCCTTCCCTTGAGCCTTCCTGCCTCCAAGTATTCTCTCAATCCCATCCTTGTTGCCATTGTAGCATCAATATGACATCCACAGCAGCTGCTAATGGATATGCATTAGTACTTCCAGGGTAAATTCACAAAATATTACTCTCTTCCTCAAAAACAAAACCAAGATATTTCTTCAGATACCAGAAAGATACCAATTCCACCATGATCACACCAAAGTTTCTACACATTACCAATAAAGGAAGCATGACCATCCCCAAACCTTTCCTCCATTAGGTCTCACCACAAGTAGGCTCCCTTAGGCAAAATCACTCCCTCTCTCACTCAGGCTCCCTTAGGCAAAATCACTCCCTCTCTCACTCATACTAGCTGCTTTGCTCTGCTCTATCTCCTCTCTCTCCCTGCTCCACCTCACTCTCTCTTCCTTCTACATCCTTTCTGCTCCACCCCTTTGGCAAGCTCCTTCCACCATGGGCTTTCTGTGACTCAGGTTGTGGACTGGACCAAATATGAAAGCAGGTCACATGGGCCTATTAAAAGCCAGAGAAGATCTTCAAATTCCTTTAACATTACAAAGGGAAAATTTGGAAGTTACTCAAACATATGAAAAGAAGGTCAATTTAAATTTGAACTTAACAGTTCAACTTAGTACCTTACATGTACTTGATTTTTAATTGTTGCAGGCAATAAATGAAGAACTTAAAGAAGTTTACTCTCAACTACAATAGCTTGGCATCATCACTGGTGTAACCAAAGTTTTGATGCTGATTAAAATGTTTTTATCATTATATTATGTTAATAGCAGTAGACTCCAACCCTATTAAAGGGCACAGTAAAGAAGTGATTTAGGAACTTTGGATGTACAACTTAATACTCCAGGCATTGTCAAATATGGATTTAAATAAATTTTTATAAAAGCTCACTATCCTTTTATGCTCAACATGAAAGTGTAGAAAGATTCTGAATATTGCTTAAGGAGTATTTGCTAGATATGAAATTTTTTGAACATGTAGCATCTTGTCAATTCTTTGTGATAATGTACCTTAGGACAATGGGGAGATAATCTTTTAAATCATTTGTCATTGGTGCGCAAAGCAGTGATGAAAATTAATCTCATTAGCTATCTTGATTTAAAACTACACTATGCTTTTAGTAGCATCTTTTTTTACATTTTATTAGAAATTAATCAGTAATCACATTTTTCAGATAAAAAATTAAAAAAATAAAGATAGAAATTGCATCATTAAGTTTGGCTTTAATGTAAATCTGACGGTACGAAAATGCAGTTTTCCTAAAACATATTGTAATTATATCATAGGACAACATTTAAAAAGTAAATAAATACTATGGAAGTTTGTAAACCTGGCCATGAAACAATATTAATGGAAGGGAAAAGGTTAAAATATCACATCTTAAACTTGGTAGCAAAGTCTCTAAGCATAAAGAACCTTAAAACCAAAATGAGAACTTAAAAATGTCTGTAGTACCAGTACTAGGCCATACTGGCTTTAGGATGCTTCTCATTTTAAGAACTGAGGGTAAGTGTAGCCACAGGTATTTAGACCTCCACCCTTTCCTTGATCTGTTTCTTTGCTACTGAAAGACTTTACCACATTTAATAAAACTCTAAAATATAGTTGCTGAGGAAATGAGATCGCTTCTTGTTTTTAGTCCAAGAAAGAATAAAGCAGAATGACTTCTAGGTAGAATCAAAACCTAGAAATTAGAACTTGTTTTGTCAAGGTTATCAGATGTACTGGAAATCTGTTGGGCTTAGAGTTTGAATAGACAGCAAAGAAAAGTAATTTCAAAGTCAGAAACACCTAGGTTCAAACACTATCTCTAGGATACCCCTTCAGCATAGTGAATGTGTGACCCTCTGTAAAATTACTTGGCCTCTCTGTATAAATAGCAAGAAAATTTATTTAAACACAGCTAAACAAATGTAGGTAGACTTTACTTTCTTAGTTGTAGGCTGATTTGTACATTTCCCCATAGTTCCACCTATAAGGTATAAGAATCATGAAACTTTTACCCTATTGACAACAGACCTGATGAAAACTTAAAACCATACCTATATAGTTCTAAAGAATACAAGCTCTAAAAGGCAATGCCATACTTGATGTGTAATACGAATAAGGCCCAGACCACCAGTGGACATCATTTGTTATAGGCTAAGCTGTCAAGGCTTCAACACTCTCAGAGCAGTGGAGTATTTTAACTGGAATCTCTCCTCTTAGTAATTAACCTTCAGTTCTCAGCCAAAGCCAAGCCACAGTACTTAAAACAGTAGAACTAATAAGATCCTAGGACTCTGCTTTTCACAGATGGAGGGCCTTACAATATATTCCTGCTATTCTAAATTCACAGTAAAAATATTATAATATCTATTGCATTCCTGAACAATTAATTTTTCAAGTACTTGACATTATTAACAACTAAATCTATAACAATTTAATTTATAACCCAAAAGAATATTGATCTAAAATGATAAAATGTCCATGTTGTAGACTGGCAAACTGAGATAACTTAAGATCATGCAATTAACAAATTTCTAGATCTATTAAATTTTGGTAAACACTTTGTCTTAATTACTAATATTAAGATAAATCCTGACTTTTCAAAACAAATTTTATTAGGAGACATATTTCATTTAAAATAAGACTAGAATAAATTGGATTATAACTAGAACCATATTCCCAAATGGCATAATTCTCAATTCATCTAAAGTCTATATTATGAACATTTCAAAAGGAGACCATTATTATCAATACTTATTTTTACACAGTGATAAAACTCTGGTGACCAAAAAACCAGACAGTTCTCCAGATTTAAGCTGAACATGGTCTACAAATCTTAATTTTGGGGTGCAACTAAATCTGAATTTAAAACTTCTAATGTTGGATATCAATTCCCAATTAGTTTTAACAAATTTCTTAAAATCAGATTTAAAAAATCAGATTATTGTCCCCCTTCAAGTGCCTCACTGTATAAATTACCTTTCTGACAATTCTGCGTTGAATGACAGAGAGAATTCCAACACTCAGTGCAAGATAAAGGATTTATTCAAATTAATTGGTTGGGGAAGGGAAAGGGAGCAACTGGTTACAGGCCCCCATACCCCATACCCACATCTTTTCCCCAGGTTTGGGCATCAAGTGGGGAGAGAAAAAAGCAACTTCCTTTGTACTCTGGAACACACACACACACACACACACACACACACACACACACACACAAAAGATGGAGTACAAACCCAAGTCAAGACCTTTTCCCCTTGGATCAGGAGGGCTTTAGGGCTTTTGTCACATTTGTCTGAAGGGTCCTAGAAAGTCTGGCCTTGGTGTGTGTGTGGGGTCTTAGGATTCCCCTTCCATTTCTCCCAGGCCAGATACTCCCTATCTTCTATTTAGCATTCTTTTGATATTCCTTCCTTTGATCTTATTAGCAGCCAATCCCATCAGTATCCTCCCTGGGTTTGACCTATCAAGGCCATCCCTGGGACCCCAGACTACCTGGCAACACCTGGATGCTTCTCTCAATCTTTTTCTGTATTTAAGTTCCATCTCTCCTCCATGAAGGCGCTCAGGTTTAATCCATCACTCTGTCTAGCTGAGATTCTATATGGCCCGTTTGTGAATACAAGCATTACAAATGCTTAAGCTTCTTAAGAGTCAACCCAGTATGGCCAATCTTTAATAAACTTTGCTTTTTTGGCTTTAAGAAGACTTGTGCTGAATGCATTCGAGCAGGACACAATGTGTCGGTATTTTGGGGCAGAGTTCTCAAATCTCAAAAAAACACAGAGTACATTTTAACAAAAATAGTGCTCCCCAGGACAGATACAAAGGCAGTAAACAGTAGTGGTAAAGATTCTTAAAAAAATTTACCATGCACAAATTAAAACCCTTCCTTTATATTCTTCTAAGCCTTATCAGCTTGTACCAGAGTAATTGGCCTTTTTGTCAAAAGGGGAAGTCACTGAGGATCAGCATTTCACTCAGGGTCCTCAGTCTTTAAGCCAGTAGAATGAAGAGTAAACTCAAAAAGAAGATCCCCCACAGCCATCAGTACTGTGGAATAGGCTCAGTTGAATTCTGCCAATTTTTCAAGTACTTGAAAGTATGTAGTCTGTAATTTGAAAACAGAGCCTGGCAGCTGTCCTTTTGGACCTGTCATTGTGGGCACATATGGTCCACATATGTTATCTAACAGTTTCATGAGGTAAGTTGTTTTACATAACAAGCAAAAGTCCAGAAAGACGGCTAGAGAATCTCTGGAGGGGATAGTTTGGGTGATTTACAAAATAATCAGAGACTGGAATTGGCAAAGACAACTCAGACCAAGGCAATTCATTGACCTGGGAATAGAGAACAGTGCAGCTTCAGTCTGTTTTTAGTAAATGGAGATGGTCAGTATTATTCACAATGGTAGCTTCAGTCATCACCTGAATAAAAATGACTCCTAAATCTTTGCCATCAGTTTTCTTCTAAAGTTACAGTCTATTTCCATATCTTATTGTCCAAGTCCACCCATATGTCTTTTTCTCTTTATGAAGTCAGTATGGGCAAGACTGAACACATCCCACCTCCTCCTCCTCTTCCAAAACTTGCCCTGTCTCCTAACTTCTACTGAAGATATCACCATATTCCCAAATACCCAAGCTCAGAACACTGATAATCATTGATTCTTCCCTCTCCCTTGGTGCCATACAGGCCATCAATCTCTCAGTCTCCTAAATCTGAATTTATTTTTCCAGGCTTTTCACATACCATGTAACTTAACACAGTTTATATTCTAGCCAAATGATCTGTAACTATCCCCCAAACTCATCCTTCCTTGTCTCTTCTTCGGGTATATTGTTTTCATGTCTAGAATATTTCTCCTCACAAATCTATTTGGTGAATATTTTCCCTTTTTTCAAGGTCCAGTCAAGAGTCCCCTCCTTCACAAACCTTTATTCTGATATGCCCTCTCAGTAGAATGAGATCCTAGAGCTTATGTAATATTTCTTTTTGTTTTCCTTTTTATATCCAGCACCAAATACCTGGTTCCTTTTAGATATTTTAAAATGCCAGTTGATTACTCAAATTAACCACTTATTAATAATCTCCCTTGTCTTCAATTTCTCATATCACAGCATTTGGAGCTTTCTTATGAACTTAGAAGGTATAGTATAATACTTTAATGTTTTGTTGTTAACTGTCTACCAAATAATGTACTTCTTTATCTTGTTTCATCTGTATCCCTGGAATATCACTACACAATGGCTATTATCCATAGCAAATGCTTAAGAATATTTGTTGAAATGAATTTTTATTGAGTTGAATTTAGTCATACAAGAGACTAAACTGGAAAATTTAAGAACTTTCAGCTGAGCCTGTTTCTCTCCCTCATCTCCCTCATTTTCAACTTTTTCTCTGTCCTATCTCCAGTCACAACTTCTGAAACTTTAAAGTAGAAAGCATGCTACAACCATTTTACATGCTCTAATGCAGGGCTTCTTAAACTCTTTCCATTCATGATCCCTGCAGTGCCTCTTAAACTGTGGATTGCAACCCCATGTGGAGAATGGACACAGATAACCGTTCCCTCTTCCTTCTGGCTTCCGTGTAAAAGTTTCTTTTCCCCATTTGTGCCAATATTACCTTTAGACTGAACTCATTATAATTAGATTATTCCAGAAGATTTAGACAAAGTTTATGTTTATTATAAACATTCAGACAAGAAAAAGTTGGCATGTTCCAAAAGGAATTTTGATCAAAATGCACTGGGATATTAAAACAAAACAGAAAATTATAATAGCAGAGGTGTTTATCAAGAACAAATTTCTTATCCTCATGTCTAGCCAGAGATTGACTAGACTTGGCAGAGAAGCTGTAGGGAATGAATATTTAATGATATAAATCATTAAATATTCAAGAAAGACAATGTAAATGCTATGGCAGCTATCTGCATCTTTCCAAAAAATAGTGGCACTTTTAGTGCTACAAACTCAGATCTTAAAAGTATTTGGGTTTTTCTGCATGCTTCCCCCTACCCCATCCACACCTACCCCCTACTCCCTACACACACACACACACACACACACACACACACACACACACACACACACACACATATGCATAGACATAGGATTGAAACCTCTTTCAGTGAACTGGCACACAATGAATGTTTAAAAAGACAAAGTTCCTTTTTGAAAGTTATTTTTTTTCTGTGTCACTGGTGCCTTCCCCTTTCTACCAAAGAACACTGATTATGTACCATGGATCTCTGTTCTTTGCACCTTATGGAATCTCCAGCCCACAGTTAACAGTGAATTGATGGAACTTGGAACATATGTTCTCTTACCAAGTCTTAGTCTGTGTGGGAGTTCCTGATCACATTGATATATCTCCGGATATAGTGAAAGGGGGTGGAAATGGAATAGTACATGCAAAAATATAAATCCTTCCTTAATTCAAATTAGTGTGTACCATTGTAGGCTCTCCCATATGTGCCCAGCAAGCACTTTACTTGTACTTTAAAACAAAAAGGTTTTGTACTAGAAGTCATATCCTAGTCCTTGTAGCCAAGATATGTAGTATAATGAAAAGAGATGCAGACTTAAAAGTCACAAGATCAATAGCTGAATGCTTAGAAATTTTCAGGTCACTTAAACCTCCCTGATCTTCAGTTTCATCGTGTGTAAAATAAGGATGACAGTAATACTTATAGCATCTAACTCACAGAGCTATTATGAGTAATAAATAAGATAACATATGGAAATTAGTGAATTTATATCATATCATACATATACATATGTATATGCCAGGGGCTCCCAGGGAAGTAAATCCCTTCACCAATCCAATATGGTACTGCACTGCACGTTGTCTTAGAAAGTTGCTTGGGGAAGCTGAGAAATTAAGTGACTTGACAAGAGTCAAGTATAGCCAATATATGTCATAGGCAAGATTAGAACTGTAAAGTTAGCTAATGATCCATTGTACTATGGGTAAATATAAAGATGAATTAAAAAGATATGGATAAGTAGAAAGATATTGACTTCAATTAATTATGGATAAGCTTGTTTTTCCATTGAAACTTTATTTATTTCTCTACACTGTAACAATATACATGTTGATTTTCACTTACCATAAAGACTGTTCATTAATTAAAAAATAGTTATTGAGCACTTATTGAGGAAATATTTATTGAGCAACATATCTGCAAGTCCTTGCATATGAATGTTCTTCTCAAGTGGTCACACTTCTAGCTTTATATTTAACTTTACATCTGTCTTTCTTTCCATTCATGCCAACATACTTTTGGACTAAATTCATTATAGTAGAATATTCTGGAAGTTTTAGATGAAGTTGAAGTTTTATTTGAAAACATATGTGAGTTCTAAAAAGTTCTTTCATTCTCATATTTTAAAATATCTTTTAAAAGATTTTCGTGCTACTTTTGAGAAACTAAAAAATGGTTGGTTTGTTGGTAGGTTGGTGTCCTTCATTCTCATGAGGATCAAAATGACATCACCATGATAAAGTGAAGTTTCAGTGTCTCTGACTGTGGCTGATCAGACCAATATGAGCTCGGAATGCTCTACCACAGGTTGGGCACAGATAGTGTGTTTGAATATTTGGGGCAGATACTCCATATTTGCACATCCTATGTTTACTTCGTGCTATCTTAATTCTACTTTACTCAAAGAACACGGCACCTTTTCTGATGTAGACATGCCATGCTGAGCAGTCCTGCGCCAGTGTCTCCCATATTTCACTGTCAAATCCAAAGTTCTTGAGACGGACCTTGTATCATTTCTTCTGACCACCATGTGATCACCTGCCCCGTGTGAGTTCATAAAAATCTATTTGGCAAGAGTACATTTTGCATTCAAACAATGTGGCCAGCCCATCAAAATTGCATTCTCTGAAGCAGGCAATTTATTTCGAACAAGGACTTCAGGGTCTGGTACCTTATCCTGCCAGGTGATCTTCAGAATCTTTCCAAGACAGTTCAAATGGAGGAGATTCAGTTTCCTGGAGGCACTAGTAGACTGTCCATGTAAAAGGAAGACAAATAAATATTAACCTCTCTCTTAGAGAAAAAAAAAATTAGCAATGTCTTTATTGAAATAAAGAGTATAATTTTCCATGTTTTCCATTGGCAGAAAACAAATGACCAATTTGCAAAAAATCCATCATTTAAATTCATTCAGTGAAAATCTATTTAGCACCTAATATGTAGAAAACTCTTTTTTTTCCCCAAAGTAAACTGGGGTCATTAGAAGAACCTCATAATTTTCCAAAGACAGTTCAGTTCCAATTTCCTCTCTATTCATTGTTCAAACAGTGCTTTGGCCAAGATCTACATACTAATAACAATATCAGTTTGCCAATTAGACTGAACATTGTAGTCTGCATGGTAAGTATTCTTCATACATGTGGTCTTTTTTTTATGGATGATTAGATCAAACTAATTTGAGTACTCTGACATCTTTTCCAGGGGAGTTTGAAGTATGACAAGATTTCATCCTCAAATAGGAAAATGTGGGACTTTTCTAACCTTTGCCACCTGTACTCAATCATTGCTCTAATTGTCCTCACCTCAGTCTCACTAGAATCCACTGTGAGTTGTATTTTAAACTTAGGTTCCTCAAAACTCCATGCGTTTCTAATCCATCCCTCCACATACGTAAACATCCCTACATCACCTCTTCCCACCTCTCATTTCTATCTTGTCTTTTCCAATTAGAATACAAGGGAAGAGACTCTCTTGATTTCTCATATTTATATCTCCAGTGCTTAGCATAGTCCCTGAAACATGGTGAATACTTAATAAATGCTTTAACATCCTCACTATCATCATAATCATTTTGAGGAAATCCCTTCAATTTACCTGAAGGACTCAGGTTTCAAATTAAACAGTTAGTAAATATTCTCAGACTGTAACTATGCTAATACTTTTTCTGAAGATTCTCAAAGGTGGCAGAAATGATACATCATAACAAACTGGACCCAACAACTGTTGTAACCAGTGAATCATAAATAGTTGTAATTGTGGAACTTCCCATGACTCTCACTCTGTCCTTCACAGAGAGGATTCAACTAGGTCCCAAAAACACATGGAGTTCAATTTTGCCAGCTCCAAATGAAAATGATCTCCCTCCTGAAACTGTCTTAATTCTCAAAGATGCATGCTGTAAGGTATGGGAGAGGCAGCCTGGGGCAGTTGTCAAAATAGATTTTACGTAACTTGAAGAATGTCTCTATAATATTTCTCTTTTGTTTTATCATATTGTTCTCTGGATTTTCTCCTTTCAGTCTTATTATCCTTTAGTGTCCTACTTAAGTTGCTACTATGCCCATAAGCCTTGGGATACTTTCTCATTCTAGAACCTCGCAAACTGTCTAGCATCCTACTTCCTCCCACACGTCACACCCTCTAACCATAGGTCTCTGTCTCTAGGGTTTGGTCTTGGATTGTCCACTCTTCTCTCTTTCTATTACTTTACTTAATTATCTTGGTCATCAGCACCTATGGTTTTAATTACCATCTCTCAAATCTGCCTTTCCTGTCTTAATCTCTGCACGGTTTTCCATTGTCATATTTCCAATTGCCTCTCTCAGATGTCTCAAACTGGATGACATTTTAAACTCACTATGTTCAGAACTTATTGCCTTTTCCACTAAACCCTTCTCCTTCCTATCTTCCCTGTAACTATGGAGAGCAAGACCATTCTCCCATTCCCTCAGACTCAGAGTCATCCTGATTTCTTCACTGTCTCTCACCCCTCCACATCCAAGTTGCTGCCAAGGCCTATTGATTTGACCTTTGAAGTACCTCTGGAGTATACCATCTTCTCTCCTCTGATGCTGTGTCTACTCTAGTGAAGACTCTCATCACCTCCTGACTGAATTACTGAAAAAGTCACTGGTGGATCTGAGTTACTCAAGTCTCCTGGCTACAATCCATTCTTCATTCAGCCAGTAACATGATTTTCTTAAAGCACAGTTGTGATCATGTCTCTGCTTATGATTACCCTTCCCTTGTCAATATACTCCAGTAGCATCCTGTTCTTTCAAGAAGCAGATACAAAACGGTACTTTTTTTTATTCAAAGCCCTTCGTAATTTTGCCCCCTCCTAACTTTCCACTCTTCTTACACCTTACTCCCCAACACATATTTGATCCAGTGACACTGGCCTCCTGGTTATTCCAAGAATTCCATCTCTGCTCTAGGCAGTTTCTCCTGCTGTTTCCCATACTATGAAGGTTCTTGCTTTTCCACTCAGACTACTGATCCCTGTGGTTTCCTTCAAATATAAGTAACGATTATACATTCTATATGTAGGGATATACAGAAAATAAAGAAAAAAATATTTAATATTTTTATACTTTCTTGAGTGGGAGAATAAAATTCAGAATCAACTAGAAAGAGATAAAAATAAGAAAAACAAAGCAAATGAATGCATCTTAGAAAAGGGTACTGCAAAAAATATGTTATGCTAAAAGTTTGGAGGAGAAAAAGGGATGATTTTCAAACCACACACATCTGAGTGAGAAGAGGGGAAAATTTAATAAAAAATGGTAATATAAATATATATATATATATATATATATATATATATATATATATATATATATATATATATAGTCAAAGAATTTGGATTAGAACAAGTAAATGAAAGAAGGGCCGGATATATGACTGTGTAAATAGCATAAATTTAGTGTTAACAAACTTACCACAGAGACAAAAATGTTGAATTAAAACAAGTGTGGAAATAAAAACCAAATAGTATATCTTAGGAGATACATTGAAAAAAATAGAAAAAAGATCATTATTGAACTGACAGTGAAATTTGAAAATAATTAGACAATTAGCAAATTAGCAAACTCAAAATAAGAGTATGAGATCTTGAACATTAGAGAACTAGAGAAAAAAAGAAATTTAAAAATCTATAGCACTATTTTTTTTATTCAAAGCTTGTTCTACAACAAACTAATAGAAGTCAAGAAACCTTATTTAAACCGATGAGAGGCAGAAAGAAGGAGGGAGAAAGAAAAAGAGAGACAGTTATCACACTAACAAAATAAAAAGCTTAAGAACTTAAATTCACAAGAGATATTCATTTTAAAATATTTCTAATCTATTTTACCCAATTATATGAATAAATAAAAAGCCAGTGAGACTGTTGGTGGCTTTGATTGGTGTTCTTCACATAGATTAGATAACCAAGTGAGATAGTAGAGAGAGAAAAGAAGAGGATCCAAGACAGAGTTCTGTGGTTAGCAGGTATGATCTTCTAGATGATGATCCAGCAAAGTCATTAACTAAGAGGATCAAGGAAAGGTGAGGTGTTGGAGGTTTGAGGAAGTGAAAAGTCACTAAGGTGATTGGGATAGTCAATCATTTAAGAAGTATTTACCTTGCTATAGTGAGGGCCCTATTGAAATTATATAACATAGCATAACATAACATAACATAATGTAGCACAAATTTGTAGTGGGTGCAGTTAGCATTGAATTTGAAATTTTCTCAGGCCTCTTTCAGCACCATATGAGTAGGGGCTAAGGTAATGGTTGATGAGAGTAATCCAAGGCCAAGGCTTGGCAGAAAAAAATTGGTGATTAAGATAAGGGAAAAAGAGATTCAAGAGAAGGATAGTGTGGAGTTGAACTGGTTTGCTAAGGAGCCATGATGCAAGAAAGGATACTACAGAAAATACAAGGGTTAGGAGAAGAATAGAGGCTCATGTTTCAAGGCAGAGGGAGAGGTGGAATGAGAGCATATTGTGATCAAACAAGGGAGTTTCAGAGTTCATAAACATCAAGCATTTTATGATGGCAAGAGACAGTATGAACATTTCTATGTGTAGATAGTGTTGGACAGAAAGTAGTAGGTCATACAAAATTAACAAGTTTAAAAACTGGAAAGAAATCAACATGTCCAAAACTGAACTCGTCTTTCTCCTCTAAGACATCTCTCCTTTACTTCCCTGTTACTGACAACATCCCCACCATCTGTGTAATCACTCAATATTGAAAACTATATATTATCCTTTCATTTCCCAGATCCAAACTGTTGCCAAGGCCTTTCAATTTTACCTACAGAAAATCTCTCATATGTTACCTTCTCTCCTCTAACACAACTATCACCTTGGTGCATATCTCCATCACTTTATGTCTGGATTATTGCAATAGCCTACTGGTTGTTGACCCTGACAAATCTCTCTCCACTCCAATCCATCTTTCATTCAGTTGCCAAAGTGATCTTCCTAAAGGACAGATCTGGTTAGGTACCCCATTTACCCTACTCAATAAATTCCAGTGGCTTCTTACAGCCTGCAGAAACAAATATAAAATTATCTATTTGGCATTTAAAACCCTTCATTATGTGCCCTTGCCCCATTTTCTCTCATCTCATTGCACCTTACTGTCCTCCAATGTACTCTGTGATCCAATGACACTGGCCTCCTTGCTGTTCCTAGGAAAAGAAACTAACCTCTTTCCTACTTACCACATCTCTACCTCCAGGTTTCCTTGACTCCCTTCAAGGATCAGCTAAAATCTTGCCACCTTCTGGAAGACTTTCCTGATTCTACTTTATTCAAATGTTTATTGATTACCTTTAGGGCCATATGGGGTGTTGGGGGAGGACTAGAACCTCTGATGTCAGGGCTTGCCTAGCCTTTTTAGAGGTACTCATTTATTTTTGGTGTTCTCCCTCACCCAACTCTCACTTGTGGCTCCAAGAAGCTTGACATATGCAGTGACCACACCCTGATCTTGGCAGATGGCCCAAAACAGGTTGAAGGTAAGCAACAGTGAATTGGGGAAAAGTGTACCCAAGTGTGTGAAAACTTTCTCCTGCTAAATAAGTGTATGGAGGGTGAAGTCAAGACGGCGAAGTAGAAAGACGCATGTATACAGGCTCCAAAACGAAAGCCCATAGATTTAATGTAAGAAGAGCTCCCCAGAAGTTCTGGATCACTGCAGGGGGTGCAGGAACATAGTGGAAGAGATTTCTGATCCAGAGAGCCCTGGAGAGCCGTCCCCAGGGTCCGTCGCACCCCAGAAAGTGGACCCTAGCCCAGGGCTGCCCTGGCCACAGCCCCAGAGAAGCTGATCCGAGCAGGCTTCCGGGACGGAACCTCCGGCGGCCTGGAAGGTAACTCCCCCCATAGACGCTACAAGTCAATGAGAGAGATGGCTGGGCTGGACGAGAGGGGAGCGGGGTGTCTCCGTGGCTTGGGCCCCCTCGGGAGGAAGTGGCAGAGGTAGCGGCAGTGCGGGCCGCCGGCGACCAGAGACTCCCCCATCAGCAGGCAGGATCTTCATTACTGAAAGTCTCTGCATAAACCACCTGAAGGAGTTGAGCCTGGGAGACAGCCCTGCCCCACCCGCTCCATTTCTGAAGGTCTCTGCATAAAGCCCCTGAGGGAACTGAGCCTGGGAGGTGGCCCTGCCCCCACCCCAGCACCAGAACTAAAGCTCACATTCAATAGCAGCGGCGGCTGCTGCGGAAAGCCCATTTGAATGTCAGATCCCAAGCACTAGCTGGGCAGATCTAGGCGGGGGTGGACAGGAATCTCAGAAGTCAAATAACTGGCTGGGAAAATGCCTAGAAAAGGGAAGAAAAATAAGACTATAGAGAGTTTTTTTGAACAGATGCAAATGATCCCGACTTTCGGATCTGACAACGACGAGGACATATTCTTGCCATCAGGGAAAGACATGGAGGGTGGGGCCTCGGTACCCCAGACATCCCAGGGGGATGTCAGGTGGGCTCAGGCCTTGGAAGAGCTTGAAAAGGATTTTGAAAATCAAGTTAGACATGTGGAGGAAAAACTGGGAAGAAAAAATGAGAGAGATGCAAGAAAAGCATGAAAAACGGGTCAATACCTTGGTAAAGGAGATCCAAAAAAATGCTGAAGAAAATAACACCGTGAAAAATAGGCTAACTCAATTGGTAAAAGAGGTTCAAAAAGCCAATGAGGAGAAGAATGCTTTCAAAAGCAGAATTAGCCAAATGGAAAAAGAGGTTCAAAACCTCACTGAAGATAATAGTTCTCTCAAAATTAGAATGGAACAGATGGAGTCTAATGACTTTCTGAGAAACCAAGAAATCACAAAACACAAACAAAAGAATGAAAAAATGGAAGAGAATGTGAAATATGTCATGGGAAAAACAACTGACCTGGAAAATAGATCCAGGAAAGACAATTTAAAAATTATGGGACTACCTGAAAGTCATGATCAAAAAAAGAGCCTAGATATCATCTTCCATGAAATTATTGAGGAAAACTTCCCTGATATTCTACAACCAGAGGGCAAAATATGTATTGAAAGAATCCATCGATCACCACCTGAAAGAGATCCAAAAAGAGAAACTCCTAGGAACATTGTGGCCAAATTCCAGAACTCCCAGCTCAAGGAGAAAATCTTGCAAGAAGCTAGAAAGAAACAATTCCAGTATTTTGGAAATAAAATCAGGATAACTCAATATCTAGCAGCTTCTACATTAAGGGATCGAAGGGCGTGGAATAGGATATTCCAGAAGTCAAAGGAACTAGGACTCAAACCAAGAATCACCTACCCAGCAAAACTGAGTATAATTCTTCAGGGGAAAATATGGTCTTTCAATGAAACAGAGGACTTTCAAATATTCTTGATGAAAAGACCAGAGCTGAAAAGAAAATTTGACTTTCAAACACAAGAATGAGAAGAAGCATGAAAAAGTAAACAGCAAAGAGAAGTCTTAAGGGACTTACCATAAGTGAACTGTTTACATTCCTACATGGAAAGACAATATTTGTAACTCTTAAAACTTTTCAGTATCTGGGTAGTTGGTGGGACCACACACACACATGTACACGCATGCACGCACACACACATACACACATGCACACACATACAGAGGCAGAGAGCACAGAGTGAATTGAATAGGATGGGACCATATCTTAAAAGAAATTAAGGTAAATGTTGAGAGAGAAATGTAGTGGGAGGAAAGAGGGTGAAATGGAATGGGGTAATTATATGTCATTTAAGAGTCAAGTTGGAGACTTTTTAGTGGAGGAAAAAAGAGGAGAGCTGAGAAAAAAAAAAAAAAAACAAGAAGTTTACCCTCATCACATTTGACTAAAGGAAGGAATAAAATGCACACTCATTTTGGTATGAAAACCTATCTTACAGTATAGGAAAGTGGAGGAGAAGGAGATAAGCAGGGGGGGATGATGGAAGGGAGGGCAAAGGGAGGAGGGAGCTATTTGAAGTCAACACTCGGGGAGGGACAGGATCAAAAGACAGAAGAGAAACAATGAGGGGCAGGTTAGGATGGAGGGTAATTCAGTTAGTCTTACACAACACGACTATCAGGGAAGTCATTTGCAAAACTACATAGATATGGCCTATATTGAATTGCCTGCCTTCCCAAAGGGAATGGGTGGGGAGGGAGGGATGGGGAGAATTTGGAACTCAAAGTTTTAGGAACAACTGTTTAGTATTGTTGTTGCTACTAGGAAAGAAGACATACAGTTAATGAGGAATAGAAAGTCATCTGGCCCTACAGGAGAAAAGAGAAGATGGGGACAAGAGAAGGGAGGGATGACAGAAGAGAGGGCAGATTGGAGATAGGAAAAATTAGATTGCTCGGTGTATTGGGGTGGGGGGAGGGGAGAAAAGGGGAGAAAATTTGGAACCCAAAATTTTGTGAAAACGAATGTAAAAAGTTAAATAAATAAATAAATATTTTTTAAAAAAATAAGTGTATGAAAACTTGTTCCAATAGCATTAAAGCAAACAGAATCAGTCACTATGGAGTGCACAGAACTTGGTCATACCTCAAAGATGACATGGTCATTCACTGCTTCCAGGGCGATTGTCGGGTATCCTTACTTTTGTCCTGCTATTGGACTTTGATAACTCTAGAAGAGTGAAGCTGATGCCTTTGTGCAACTCTGCCTCACTTAAATCCAATTCACGTTCAGGTCAAGATATCACTCTGTGATGTCATTGATCCCCTTTCAAATGAAGGACTAACAACAGATTATCTCAGATTTATCATGTATATATGTGACTTGTTCTTGGTGTTTTTCCCTACTTTATTGAGTGAATTCCTGAGAACTGAAACTGTCTTTGTCTTTTCTTTGTTTTTCTGTCACTTAATACTTCCATGGTCTGGAATAGAGTGGTTTCTTATGTTTGTTGACTGACTGACTGAAATCATGTAGACAGATTTAATGAGAAATTATTCCATCTCTTTATGCCATTTGGAGCCCTCTCAATTGTATGATCAGAAGCACCTCTGATCATATTTGCAGAGAAGCTCTTTAAAAAATTTCTAGATGGAGAAAAGCTATTTCCTTCATTTGAGCTGAAGATTTGTATCTATAAGTGGAAAAGATCTTGAGATATTCAAAAGAGATTTTTAAAATGAATAAGTAGTACAATATTGTCACACTAACTTTTAAACTTTATAGTAAGCAAGTCAATATTATTGCCACTTTTCTATATACTTACATTTCCCATAAATTTATCTTCCTTTTCAGCTCTCATTAAAATGCCTGTCATATCTCTGTGAAGGCTCAATCCTAAATAGCTTTAAATTACCTAAAGACTGCTTGGCAGTAATGTATGTTTCAGTCAATGGCAATTTTAGATTTTTTTCTCATTTAGTCAAATTTAAAATGATGCTAAATGGTATATATTGATTTGACTATCTATGAGTCAAATGTTACTTACCAGTTCTTAAGAGGGGTGGTTCTTTTACTTCTTAAAGAGATTTCCACAAATACAAACTATCTCCATTCTTTATTTTCACCTCCTTCCTATAAATAAACTGCAAGTACTCTGAGGGTAGATACTATCTCACTTTTTACTTCCATCTCTAGGACCTAGCCAAGTGACTAAAACAGAATAATCATTTAATAAATGCTTACTAATTGATTTCTTTGTTTTCATTAAAAAGGGAAGTGATAGACCATGGACCCTTATGACAAATCTGGCTTTTTGGTGATGCCCATCCGACTGCTATGTAATTAGTTTTGAATATCTAATCTTCATAATGTTTTAATTGTAATTTTAATGTATACATAAAACCAGCCAATGGAAAAATAAAGATGTATTTTAAAGATATATTTAAAGATGTTTTTATATTATAATAATTTCCCACCTCCAACCCAGCCCACATTGAAACCTATCTTGTTTTTACTTTGTTTTGTTTTTAGTATTTTATTTTTTTCCCAGTAACATGTATAAACAATTTTCAACATTTGTTTTTAAAACTTTGGGTTCCAAATTCTCTCCCTTCCTACCTCCCCAATCCCTGCATTGAGGAAGCAAGTAATTCAGTATAGTTATACAAGTATAGTTATGCAAAATATATTCATAATACTCCTATACACATCTCATTCCTCACACCTCGGTTTAGTCTATACTATCTTTCCCTTCACCCTGTCCCTCCTAAAAAATTTTTCTCCCAGTGCATTCCTCTTTCTCACTCCTTAATTTTATTTCTTTAGATATCATCCCTTCAAATTCAACAAACACCTGTGCTTTCCGTTCATATGTATTCCTAACTACCTTTGAGAAAGTTTTTATGAATTGCAAAATATCATCTTCCCATGTAGAGAAATAAGTAGTTTGAACATAGTAAGTCCCATATGATTTCCATTTCATGTTTACCTTTTTATGTTTCTCTTGAGTGTTCTATTTGAAGTCGTTTTCTATTCAGCTCTGGTCTTTTCATCAAAAATGCTTGAAAGTACTCTATTCCATTGAATGTTCGTTTTTTCCCCTGAAGAATTATATTCAGTTTTGTTAGGTGGGTAATTTTTTACTGTAATCTTACCTCTCTTGACCCCTGAAATATCACATTCCAAGTCCTCCAATCCTTGAATGTAAAAGCTGCTAAATCTTATCTTGTGTTTTCCTAACAGTAGTTCCGTGGTATTGAATTGTTTCTTTCTGGCTGTTTGCAATATTCTCTCTTGACCTGGGAACTCTGGAGTTTGGCTAGGATATTTCTAGGAGTTTTCAATTTGGATTGCTTTCAGGAGCTGATTGCTGGATTCTATCAATTTCTATTTCACCCTCTGTTAATATTATAGCAGGGTGGTTTTCCTTGATAATGTCTTGAAATATGCTGTCTAGGCTCTTCTTTGTTATGATTGTTTTCAGAGAGTCCAGTAATTTTTACATTATCTCTCCTGAATCTATTTTCAAGGTCAGTTGTTTTTCCAATGAGATATTTCACATAGACATATTTTTTTTCATTCTTTTGGTTTTATTTTGTTGTGTCTTGATTTCTAATGAAGTCATTAGTTTCCATTTGGTCACTTTGCTTTTTAAGCAATTATTTTCTTCAATGAGCTTTTGGCTCTTCTTTTTCATTTGGTCACTTCTACTGTTTAAGGCATTCTTCTCCTCACTGGCTTCTTGGACCTCTTTTACCATATAGCCTAGGCTGCTTTTTTAAGCTGTTATTTTCCTCAGTATTTTGTTGTGCCTCCTTTCCCAAGATGTTTACTCCTTTTTCATGATTTTCTTACATCACTCTCATCTATCTTTTGAATACCCCCCACCTCTCTTTGACTCAGTTCTCTATATATTTGATAAATGAGACCTTTGTCAGAGACAATTGTTATAAAGATTATTTCCCAGCTTTCTGCTTCCCTTCTAATCTTGGTGGCATAAATTTTGTTTATGCAAAAGCTTTTAAAATTTAATATTATCAAAATTATCTTTTTTGTAACATTGTCTCTTGTTTGGTAATGAATTCCCTTCTCCATATTTCTGGAAGGTAGACAATTCCTTGCTCTTCTAGTTTGCTTATGGTGTCAACTTTTATGTCTAAATCATGTCTGAAAAGGGACAATTGAGCTCTCCCACTAGTACAGTTTTACTGCCTATCTCTTTGTATAATCCACTTAACATTTTTAAGAATTTGGGTGCTATATCATATGGTGAGTATGTGTTTAGCATTGATATTACTTTATTGTCTGTGGTACCTTTTAGTAAGACATTGGTTTTGCTTTTGCTTTGTTAATAGATTCTGTTCCAGTCCCTTACATTTATTCTGTTTCAAGTGTGTTTCTTGTAGACAACATATAGCAGGATTCTGATTTAATGGGCAAGTTCATCCCATTCACATTCACAGTTACGATTGCTGTGTATTTCCCTCTATTCTATTTTCCCCCTCTTTATCCCCTGTCTCCTTTCACCCTTTCTCTCCTCATCAGTTTTTCTTCTGTCTACCACCTTCCCCTTTCTGCCCTCTTTTGGTAGTCCTCTCAGTGCTTCACTGAATCTCTTCCTCTTTTCCCTCCTGGTTTAAAAAGATTTCTGTATTCAAATTATTGTGGATATTATTCCCTCCTTGAGCCAATATTGATGAAAGTAAGGTTCAAGTGATGCCTGTTGCCCCTCCTTCCCCATCTTTCTCAACACTGTAATAGTTCTTTTGTGCCTCTTCATGTCAAAAATCTTACCCTATTACATATCCCCCTTCCTTCTGCACCCAGTTTATTCCTGTTTTTCATCTCTTAATTCTTTTTATTCCATTTCCTCAAATTCACCTTATCCCCAGAGCCTGTTTATGAATATTCCTTTTAGCTGTACTGTTGGTGTTACAATTTTTGAGAATTATAAGAATCTTCTTCCCAAATAAGGACACAAACAGTTCAGCTCCATTTTGTTTTTTGAAAACCTTTTGTTTTCTTTTTCCTTTTTTATTCTTCTCTTGGGTCTTGATATTGGAGACAAATTTTTTTTGGTTCAGTTATAGTCTCCTAGTTATGAAAGTTTGAAATCTTTCTATTTCATTGAGTAACCATTTTCCTTCTTGAAGTATTATGCTTAATTTTACAAGATTGGTGACTTTTTTGGTTATGGCCCTAGGTCTTTTGTCTTCTGGAATATCATGTTCCATGACCTCTGGTCCCTTAATGCTGCAGCAGCTAAGTCCTTTGTAAACATGATTATGGTGGTTCCCTGATACATTCATACATACATATATATATTTATATATACATATATAGTATATGTATATGTATATGTGTATACAGACAGACAGACAGACAGATAGATAGATAGATAGATAGATAGATAGATAGATAGATAGATAGATAGATAGACAGATTCTTTCTGGTCATTTGTGGTGTTTTTCTCTTGACCTGTCAGTTGTATAATTTCTCTATAACAGTTCTTGAGAGTTTTCATCTTTTTCCTGAGTTGATCAGTGGATTCATTCTTTCCTTCTTAATTCCAATTTATTTATTTATTTATTTTTAGTTTTCAACATTCATTTCCACAAGATTTTGAGTTCCAAATGTTCTCCTCATCTCTCCACTCCACCCACTCCAAGACAGGGTGCATTCTGATTACCCTTCCCCCAACATGCCCTCCCTTCTATCACACCCCTCCCTTCTCTTATCCCCATCCTCTCTATTTTCTTGGAGGACAATGTCGAATTCTATACCCCACTGCCTGTATATTTTATTTCCCACTGGCATGTAAAAACAATTTTAACATTAATTTTTAAAACTTTGAGTTTCACCTTCTCTCCCTCCCTCCCTCACCACCCATCCTCACTGAGAAGGCAAGCAATTCAATATATGTTATACATGTGTAGTTATACAAAAGAATTCCATAGAAGTCATGTTGTAGAAGATTAATTATATTTCCTTCCATCCTATCCTGTCCGCCATTTATTTTGTTCTCTCTGACCATATCGCTCTTCAAAGGTATTTACATCTAATTATGCCCTCCTCCCACTTGCCCTCCCTTCTGTCATCCCCCCACCTTCCTTAGTATTCCCTGGCCCCCTACTTTTCTGTAGTGTAAGACAGATTTTCACAGCAAATTGAGTGTGCATGTTATTCCCTCCTTAAGCCAAATGTTATTAGAGTAAGGTTCACTTTTTCCCTCTTACTTCCCCTCTCTTTCCTTCTATTGAAAAAGCTTGTTCTTTTCTTGTTTATGTGAGAGATAATTTGCCCTATTCTCTTTTTTCCCTTTCTCTTCCCAGTATATTCCTCTCCCACCCCTTAATTTTATTTTTTTAGATATCACCCCTTCCTAGTCAACTCACCCTGTGCCCTCTGTCTATATGTATGTAATCCCTCCAACTAACCTAGTACTGAGAAAAGGTTCAAGAGTTATAAATATTATCTTTCAATGTAGGAATGTAAATAGTTCAACTTTAGGAATGCAAATAGTTCAACTTTAGTAAGTTTCTGACCTTTCCATGCTTCTCTTGATTCTTGTGTCAGAAAATTAAATTTTCTATTCGGTTTTGGTCTTTTCATCAAAAATGCTTGAAAGTCCTCTATTTCATTTAGTTACTATTTTTTCCCTGAAGTATTATATTCAGTTTTGCTGGGTAGGTGATTCTTCATTTTAATCCTAGTTCCATTGAATTCTTTAATATCACATTACAAGCCCTGCAAATTCTTAATGCAGAAGCTGCCAAGTCTTGTGTTATCCTGATTGCATTTCCACAAAATTCAAATTATTTCTTTCTGGCTACTTGCAATATTTTCTCCTTGACTGGAGAGCTCTGGAATTTGGCTACAATCGTACTAGGAGTTTTCCTTTTGAGAACTTTTTCAAGAGGTGATCAATGGATTCTTTCAACGTTTATTTTACCCTCTGGTTCTAGAATATCAGGGCAATTTTACTTGATAATTTCTTGAAAGATAATGTGTAGTCTCCTTTTTTGATCATGACTTTCAGGTAGTCCCAATATTTTTGAATTGTCTCTCCTGGACCTATTTTCCTGGTCAGTTGTTTTTCTGATGAAATATTTCACATTGTCTGTTATTTTTTTTAATTCCTTTGGTTTTGTTTTATAATTTCTTGATTTTTCATAGCCATTAACTTCCATCTGCTCCATTCAGATCTTTAAAGAATTATTTTCTTCAGTGAGCTTTTGGACTTCCTTTTCTATCTGGCCAATTCTGCTTTTTAGGACATTCTTTTCTTCATTGGCTTTCTGGATCTCTTTTGTCATTTGGGTCAGTCTGTTTGTCACTGTGTTATTTTGTTCAGAATTTTTATGGGGTCTGCTTTAGCAAGCAATTGACTTGATTTTCATAATTTTCTTGTATCACTCTCATTTCTCTTCTCAATTGTTGCTCTACCTCTCTTACTTGATTTTCAAAATTCTTTTTGAGCTATTCCATGACCTGGGACAAATTTATATTTTTCTTGGAGGTTTTGGATGGACTAGCTTTGACTTTGTTGTCTTCTGTTTGCATGTTTTGGTCTTCCTTGTCACCACAGTAAGATTCTGTAGTCTGATTCTTTTTTTCAGTTTTTGCTTGTTTCCCCAGACATTTACTTGACTTTTGAGCTCTTTTTCAAGGTAGGTCTCTGCTTCCTGTGGAGTTAGGAGGTATACTGTCAGCCACTCCACAATCTATGGGCCTGGACTTCCAGAAGCAGTTGTTATCTCTGCCCCTGCTGCTACTGTGGCTGCCTTGGGTTCCTTCACCCCTTCCCCCTCTGCTTCCCTGGGATTGGGGCCAGGCCACTCCACTCTCCCACATTGGTCCCACAGGATTTTTCCACTGACCTTACAATTTGCCTTTGCCATTTTAGGGTCCTGAAGTCTGGAAACTGCCACAAGTGCAAGAGATTCAGTCTCTCCAAGACCTGCTCAGGTCCTGTGTCTGCCAGCATGGCCCACACTGAACTACACCCTGCCCCCTGTGTGGCACAGTATACACTTCCCAATGACCTGCCAGACTGTCTTAGGCTACAGATTTGCTTCACTCCATCATTCTATGGGTTCTGCAGAATTTGTTTAGAGCCATTTTTGCAGGTATTTGACTGGGCATGGGAGCAAAGTCCTACACAATAAGTGCTGTTACTCCATCATCTTGTCTCTGCTCCCCTCCTCAGTGGATCCATTCAATGATTACTTTGCCCTCTAGCTCCACAATATCAGGGCAGTTTTCCTTGATAATTTCTTAAAAGATGCTGTCCTGGTCCTCCTTGTGACTGACTTTCAGGTAGTCCAATGATTCTGACATTTTCTCTCTTGGATGTATTTCCAGATCAGTTATTTTTCCATTGAAGTATTTTGAAAGTTCTATTTTTTTCATTCTTTTGAATTTTATCGATTGATTCCTGATGTTTCATAAAATCATTAGCTTCCACTTGCCCAATTCTAATTTTTAAGGAGTCTTTTTCCCTCAGTTTTTGTACTTCCTTTACCTTTTGGCCAATTGTTCTTTTTAAGGAGGTATTTTCTTCGGTAGATTTTTGTGTCTTTTTTTCCATTTGGCCAATTTTACTTTTAAAGCAATTTTTTCCAAGCTGTTGTATCTTTTTTTCTAATTCTGTTTAATTACTTTCACTTCTTTTCCCAATTTTTCTTCCACTGCTCTCATTTGATTTTTACTCTTCTTTTTGAACTCTCCCATAAGTGTTTTATGACCTGGAGATCACTTCTAACTTTTCTTTGGAGTTTTACTCATATGTGTTTTGGCATTGTTATCCTTTACTGCATTTGTGTAGATATTCTATGTAGCCATAATAACTTTCTGAGGTCAGATTCTTTTTTGTTTTTGTTTTGTGCTCATATTTTTTTACCTTTTTTTCCTTTCTTTTAAATTTGAGCTCCACACCCTATTTAGAAGGAGCACTGTTTCAGGCTTCTTTGGTCAGGGGCTTAAAGTCCCATTTACCTGGTGCTCATAGCAGGGGGACTCTAGTTTCTTGTGCTGCACAGAGGAGGAAGCGTGAAGGATGGCTGGTGCTACTGGAGGCCGTAGGAATCTGGCACCTGAGCCAGGGTCCCAGTGTTAGTGTCTGGTGGATATTGAGGCCTGTGGCCTCTTACTGCCTTGGCATCTGCCTGTTTTCTCAGGACTACACTGAATCACATGGTAAAGAAAGTGCTGGCAGCTGCCTGTTTGCTTGGTTATACTGGGTTATGTGTGAAGTCACTGTACTGGTGTCTGTCCATTTGCTTAAGCACCTGTAAGGGTGGTATCAACCTGTTTGCCCAAGTCTACACTGAAGTATGTGAAGGTCTAGTTGTTGGCAGGTGCTTTTTTGCTTGGGTCTGTGCTGAATCACGTAGGGGTCGGGGAGGAAGTCCTGGTGTTCATGTTTGCCTCTTACTGCACTGGGGCTCAATCTCTCCCATTGGTTTGATGAAGTGAGGCTTACTGGGATGCTTCCTGTCCTACATTTCTCTTTATCCAAGTGAGACAGACTTTTCCTGCTGATTTTCCAAGTTTCTTTGGTTTAAGGATTGTTTCACCTCATTTTTTTTTGATGTTTATACTGTAGTGAGATTTGTATATAGGTACTACTTTATGGTTGTTTAGAGGTGAATATGGAAGAGGTATAGTGATTTTCTGTTTGCTCTGACATCTTGACTCCAAGAACTTGAATTGTCAAAGTAATGAATTTTGATAATATATATTTCCTGTACATATTTAGTTAGAAATTTATCTATGAGAGTTGATGTAAATATTTTTCTGCAATCTTCTGCTTCATTTCTAATTTTGTCATTATTGATTTCATTTACTTTTAAATTTCATGCAGTCAAAAATATCTACTTTTCCTTTTATGATTTCTTTTTTCCCTTGTTTGCTGAAGAACTCTCCCTGTAGCTATAATTAAAAGAAAAAAAGAGTTAATCTTTTTCTTTTCCAATGCTTTTGTGGTATACCCTTTTATATTGAGTTTTCATGTACATTTTGAGTATAATGTGGCATAGGGTATAAGTTCTGTCCTAAAACAAATTTCTCCAAACTGCTTTGTATTTCTCCCAGAAGTTTTTGTTAATAAAGCTATATTTACCTTACTAATTTTATGTTCTGCATTATCACAAAAGGGTTAATGTCTTGCTTTTCTGAATTTAAATCTCCAGCACTTCATGCAGTACTTGGTATATAGTACACATTTAATAAAGACTCCATGTATCTGTGTATGTCTGTACATATAAGTGTATATGTCTTATTTATGTATAGTCATTGTATTTTATTTGAAGTATTTTTTTATCAATAGTAGTGTGGATAGCAGGAGTTCCTCAAGTTCCGTGTCATGAACTCTTTTAAAATCTCATAAAGATTATAGACTTCACAGAATAATACTCCAAAAATTATTAAAGAAGCAAATTATATTGAAAATAAGACAAATCTATAAACCTCAGGTTAAAAACTCCTAACCTATAGTCTTTTTTAATTATCTCTCTTCATTGTTTAAATATCATAACAATAACTGTCTCATAAAATCAATTTTGGTAAATTTCCTTCTGTTTTTAATAATAGTATTTTTGTTACTGGAGTTATTTTTTAATTATTAAATATGTAATGTAACTTAAATCCATTTGATCTTAGGTGCTTATAATTGAAAGCAGTTCTTAGGTTGACATCTTCATAGTTTGAATATATTTTGTCAAATAAGTTTGTGTATGTTATTCATCTGCCTCTAGACTAAAATGTGTGTAGCTCAGTAGAGCAGTGGATTGTTAAATTGTATAGCCATTAACTTTCCCCTACCACCTAGAATTGGGTTTTGTTTTTCATACATTTACTTAATCAGACATTAGGTCATTTCACTTCAATTACTTTCAAGTACTTGACACATAAATGTTTTCAAGGAATTAAATAGCAAGTTGCTTTAAAAAATAGTTGATTATAAATAGTTCATCCACAGTAGATAATTATAATATAGCATTTTTATCTTTTCCCACATTCTTGTTGAAGAAAGTTTGTTTTAGATTTTCTTATTTTTTTCTGTCCAGCATTGGTTAATATTTTCACAATTTTACAGTTCAGTAACTTATCTTTATCTTTGCTCCTTTCACACTGACCAGTAGGAGATTTGTAGTCTTGAGAACTCAACATTGTTCCATAGAATGATTGATTTATAACCTGGTCCAATGTGCTATTTGTAGACAGACTCTCTCCCACTGTTACAGGCCATAGAACTTGGTCTCTACTAATATAGACTAGCATCCTCACAGTTGGCAAGAGATTTTTCAAATTTCAGGGGTACAAATTCTTGGCAGCAGTTTTTAAATGGTTATTGATGCTCTCTTTCTCATATATTTTAAAAAATATTCTGAATTTATATATTTTTGATATTTAGAAAAAATGAAATATAATTCATAGGGTTTATACTGCAAAAAATTAGGGGGTCATTAGATAATCTAAGCATTCTGTTTTGGCTTTGCATTTAGTTCATCTATAAAGTTGAACTGCATCATTAAAGTATGAAGCTGAGATCTGCCAATTAAAATCATTTTGAACTGAATTGATTACTGAGAGCAGAGTCAGGAAAACCTTTGCTCAGATTCTGCCTTCAACATTTACCCTTAGTCAGACAGTGTTTAAGTTACATATCTCTGTGTTTTACTTTCTCCGTCTATAGAATGCCAAAAAAGTCTATAATAGTCTACCATACCGTTAGTAAGTTGCAAAACTCCTTTAATGACCCTGAACTTCTGCCAGATACAAAGATCAATCCTTTTAACACCATTATTCTTCCAGTGTTGTCCCATGGTTGTTAAGTCGTGGAATATCACAATCACCAAATAATTAAAGACTTATATGATACAAAGGTACATATATATATAGATATAGATATAGATAGATATAGATATAGATATAGATATATATGGGGTTTTAATCATTTTAATCATGTCCACCTCCTTGTGGCCTCATTTGGGGGATTTCTTAGCAAAGATGGTAGAGTGATTTATTTCTCCAGCTCATTTTACAGATGAGGAAATTGAAATAGCTAGTAACGTCAAAATTGAACTCAGTTCTTCCTGATTCCTCCTCCAACTCTCTAGCTACTGTGCAACCTAGCTGCCTATAGCAGAGGGAAGCAGACTATATGTAACAAATGAGGAACTTCAAAGAAGGATTAGAAAGAGAATGTTAGTATGCAAAAGTATAATTGGGGGAAAAATGGAATGATTGTGTTGCAAGAAAAAGGGATAACTTGCATCCTTCAGTTGTGTTCTCTCAATTTCAATGGAAAGAAATTCCATTAGAATGCTGGATCTACTCTGTGTAGCAAATTTATGGGAATTCATGGACGAGAGTCAAACAGGATGGGCAAACAATAGCGGGCTTATGATCTTCGTTGTTGGAGGACATATTGACTTTGTTGAGATCTCAGATTCATTTGTGTATTTAGGTGTCTACCTCAAAGTATTATTGTGACACCAAATGAAGTAATGTATTAACATCTAAAATGCTATATAAATGTCAGCTGTTTTTGTTACCATTTTTACCAACAAAAACTGGACAGTGAAGTAAACCTGGTAATTGGAATAATAAAATATCATAGCCAAAATGTTTTGTTGTTTTTAATATGAGAATCATGATGTCAGCCTGGCATTTTTATATTTAGTGTGTAGAACTGGAATCATGGGAGAGAAAATGTCATTTTTGAAAGAGATTTGTTTTTCTTTATTTTTTTGGTGATATTATATTATTTTTTACTTGAAAAATATTACATTGCCTTTGTGTGACAAATACTGTGGCAAGAAATGAAAAAGGCAAACCCATAGCAATTCTTATTGTCTAGGAGCTTGCAATATAAAAAAGGAAACAAAATAAGGGGAAACATATATAAGTATTTAAGGGTAAATACATGGTACATTGGGGAGGAAAGGCAAATAAGATGATCAGGAAAAAATTTATATAAGAGATGATCCTTGAGTTGTATGTCAAAGCAATCATGAATTCCTTGAAGCAGTAGGAGGTGACAGCCAGTACAAAGACACAGAGATGGGAAATGGAGTAATATGTGTACAGGACAGTAAATAAGAGAGTTTGATTGGACTAGGATTGCATGAAAAGAAAACTTGAAAGATATGAAAGCATAAAGCTCTGAAAGATTTTTTTTTTTAATTAGCAGAGCTTGTGTTTGATGATAGTCTCAATAGGTAACCATTGGAGTTCATTTAGTAAGGGACAGGGATATGGTAAGATGAGAATAATTACTTTTGCAACTGTATTAAGGATGGATTGGAATGGCAAGAAGCTTACGGCACGGGCATCAAAAAGACCATTAAAATAATTCAAGTGATAGGGTCTGAACTGTTTGTTGATATATAAACAAACAGAAGGGTATGGATATGAAAGATGGTGATAATAAAAATGAGATTTGGCAACTAATTGGACATGTGGTGTAAGTGAGAATAAAGAGTTGAAGTTGACTTAGTGATTTCAAACCTGGGAAGCTGGAAGAATGGTAATACATCCTAGAGAGGAATGGGCAAATTAACATGTGTGAGGAGAAGTCAGAGAATAGATGAGAAAGTCTGAAATAACTACTGTGGTAAGTAGTATAGAGATTTAATTAGGGTGAGATAAAATGATTTCCTTCCTGATGTGATCCCAATTGTAATTAGATAGCAAATTTGTAATAGATATCATCAACAAATTGCATGAGTGGGGTTTTGTTTTGTTTTGACTTGTTTTATCTTCCATACATGAGCATGTGAGTAGAAGTAGAAGAGTCGAGTGATGAAAAGAATAGATGAATGAGATTTGGAAAGGAATAATGAGCAGCAAGTCTAAGGATCAAGAAATCTGAGGGCAGAGTTCAGTTGGATCACTAATGAAGAATGGGAATTCTTCCTAGACAGAAAAGAATGAAGAGCAGCCGTGATTGTAGGAGTATGCTAGAGCTGCCTCTAACTGGCTTTTGATAATCAATTATTAAATTTGTAGTATGAGTATTTACACATTGGGAATCAGCAAAAGCTACAAATCAGGACTTAATGTACAGTTGTGTTAATTTCAAGTCTTAAGTGATAGAGAAATGTTAGTAGTGCAGATTTAGCTTATAAAGGTGTCATCATACATATATTTCTCCCAGAGAACCAGTTGTTAACACATTTACTAGTATACCTTTGATTGTGAAAGTACAAAGGGATTGAGAAATTTGAGATAATTATGAGAATGAAGACTCTAATGGAAAAAAACATTTTATTTGTCCAAAGGTGGAAAAAAAATCTAATTATTTCAAAGAGAAAAATAGGATAAGCAACTAACTACCTTAAAATGAATATAGGCCCTTTTTGAAAAAATCTTATCAGAGGTAATATATTTAATTCTCAGTTAAATTATATGAAATCAATTGATATTTCAAATGATGGGTGCTTTCCAAAGAGAGCTCCCCTTTTGACAAAACTTCACAGTGTTTTTATACTAAAGATAGTCCTAACTAAATTTAATCAGCATATCTAGCTCTATAGGGAAAAGAACCAATTAAGAACAGATTGGGATTTCTGAAACATATCTCTTTGTCTCAGTCCTCCTAATCATATTTTCACTGTGACCTATCCTATCAGTATTCTATCAGTCTATGATCCCTACTCAGATTTTACTTTATTTCATTCCAAGATTTGACTCTATAAATAACTATTACAACATTGGGACTATCCTCTACATTAACATCCTTGACCCCTTTTCCTATTGTCAGTGATTTATGCCTTGCCACACCCTAATCATCCAGTATTCTTACAATCTTTTTCCTTCTCTACTACCATTTGCTGCTGAAAATCAGTGGAAAATGTTAAACAATCAATGATTATCTACAAATGTATTATATAATCAACCTCAGTGTTACTAAAGCAAGGCACTTTTCCCCTTTCTAATAGATTCTTTGTCACATCCCCAATAAAGCTTGTACGTAACCTTTCTTTTCTCCTCAAACCTCCCATACCTCCCTGCTACCAATTTTTAATCTTTCTTGATCTACTAACTCTTTCCCTAGCTTTGGAGTGATTATCAATAGTAACTATTGTTTCCCCCCCAGTCTGATGTCTTTCTTTTTCTTGACCTCATTAAAGGGGCCAAGCCCCGGCTACTTCTTAAACAGGCATATTCAATGATTGGGCGTTGCCTCACCCTAAGTGAGTATCTGCAAAGATTTTGGCCTAAAGAGGCCAGTCTTTCAGTGCATCCTGGGTCATCTCCAGTCATCCTGAAGAATATCAGATCACTGGATTCAGATGGCTCTGGAGGAGAAGTGAGTCTGGTGACCTGCACAGCCTTCCCTCACTCAAAACAAAGTCAAGTGCAAGTCATGTCATCATTTCTCTGATGGCATGGTCTTCTTTGGCAACAAAAGATGAATACAACCTAGTCCTTAAAAAGCCTTCTTCACTTAACCCAGTCACGCATTTAAGATAATATTATAAACTATGTTTCTCTTTAACAAGCATGACTTCCAAAGAAATTGTCCACATTCATTGTCTCTACTTCTTTCTTTGATTTTTTTCCAACCCTTGCAATCTGTCTGGCAAAATTGGAAAGTTTCCTTGTCACCAAATATTTCTTTCTTTTCATAATTTATTTATTTGCTTTCAGTTTTCAACAATCACTTCCTGTAAAGCCAATCACGGGCAGCACTGAGAATTGTGTTGTGAATGATTTCAAAGGTCTAATCACATAGTATAATGAGCTCTCTATTCATTGAGTAACAAACTAAGAATTGTTTAAAGTAAAGCATGACATTCATAGCAACAAAATAAGCATATAAAACAAAATTTCAAGCAACTGTTGTCAACAGAACTTTACAAAAATAACAGGGATCATATAAAATAAGCACATAAAGCAATATCTCAGGGTGGGGCTTGAACACAAGCACTCCACCATTCCCACCTTGATTGGATGAGCCTAAAATCTTGGGTTAAAGGATGAAGATTACTTCCATAGCTACTTCCCACTGAAATTGGACATAGAGCTCTTCTTGCTGCAAGAGGTCCCATTCAAAGGGTCAGTTCCTCAGCTGGCATCCAAAGCTTGGTCAACACCAAGTCCAAAAGACACACAGTACATAAGACATGGAGTGATATCTGACTTAAATAATTGCGCATCTACAGGTGAAGGGTATTAAGCCTGCAGAAAGCAAATCTGACAAGCAAGGTAAACAGAAGAAAAGCCAAAAAGAAACAAAGAGACAACAATCAGAAGCAGGGTAGATACAGGGTCAGTCATGCTTCTGGAGTCCATGAACCCACTATCATAGCCTCATTGTTTACTGTTGTTAAGTTTTCTAATTTCCAATTTAAGGGTCATCATTGTAGCTAGAGTTATACTTTCTTTAATCTGAGCTGGGGCCTGGTCAATCTCCTATTCTCCCTGCAGGTGTGATGAACTTGGATACTTTCAGAAGGATCTGTTGGGGCAGTTCTCATTTCCCTGCTCAGTCTAATATCAAGTCCCTTTTCTCACTACATTTTGTATAGTTCATTAGTTGAAATGCCATCTATTCTTCCAAAATCTAACCCTGCTCTCAATAGAGCGGCAAATAATTCTTTTCTTGTCAATCTATTCTGACCAAATCACTGCCTATTTACTCTTCTTTTCGAGAAATTTATCTTTCTCACTGATTCTAACCATCCAAGATACCAATGATTCTCATTCTATGGGTGAACCACCTCAAAATATCATGACTTCCTGCTGAATAAAATCCTCAGTTAACTTCCCAAACAATGTGTAGTCCCCTTGATACTTCTGTTCTACTTCTTCCTGAGAAGCTGCCCAACCGTGCTTTCTCTTGTTACTTTTTTTGCTTCTTTTTTGTGAGCTAAACTAACAATAGCTTTTTATTCTACCACCTGAGACTTTCTAACTTGCTCTTCTAAAGGAGAGTTTAAATGCTGCAGAATAGAGAGCTTCTCATGCAAACTAGCCAACCCCCTTTCTGTCTGAGTTTTCTCTTCTACCAGCTTGTTTCTGCTTTTAAATATAATTTGATAGCTTGCTAACAATGCCCATCCTTTTGTACATACCCCTTTCATTTCTTTCCCTGGGTTCTATTAGTATTTCTTGCACACATCTTTCTAAGTCTCTGGGTTCTGCCTTCCGTAGCCTTGGTTCCCAGTTTTCACAGAGCCCTGTACTTTTACCCCATTCTCTTCTTTGGGAGAAATAAGGCAAATTCTCCCAATCTGGGGTATGCATTTCTCACTCTAAAGCCTTTCTGCCTCCAAATAGAGGTGTGATTTTTCATGATCCCAGCCTCATCACCGTTTGTAGCACCAACACAATATTCATAGCACCTAGAGGCAGCCGTGAATATATGGGCATAATTCTGAATTGCGAAATACAACAGACTCTCCATGTGGAAGCAGAACCAAAACATTTATTCAGATATCAGAAAGCCAAGTCTATCATATGCTATGCAAAATAACAATGGAGAGGACAATACCATCCCCAAGCTTTCCCCTACTACGTGTCCCACAAACCATCTTGAGCAAACTCCTTTAAACAAAATCACAAATAAGCTCTTTTATTCATGTTAGCTAGCCACCTACTTGGATGCAACCTTCCTAGTTTTGACTGCTCTCATGACTAACTTCCTCTCAAATCTGTTCTAGCCATACCTCTTCCTGTTCTACCCTTTCAGCAAACTCCTCCAACCACAGGCCCCATATGACTCATACTTCCATGTGACCCAGACAGTCACATTAATGAGTTGCAAAGATCTTCCCACTTAAATTATCATTAAAATGTACCATCTCTTTGTGCCTCTCTTCTAGTTTTTTCACTTAATTTTCCCTCTAAGATTTATGTATCCAGTCCTAACTAGCCTTTCTTTTGAGATTCAGTTCCACATCACAAACTTCCTTTTTGCACATTTGAAATGATTGACCAAAGGTATCTAAAAAATAACTTGAAATGTTTTCCTAGAAACATAATCCCTCTTCATAAGGCATCATTTCCCTCTACCCACATATTCATTCAATTTCCAAGTCTCATCAATGATACCTCTACCCTTTCCTGCACTCACACAGCTATGACCGCAGATCACTTCCCAACTAAGAATTTTGTCATTTTCTTTTCTCTTATAAAGTACTGCAATGTATCTGTCTAGGATCTATTGTGCATAAAGGATATATTTACAACAAGCAATTTTTATTAGTTACAATTCTTGGACCAGGTGTCATGAGTTCAGTTTTCATTTTTGTTATAAACTAATAAAAACTGAAGAAAGCACACACACACACATCGATCTTTATTCAAGTGAGTGATTTGTATCAGAAGCTCCATGTAGAATAGTACTTCCTCCTATAGAGAGACAGAGAGGTATATTCACATATATGAACATGCATATATACACATACATATAGAATATTGTTTTTAATGTTAATCATTTTTAAATGGTCTTATTCTTTGTATGAACTAACTTTAAGCAAGATGATTACATATTGGAATCTGTTAATGCAGACTACCACTCACAACCAATCCACCTGTTTTCATCTCTCAAGTAATAGTAATGCTAAAGTCATATAGACTTTGTATTATGAGAATCAAAGTAGATTACATATAAAAGCACTTTAAAAATCATTTATCATAGTGTCTGATATATAGTAGGTACTTAACAATTGTTTATTGACTGAAAGGAATAAATTTGTCTAGGTCAGGAGTGTGCAGGTAAATGTTTAACAACTGTCTTTCAGGGGGGACATACACACAACACACTTTAAAGCTGAATTTGTATAATTAAATTTTTTCTGTGACTTTCTTAGGTTCATACAATAAAAAACCCAGAAAATCAAGTCATTTCTAGTAGTATTTGCTGATTTCTGAGGTGTAAATGTTTATACTGAAAATTTAACTCTCTTGAGTCAGTTTGAGACAACTTATGTACAACCCTGAGCTTGATGCAATCTACTGTGTAATAATAATAATATTGTATAAGACATAGTGTTCACAATGCAGTTTGTATATATTTTCACCTCTGATCTTTGTATAGTCCTAGTATATAGGTTGTACAAATCATCACTTTTACAAAAACGAAGGAATAGAGTTATAGAGGCTGTTACTTTCCTAAGGTCACAGAGTTATATTTGTTTACCAAATATTTTATCATCTAACACTTTAGAAAAGTAAGGTACAAAAATTATGCTTATAATATTTTTCAAATAAATCTCTAAGACTGTTGTTCTTCTCATATGCCTCATAGTTGACCTATTTGTCCAACCTGTCAGTTACAAATCATTGCTGTCTTTTTGCCAAGGGAAATTATAGCTCTCCAGAAGAAAGCAGTACACGGTGATTTTATTCTACTTACTGCCTTTCATCCCAACTTGTCTGGATAGTATATCACCAAAGAGACAACATCATGAGCTACATTCTCAAAGATTATTTTAGCATGCAATAAGGTGACCAGGAAAATGGAAAGGAACAAAGAGGGTTTTATAAAGTCCTTGTGCAGTTTAACCTGTTATAACCTTGACTGCCTGTCCCCATAATCAGAGTCAGTATGTTTTAAAAAATTGTCCAAATAGCCCTATTTGAAGGTGAATTTATGAGAAGAATCAAAACCCCTTTTTAAAAGTTTTAAAAGAAGAGATTTAAAATAATTGAGACATACTCTGAAATCATACAGTGGAAACTATAATTTTGTCAACTGACTGGAACATAGAAACATATACTGCATCAGAAAAAGATTGTCACTGTTAGGGCCTTATGTGAAATCTTTATAATCTTTATCATACACTGTTATGTCAAATCTTTGTAAATTATTTTAAATGACATTTACAGTTTGTCCTGTGACATAGACACATTCACTTTTTCAGTCGGCTTCAGGACTTTATGGAACTTTTAGGGTATTTTCAGAAAGTCAGTTTCTATGTTAGCATAACTAATTTCTCAGGGGGGTATCAGCAACATAAGGACCTGAAGTCTTGTCCTTCCAGGACTATATTTTTGTTTGAAGTCTATCTGACTTTTTAATATAGAGAATCAAGCCTCTCCTTATATTTTGCCAGTTACATTGATGTTCATTTGCATTTTCTTGAGTTTTTAAAAATTTGCACTCATTAGTAAAAAAAGAAAACTTCTCTTTTTCTTTAAGTGTGTGCTGTTGGGAATGGGGAACTTAGTTTTACCTAAATAAAATAAAAGCTGGAATGGTATATGGTTCTCTACTCAGCAATGCAGATTATAATCCTTCAATGCCTTTGTCACCAGTCTTCACTGATAAAGCCACTGAACGGGTGATGAGTTTGCCTGACCTTCAGCATGTTTATAAAACGATCACATTGTCTTTCTCCCAAAACATACCCCTTTTCCAAATGACCCCGTTTTTGTGATGGGTACCACCATCTTTACAGTCAACATAGATTTGTAAACTCAGAGTCATTCTTATAAAGTGTCCCTCTCCTTCACCACCCTCATACTCAATCTATTGTCAACTCTTGTCATTTCTAATTCTGAATCTCTTACAATATTCTGCTTTCCACACAGACACCACTCCATTTCAGTCTCTCATTGCATCTCATTTCGATTATTCCATTGACCCATGAATGATCCCTCTATACCCAGTCTCTCTACATACCAATTCATCCTTTACTTAATTAACAAATTGATGTTCTGAAAATCTATCTGCTCAACAAGTAACTATATGGTGCAATGGAAGGGCTCTGAGCCTGAAGTTAGAATGCTCGAATTCAAATCTAGCCTTAGACATTTTTAACCTGTTTGACTCTAGGCAACTCATTTAATTTCTGGCTTCCTCATTCGGTAAAATGGGAGTAAAAATAACACTTATCTCACAGAGTTTTTGTGAGGATAAAATTAGATAATATTTGTAACACAATGAGCACAGTGTCTGCACATGATAGGAACTTTTGTATCCATTTATATCCATTTCTCTAAAATATCAATAACTCTCTATAGCTTCTGGAAGGAAGGAAGGAAGGAAGGAAGGAAGGAAGGAAGGAAGGAAGGAAGGAAGGAAGGAAGGAAGGAAGGAAGGAAGGAAGGAAGGAAGGAAGGAAGGAATGTCTCCTCTACATTTGGGATCACCAACCTGAATATCTAGAAGGATGGAGTTTTCCTCAGCAGGAATAATGAAATTTCAAAGAAAGGTTTTTTTTTAATTTTTTTTTTGGAAATATATTTAGTTACAGTTTTGACATGTTATCTTTTAGATACGTATGGGACATGTAGTTAGAAATGTCCACTGGGCATTTGGCAATGCAGAACTGGATAACAGAAGAGAGATTGGAGCTTGATATAAAGATCTGATAATCAACTGCACAGTGATGATCATTGAACCCATCAGAGTTGGTGAGATTTTCAAGACAGAGAGTTCAGACCAAGGGTTCTTTTTTTAAAACAAAACAAAGCATTTCCAGAACACAGTACAATAAAAAAAAATTTGTGCATGAAACTGCAAATCTACCATATACACCTTGTTATTCCCTCCAAATATGCAACAAAATTATCATTTTTTTCTTTTTCCCTTCCCCTTCCATCCTAGAGATGGCTACCACTATACACACACACATAGGTGTGTGTGTCTGTATATGTATGTGTACATGTGCATATATATGTATATGTGTATATATGTATGTATGTGTGTATATATGTATACCATGTATATGTGTATAAACATATATATGCATGTATGTATGTATATTTGTGTATATATATTTTTGTATATAGAAATATAGAGGGAGTGATATCTATATATGTATATATACAGATAGATGAGAGAGAGAGAGAGAAAGAGAAAGAGGAATGGCTGTGGGGCAACTCTTGGAGGGGTAGACCAGAGGTTCTTAACTTTTGTTTCTGAATCATAGACCCCATTGTCAGGCTGGTGAAACCTGTGGAACACTTTTCAGAGTAATGCTTTAGACATACAAAATAAAATATATTCAGTTAAAAATAGGTCAAATTTATTGAAATATAATTATAAAATAAAAAAAAATAATGGGCCCAATATTAATAATCTTTGGTTTAAACTTAGGGAAAAAGAGTGTTCAGAACACTGTTTTGGGGTATAACAACAGTTAGGAATGTGATATGAATGATGATTATGCAACAAAAGGATATAGAAAGTAATGGTAAGAAAGACAGGAAAGTGAAAAAAGAGTATTGTTGAAACCTCAAAGAAGAAAGAATACTCGTAAAGAGAAAGTGGACAACAGGGTCTAATGGTATGGGGATGTAAAAGAAAACATGAGAACCAGGGACATATCATATCTGGAAATAAAGAGATCATTGATAACTCTGCAAGGCACAGTCAAAACTTTGTAGAGTTATGACATCAGGAATAAGATTTCAAAATTTTGAGTAATGAAAGAAGATAATGTATGTAAAACCCCTTGCAAACTTCAGAACACAATAAAAAATGTTAATGATAACTTTTAGTGATCCTAACCATTTCCTCCTTCTGAATACTCTACCTTGCCCTCAGAGATGTACCACATTCACCTGGCTCTTATCCTATTTTTCTAATTGCTCATTTTAGTCTCCTTTCCTGACTGCTTTCCTCTCCATATTACTAAGGCAGAGATCCCCCAATGGTTCATTCTGTCCTTGACACTCTTCTATTTCCCTCCTGAATTTCCTTACTGGCCATTTCAATCATTCTCTCTCACAGCTTCCAACAATACTTGTGTATAACAACTCACAAATTTCCATTTCTAGCCCCAACTCTCTCCTGAACTATAGATTTCTACCTTCTCTTACCTACTACAAGTCCCAGTATTACCTCAAATTCAACATGTCCAAACCTAAAATTGAGTTTATTAACTTTCCACACAACTTACTCACCTTTATTTCACTGCTTCTCTCAATGATAAACCATTCAACCTTAGGATGATCTTCATTACAGGGCAAAGAGTTCTGGACTTGGATTCAGAGGATTTTCACTCAAGTTTTACCTCTGTTATTTATTACCTACGTGACCTTAGGGAATTCATTTAATGTTTTGGGACCTCAGTGCTTCATTTATAAAATGAAAGTTTTGAACTAAAGGATCTCTCAGGTCATTTGCAGTTTGAAATCTAGTATCCAAGGACCTTTCCCCATCTCTCATATCCAGTAAATTACCAAATGCTGCTCCTGTGTATAGAAGTAGATCAGAAGCACGTTTGACTATTTAAAATAAGTAAAGAAAATAGGGAGAAATAGAGGAAGTGCAAGACTCCTGTTTTTCATAATGAAGGTAAAACTTGAGGGTGCACCCAGAGGACTAGTTATTTTTATGGTTAGGCAATTTGTATTTTTAGCAAATTTGACCCTACTGCAGTTTAGCCATTGAACTAAGAATAAGAAACTCATTATATGCAATGTTCCATTACACATAATATTAGTTTTAAATATATTGCTTAATTTTGCTAAACTAGTTTTTTGTCTTTTTTATTCTATTTTATTAGAGATGACTTTCTGGGAGGTGGAAGACTAAGGAATTCATTGGGAAATATAAATGATATAAAAACAAAAAAATCAGCAAACATATTTAATGTATTAAAAATCTGACAAACCATCTCAACACTTATGAGCATACATTGTGGTCTAAGACATTCCCTACATGGATTTTAGAGAATGTATAGGTGTTGTTGACAATCTACTTAAACTTCGTGGTGGTTGCTGAGTCAGAACTAGTTTCACATACAAAAGATTCCTATGGAGCAACTCAGTCCGTTTTATTTCCTGCCTGATTAAATTTAGGACAGATTGTAAAATTCTGAGTAGATTGAGGGCCCATGTATATCCATCACTACAAGCTCCCATTCCTTATCTCTTCCCATTTGTTCTTTCATGGGCTGAGGTGAATAAATAGTGATCTGTGCTCTTGGGAATTTAGAAAGGTCAGGAAAACAAGCCACTAGAGGTTGAAGAGTTGAGGACCATAGCAATACTACAGACAAATCAACCCAGTGACAAAGTCCCTAAAGGACAAACAGGACTCAATCCAGCATCAAAACAGCCACAGCATAAGATATCATTTTTCTGGAGTGACTTTGTAAAGGAAATTAACAATATTTAGAAGTCAACTTGATAAGGTACATATTGATAGAAACTGCTTTGGTGTTTAAACTCACTATCCCTAGTTACTTCGAAGGTATGGGCAAGAAGGTGCTCCTAGGTGTTCAGGAGAATATTTTATACATCTGTTTTTGATATCATTTCTCCTTAAAAGCTTTATAAAATTAGTTTTTTTTTCCCTTCATAAAAGCCAATTTTAATAATTAGTTTAATAATACTGTGACATGAGTCATTGGTGGTTAGCATAAGGGGGAATACCCTAGAATGTATATGTGAGCCAGTGGCACCAAAGAATGATAACCTTACTGCCCTTAAAACCTTGCAGAGGTTAAATAGGTAACTTCAGGTTTGGAACCATACTTACATGTATATGTTATAGGAGATAAGGCCAGAGTCTTGCTACATTTTTTTTTTAAAGAATGAGACTCCAGTTGGAATTTTGTATCCCTTTCTTAATTTACATCTTTCTATTTTTATATTGGTCTGTATTCTATGACAAATTAAATAAATTCAGATCACTTATTTCTTCTAGAAATTTGTATGTTTTACAAATAAAAGCTAAGCACTGATGATTTTTCTCTGTATTTCTAATCTGGCATTGGTTATACACTACCTGATGATAGACTTTGAAGAGATGTTAGCTCATAGCTTCCAGAAACTATGAATTCCTACCTGAACTATGAAAAAATATTTGAATATCCTCCTGATATTGCTGATCAGAAGAAGAGGCATGTTAGGAACCTAGCTCCTATAATTTTAATGTATATGGGATAAAGTTAGTGTTTAGTTTCAGTGATTAAATGTAAGTGAGAGAATATTAGTAGTAGACTGATTAGTGATGTGATTAGAAAGACAATTACTAAGGGGTATGAGCATATCACTGAAAATCTCCAGGAAATTTAGTATTATATTTTAATTATATAAGTGTGAACCTCTGGATGTCATCCTTTGTCAAAATGAATAAATGAATCTGAAGTTATGAGTACATGAAGAGATGGTATTTTAGAGTAATATAGATGTAGGTGTCACCTTCTTTTTTTAGATGGGCACAGAAGAAGTGTGACACTGGGTCTCAGTGCCTCATACATTAATCTCAGTGTTTTGGAAATGGCAGTGGAAGGTTTTACTCAATACATCTGTTTCTACAGTTCTGAGACCCTTGTACTACCCACATGAGAAAAGAGGGCACCTAGGAAAGTGAATCAGAGAATGACAATGTGTGCATCAGGGTCACCTCTTGTCATTATTTGAACAGGCAATTGTTATACATTCTAGTTAAAGATACAAGTTACCTCTATTGGTTGATTTTTCAAGATTCTATAAAGGAGAAGCAGGATGATTCTTCTAATAATGGGACTTTGTGGAGTAAACATGCAGGAGAAATTCGAATGGAGTATATTGAAAGTAGAGTTTGAATGCAGAATAACGAAGAAAAGCACAAGAGAGTATTGATATTAGTCATAGGGCAAGAGAAAATGCTATATGTTGTGAATTCAGGAAGACAATGTGAAGTTCAACTGCTAATCCCTAGATAATTGGGGTATTATCAGTTATGGATCCTTGGAGAATTCGGATTTTCATCAAGATCTAATTTTTGGGGGGTGGAGTCAAGATGGCGGAGTAGAAAGACTCACGTATGCTAGCTCCAAACCCACAGCCCATGGATTTAATGTAAGAAGAGCTCCCCACAAGTTCTGGATCACTGCAGGGTGTGCAGAAACACAGTGGAAGAGATTTCCGTTCCAGAGAGCCCTGGAGAGCCGTCCCCAGGGTCCATCATGCCTTGTAAAGTGGGGTCCGTTGTGCCCCGTAAAGCGGAGTCCACCCCTGCCCTGCCCTGGCCACGTGGCTGAGAGGAGCTAATCCGAGCAGGTTTCAGGGACAGCACCTCCAGCACCCAGGAAAGTCCCTCCACCCACAGACGCTACAGGTCTGTGAGAGAGACATCTGGGCTGGCTGAGAGGGGAGCGGGGTGTCTCTGTGACTCGGGCCCTCTCGGGAGGCAGTGGTGGAGGCAGAGCCAGGAAGCAGCGACGGCCGAGGCAGGGGCAGGAAGCAGTGGAGGCAGTTGTGCTGGCCCAGCACTCCCCAAGCAGCAAGCAGAAGCTCAGGTCTCTGAATAAACCCCCTGAGGGAGCTGAGCCTGGGAGGCGGCCCTGCTCCCACCCCAGCACCAGAACTTAAGCTCACATTGAATAGCAGCCATGCCTGCCTCGGAAAGCCCTGAGACTGGGAAGCAGCATTTGAATCTCAGACCCCAAGCACTAGCTGGGCGGATCTAGGCAAGGGTGGACAGGAATCTCAGAACTCAAGTAACTGGCTGGGAAAATGCCCAGAAAAGGGAAGAAAAATAAGACTACAGAGAGCTTCTTTGAGCAGGTGCAAATGTTCCCACCTTTCAATTCTGATGACGAGGAAATATTCTTACCATCAGGGAAAGACATGGAGGGTGGGGCCTCTGTATCCCAGACATCCCAGGGGGATGTCGGGTGGGCTCAGGCCTTGGAAGAGCTCAAAAAGGATTTTGAAAAGCAAGTTAGACAGGTGGAGGAAAAACTGGGAAGAAAAATGAGAGAGATGCAAGAAAAGTATGAAAAACGGGTCAATACCTTGGTAAAGGAGACCCCAAAAAATGCTGAAGAAAGTAACACCATGAAAAATAGGCTCACTCAATTGGCAAAAGAGGTTCAAAAAGACAATGAGGAGAAGAATGCTTCCAAAAGCAGAATTAGCCAAATGGAAAAAGAGGTTCAAAAGCTCACTGAAGAGAATAGTTCTCTCAAAATTAAAATGGAACAGATGGAGTTTAATGACTTTCTGAGAAACCAAGAAATCACCAAACAAAACCAAAAGAATGAAAAAATGGAAGAGAATGTGAAATATGTCATGGGAAAAACAACTGACCTGGAAAATAGATCCAGGAGAGACAATATAAAAATTATGGGACTACCTGAAAGTCATAATCAAAAAAAGAGCCTAGACATCATCTTCCATGAAATTATCGAGGAAAACTGCCCTGACATTCTACAACCAGAGGGCAAAATAAGTATTGAAAGAATTCATCGATCACCACCTGAAAGAGATCCAAAAAGAGAAATTCCAGAATTCGCAGGTCAAGGAGAAAATCTTGCAAGCAGCTAGAAAGAAACAATTCCAGTATTTTGGAAATAAAATCAGGATAACTCAAGATCTAGCACCTTCTACATTAAGGGATTGAAGGGCGTGGAATAGGATATTCCAGAAGTCAAAGGAACTAGGACTCAAACCAAGAATCGCCTACCCAGCAAAACTGAGTATAATACTTCAGGGGAAAATATGGCCTTTCAATGAAACAGAGGACTTTCAAACATTCTTGATGAAAAGACCAGAGCTGAAAAGAAAATTTGACTTTCAAACACAAGAATGAGAAGAAGCATGAAAAAGTAAACAGCAAAGAGAAGTCATAAGGGACTTACCAAAAGTGAACTGTTTACATTCCTACATGGAAAGACAACATTTGTAACTCTTAAAACTTTTCAGTATGTGGGTAGTTGGTGGGATCACAAACACACACACACACACACGTACACGTGTGCACGCACACACACATACACACATGCACGCACATACAGAGACAGAGAGCACAGAGTGAATTGAATAGGATGGGACCATAACATAAAAGAAATTAAGGTAAATGGTGAGAGAGAAAGGTAGGGGGAGGAAAGAGGGTGAAATGGAATGGAGTAAATTATATGTCATTTAAGAGGCAAGCAGGAGACTTTTTAGTGGAGGGAAAAAGAGGAGAGCTGAGGAAAAAAACAAGAAGTTTACCCTCATCACATTTGACTAAAGGAAGGAATAATATGCACACTCATTTTGGTATGAAAACCTATCTTACAGTAGAGGAAAGTGGAGGAGAAGGAGATAAGCAAGGGGGGGGGTGATGGTAGCGAGGGTAATGGGAGGAGGGAGCAATTTGAAGTCAACACTCTTGGGGAGGGACAGGATCAAAGGACAGAATAGAAACAATGAGGGGCAGGATAGGATGGAGGGTAATTCAGTTAGTCTTACACAACACGAATATTATCGAAGTCATTTGCAAAACTACACAGATAGGGCCTATATTGAATTGCCTGCCTTCCCAAAGGGAATGGTGGGGAGGGAGGGATGGGGAGAATTTGGAACTCAAAGTTTTAGGAACAACTGTTCAGTATTGTTGTTGCTACTAGGAAATAAGACATACAGTTAATGAGGAATAGAAAGTCGTCTGGCCCTACAGGACAAAAGAGAAGATGGAGACAAGGGAAGGGAGGGATGATAGAAGAGAGGGCAGATTGAAGATAGGGAAAATTAGATTGCTCGGTGTATTGGGGTGGGGGAAGGGGATAAAAAGGGAGAAAATTTGGAACCGAAAATTTTGTGAAAATGAATGTAAAAAGTTAAATAAATAAATTTTTATTAAAAAAAAGATCTAATTTTGATTTAGGGTACTCTCCCCACCTTCCAGTTCATGTATCTTGACAGTGAGATTGAGTGTATGTTTGGTCTGGGCATTGATATCTTCAAAGCAATTCTGGCAACTGAGGGAAGTAATTACAAGCCATGCCAAATGCTATACATTTGGACAACAATTCTAAGGCTGCATTAGTTTCCGTATTGGGAGAGAGAGCCCAGGGGAACAATGGAGGACCCAGATTAAGAGGAGTAGAGTACAAATATGAGTGGGTTTATGACAGTTATCTAAACTTTTATCATTATTATAATTCTTCACATTTATATATATTCTCCCCTTAATTGAACAGCAAGATTCTTAATGAAAGGAACTATGTTATACATTTTAATTGACACCCTTCAACACCTAACTCTTTCTCTCTCTTTGTGTGTGTGTGTGTGTGTGTGCGTGTAATCTGCAAATCTTTATTGCATTACTGAATCATTGTCATGTTTTCTTGAGAGCTAGAAATTTCAATACAGAATGAGTTTAGAGACACGGTCCCTGCACTTGCAATCAGGAAGATCTAGACTCAAATCTGTTACTCAGATATCTAAAATGTACATGATCATAGTCAGGTCATTTCACCTCTGAATCTCTATTTCTTCATTTGTAAAATGGGCGCAGTGAAAAGACCAATGAAGTCATAGGACCAGGGTTCACATTCTGCCTATGATTTTTTTTTGGGGGGGGTGAGGCAGTCAGTGTTAAATGACTTGCCCAGCATCACACAGCTAGTAAGTATCACGTTTCTGAGTCCAGATGTGGACTCAGGTACTCCTGCTTATAGAGGCTGTGCTCTATGCTACCTATCTGCCTCTCTGGCTACTCCCAAAGAGCTACATTTTCCCCATATATAAAGTGTGAGTACTGTACACTCAAGTCTTTCTCAGTTCCTAAATGTCTGCTTCTGACACTTGAATATTTCTCTCACAAAATTGCTGTGAAGGAAATGCTGTATGTGAGCTATTTTTAGATTTAGCTCATGATTTTAGCATATATGATAAATGATAATGACATAGCAAAAGAATATATCTTTTAAAAGATTTCAGGCAAGCCATAATATATTGACTTGACTCCTAGGTAATGGATTACAGAATCTACCTGAGTGTTTCAGGGGATCATAATAACTGTAACTCCTACATCAGAGGGTCTCAAAACAAACAAGAACCATGTTCACCTCAGGGAACTTCTCTCAGTTGTTCATAACCTGCACATAGAAAATTCAGAAAAATCACAACTTAACATCATGCAGCATGCTCCCCTTCCAAGGGCACAAACCACAAAACTAATGAAGGAGAATTTTATGAAAAGGTCACACAAAATAAAATAGAAAACCTCAGTAGAGTTCTTGTGAAACAGAAAATAATCTTTCTCTCTCATCTGAGATCTGAGTCAGGCATTTCTAACCATGGATTCCCTTGAATCTTACACTGAACTAACAGCTTAGTGCTGTGATCAACTTTCCAGGGACAGTGCTGTATATTCCTTTTGCCACACCTAATCTTGCAGATCCCAAGAAGCAACAGTCTCTGCTACAATTTCTTGCAGGGAGAAACAAGCTTCACTTATTAAACCTGGCTCATAATTGCCCACAATTCACAATCAGTGTAGATGGGAATGCTTCTGTTTCTGGTCTGGGAAAAATACTTTCTACATCAAAGCCGTAGGGAGGACAGTGCCTCTTTTCATAGAAAGTCTGCACCTTGATTACTAGCCCCAGTTGACTCTGGATTCAAAAATTTTGCCCAGTCAGCAGAAACCACAGGACCCTCCCTCTATGTGCAAGTGGAGAGCAACCACCAACATAAGATTTATATACAGCAACCATAAATCTCAATGAATTTCTTTTTCAGAAAAGGAAGCGGTTTTCCAAGGGGTTGACAAAACACTACATTTTCTTCTGAATTATTTCTCAAATAAAATGATCTCTCTAGGTCAACTGAGAGCCATCGTTCCAATCATTTAAATCACCTGAACTGTTATCAGTCTTATCTCTGGGGTAGAACATGTGGAAAAGGAAAGAGCAGACCCCCAAACATGACTATATTAAAGTAGCTAAGAGGAGCTGTAGAGAGACCACTGGGCTTAGCCACAAGTCGATTATCCAATTCTTCATAGCAATATGACCTGGAAAAGTCACTTAACTTCTGTGTGCCTCAGCTTTCTTAACTTTAAAATGATGATCATAAGAGCTCCACATGCTATGCCATTTGTTACATGTATATTTAGTATTAATATTGTTTCATTGTCAATATTTCCTTTAATATATAGTTCTTGTTCATGGAATTCCTTTTTTTTAACTGCCAGTATTCCTATTTTTTAAATCACTTAATGCATAGTAAATTATATTCTGGGCTTTCACTTCATTTTTTAATAGTGTTTCTTTTCTACAGAAGGCTGTTGAGTTTTATTTTCTTATCCATTCTTCTACTGACTTTCATTTTATTGGTTGCTTAATCTAGATAAATTGTGATTCTCAAACATGTTTTCTATCCTTTATTTCTATAGTATTAATGTTATCCTCTTCCTTTTTTATAAGCAATTCCATTGTCCATGAACTAGTTTGGTTTTAGAGACAGTGAGAGAGTTGATATAGAAAGCAAAAACTTTGCAATTGATTGGATTGTGTATGGCATGTAACAAAGATGGAGTAAAGCATTCAGAATGACTACTAAATTACCAATGCTAGTTGTTCAGAAAAAGGTTAGATGATTTGCCCAAAGCTTTAGAAATTGTTAACAGAAGAGGCAAACAAAGACCCACCACTAGTTTGAGTTCAGCATAAGATGCAAATGTCAAAGAACTCAGGGACCTAAGTCAAGACCTAGAAGCTCAATCCAATATGTTAAATTCAGAATGGAAATGTCCAACTTAGCTTCCCTTTCTCTTCCTCAATTTGATCTAACAAAAAGTGGCCAAGGACCATTAATCAGGCACCAAAAGCATTAAGGTAGCTCCACAAAGATCTTTTAACTGTATGACTGGGCAGATGAAATATTTGGAGGAATGAAAGTCACCATAAGATTGTGAAAAAGTTAGAAAATATCTAGTAATAAAAATAGTAGCAGTAAATGGCATTAAACTTTTTGCAATCATCATTATAAACTCAGTCAATTAAACAATGGTACAACAAATGCACCATTTAAAGTAAATCACATGAAGTAGGTCAATTATTCTGCGCTCTGGTCAAGCATTCAAAAAATACTATAGTCATTTGTTTTTGGCTTTTGCTCACATCCCTCCTCAGCATGATTAGCTGATTCCTTTTTGTTTCCATTTCTCTGTTTTAGAGCACTAGATTCAAAGCTTAATTAAAAATAGAAGTTGTGGGGAGCCAATATGGCAGGATAAGAGCAAATACTCACCTATACTCTTAGAAAAACTTTTTCAGATACCTCTAAAAAGAGAATCTGACCAGATTTTGGAGGGGCAGAATCCAACAGGAGACAGATTGTGGCAGATTCACAACCCAGGATAGACTGAAAGGTCGACAGGAAGGATCTACTCTTCATAGCTTGAGGAGCAAACAGCGCACAGTACACAGGCTGTACTAGCTCATCCCTGCCACAGAAGGACTGAGAAGGAAGCTCTAGGTACTCTGAGATAACTGCCACCCTGTGGAATCTTAGGTGTATCAGCTCAGGACAGAGTCCAGCCAAACCAAGCAAATGAGAACCAAGGAGTTCCAGATATCTGCAGTAGCTGCTCCTGAGACTATCAGTCCACAGATTAAATGTCTCTAAGTCAACTACTTGAACTTTCAGGAGCCAAGATGGTGGAGTGATTGATAAATGTTTTCCCCCTCCCCTTACTGACCTTGAAAGACCTATAAAATAATTCCCCAGAAAAATTTTTGAATAGTGGGATCAGCCAAAAGGTCAACAGTCTCTAAGCAAGTGAGGCTAGGAATATTACTATCAGAGTCCCTCTTGCTGTGATTGAATGGGACAAGTGCAGGATGAGAGCTGTCCCAGACAGCTCCACCTCAGCAAAGCAAGAGGAGATCCTGAGCCCCAAGGGGATGGAGGCTGTAACTGTCAACACCAGGATCCCAGGCATGCCTCAGCACTGCAGGGGAATCGGGAAGACACTAAGGCAGCAAGGTTCACCTACTACTGACCTTGCCTATGCTCTAGCTCAGTGGAGAACACCTGCTGTAGCCAAACCACCCCTCCCCCACACTCAGACAGCAAGTACCAAGTTAACTCTGGAGGAGCCCGGAAAGACTTCACCTGGCCTCTGCTTTCTCATGCCGGTTAGCTCAGCACCAGGTAAGCTGCAGCATGTTAGCTTCTAACAGAAAGAATCAGAGGCCATAACACACAAAGACTCAAGTTCAAGGCACAAGAACTGTGGGACAGAGCCCCTTGTGCCTTACAAGCAGAGATCTACTTTAAAACCAAGGAAAAGGGTGATCATCATGAGTAAAAAGCAAAGCAGAAAATACCACAGAATCTTTCTGTGAGGATAAGGACCAAAGCATGAATACTGAAGAGGTCAGCATTGAGACTGTCCTCTCATCTGAAACTTCAAAGCACAAAGAGCATTCTTGGAAGAGCTGAAGAAGCATTTCAAAAGTCAAATTAGAGAAATAGAAGAAAAACTGGCCAATGATTTTAAAAATATGAAAACAGAAATCACAGAAGCATTTAAAAGGAAAATTGGACAAATGGAAAGGGAAGCACAAAACCTAACTGAGAAAATTGGAGAAATGGAAAAGGAAGTATAAAATCTAACTGGAGGAAAATAACTTCTGAAAAGGAACAATTAGACAGATGGAAAAGGAGATGCAAAAGTTAACTGAATAAAGCAATTTGATAAAAATTAAAATTGGGCAAGTAAATGCTAATGACTCTATGAGACATCAGGAATCAGTCAAACCAAATCTCAAGAATGGAAAGATAGAAGAAAATGTAAAATATCTAATTGGAAAAACAACTGATCTGGAAAAAAGATCCATGAGAGACAATCTAAGAATTATTGCTCTACCAGAAAGATATGATGAAAACAACAAAAGACTGGACAATATCTTCCAAGAAATCATCAGGGAAAACTGCCCAGGAGTCCCAGATCCAGAGGTTAAAATAGTCATCGAAAGAATCCACTGTTCACCTCCCAAATGGATCCCAAACTAAAAATAATAAGGAATATAATTGCCAAATTCAAGAACTATCAAGTGAAGGAGGAAATACTACAGACAACCAGAAAGAAACCATTCAAATATCAAGAAGCTACAGTCAGAATCACACAAGATCTTGCAACTTCTACATTAAAAGCCTGAATCAATTGGAAAGTGATATTCCTTAAGGCAAAGGAGCTGGGACTACAACCAAGGATCAATTATCTGGAAAAGTTGAGCATAATATTTCAGGCAAGGAGATGAACATTCAATGGAATAAGGGATTTCCAGACTTCCCTCATGAAAAGACCAGAGTTTAATAGAAAATTCGATCTTCAAACACAAGTCTCAAGAGAGGCACAAAAAAGCAAACAGGAAAAAAAAATCTGTTATTCCATAGAGGCATACTGTTTACATAAATAAAAGGGATGTTGATATTTGTTAATCTTGAAAATTGCATTATTTATCATGATATATAAGAGGGATAGACATAGATAGAGGAAGTGGGTAAAAAGTAAATGATGTGATGATAAAAATGTGATTTAAGGGTGCGAAGAGATTGTAACAAGAGATGTGAAAAGAAGGCAAAAAATGGTAAATTACATCTTGTGAAATGACACAAAATTATATTACAGTAGAGGGAAAGAGGGGAGGGAGATGAATATTGTTTGATATTTGCTCTCATTGGATTTGGTTCAAGGAGGGAACAACAAGCTCAGTTAAGTATAGAAATCTAACTAGTTCTATAAGCAGTAGGAGGGGAATGGGGAAAGAAAAGGGAGGGGAGGCTAAAAGGGAGGGAAGAAGTAGTAAGGGTAAAAGGGAGTAAAAGGGAAGAGGGCTGAAAGAAGGAGGGGAAGACTGAGGGAGGTGGTCATCAAAAATTAAAACTCTATTGTGGAGGGTAAGGGAGAACTTAAAGCACAAATAAGGGGAAAGAAGATGGAAGGAAGGACACAGATAATAATCTAATTGTGAATGTGAATAGGATGAACTCTCCCATAAAATGGAGATGGACAGCCAAATGGATAAAAAATCATAATCCAACAATATGTTGTTTACAAGAAACACATTTGAAAGAGCGGAATTCACACAGGGTAAAGGTAAAAAGTTGGAGAAGAATATATTGTGCTTCATTCGATGTAAAAATAACAAGGGTAGCAATGCTGATCTCAGAAAAAGCAAAACCAGAAATAGTTCTAATCAAAAGAAACCACATCCTCCTAAAAGACATGATAGACAATGAAACAATATTATTACTAATCATATATGCTCCAACTGATAGAGCATCCATATACTAGGAGAAGAAGTTAAGGGAGCTACAGAAAGAAAAAGATGGCAAAACTATGCTAGTGGGGGACCTCAACTTCCCCTTCTCTGAACTTTATCAATCTAATCTCAAAGTAAACAAGAAAGAAGTTACCGAGGTGAGTAAAACTCTGGATAAGGTAGATATGATAGATGTCTGAAGAAAATTGAATGGGGATAGAAAGGAATATGCCTTTTTCTCAGTGGTATGTGACACATATACAAAAATTGATCATGTACTAGGGCATAAAAACTGTACAGTTCAGTGCATAAAGGCAAAAGATAGTGAATGCATCCTTCCTAGATGATAATACAATAGAAATTATATGTAATAAAAGGCCAGAAAGGTCAGAAACAATGACAATAATGAGACAACCTACCAAATCTTATGGGATACTGCAAAAAGAGTTCTTAGGAGAAGTTTTACATCTTTGAATGCATACATGAATAAAATTGAGAAAGAGGAAATCATTGAATCGGACATGCAGCTAAAAAAGCTAGAAAAACAACAAAATTAAGATGCCCAAGTAAATAGCAAGTTAGAAAAACTGAAAACCAAAGGAGAGAGTAATAAAATTGAAGTTAAGAAACCTATTGAACTAATAAATAAAACCAAAAGTTGGTTTTATGAAAAAGCCAATAAAATTGATAAACCTTTAGTCAATTGGATTTAATAAAAGAAAGAAAAAAAACAAATTACCAGTATCAAAAATGAAAAGGGTGAACTCACTTCCCATGATGAGGAAATTAAAACAATAATTACAAATTAACTTATCCAAATGTATGCCCATAAATTCAACAATCTAAATGAGATGGATGATTATTTTAAAAAATATAAATTGTCCAGATTAACAAAAGAGGAAGTTGAATAATTAATTAGTCCCATCTCAAAAAAAGAAATTGAACAAGCCATCAAGGATCTCCCTAGGAAAAAATCTTCAGGGCTGGGTGGATTTACAAGTGAATTATATTAAACATTTAAAGAACAGTTCATTCTAAAACAATATAAACTATTTGGGAAAATTGAGGAAAAAGGAGTCCAAAGGGCTACAAAAATGTGCATACCCTTTGACCTAGCAATACCACTTCTAGCACTGTATCCTCAAGAGATCATAAAAATGGAAAAGAGTCCCACATGCACAAAAATATTTATAGCAACTCACTTTGTGGTGACTAAAAAACTGGAAATCAAGAGGATGCCCATCAATTGGAGAATGGATGAATAAATTGTGGTATATCAACCCAATGGAATAGTATTGAGCTATAAGAAATAATGAACAGGAAGACTTCAGAGAGGCCTTGAAAAACTTATAAGAACTGATGCTAAGTGAAAGGAGCAGAACCAGGAGAACTTTGTGCACAGCAATAACCACAGTGTGTGAGGAATTTTTCTGGTAGACTTAGCACTTCATTGCCATGCAAGGACTTAAAAAATTCCCAGTTGGCTCAGGCAAAATGCCTTCCACATCCAGAGAAAGAACTATGGAATTTGATTGCAGAATGAAGCAGATTATTTTCTTTTGTATTATGTTTTGTTTTGTTTTATGATTTCCCCACTCATTTTAATTCTTCTATATAACATGACTAAAGTGAAAATGTATTTAATAGGAATCTATGTGTTGAACCTATATAAAATTTTATGCCATCTCAGTGAAGGAGTGGGAATGGAGGGGGAGGGTTGGGAAAAAATCTAAGATATATGGAAGTTATTGCAGAACACTGAAAACAAATACT